>CM076571.1:970679570-971062693 GCA_034641835.2 Pinus albicaulis | reverse complement strand
ACTAGAACATTTGGCGGAAATTCCGACGGCCAAATCGTCGCTATTCCGACACCTTGTCGTCGCAGGAGCGACAGTTAGCGGGCGGGCAAACCGTGGTTTACCGTACCGTCGCAGTTCCGACACAACTAAAAAGTGTCGCAGTATCGACACTTTTCCGTCGCTTCCAAACAAGCGTCACTCTTCCGACGTCTCCTAATCCGTCGCACTTCCGACCTCTATAACCTGTCGCACTTCCGACGACATGTGGTCCGATGTTTTAAACGTCGCTCTTCCGACGTCTGTAAACTGTCACAATTACGACGAAATGTGGTCCGACGTTTTTGATGTCGCTCTTCCGACGTCTGTAAACTGTCGCAATTATGACGAAATGTGGTCCGACGTTTTGGACGTCGCTCTTCCGACGTCTGTAAATTGTCACAATTACGACGAAATATGGTCCGACGTTTTGAACGTCGCACTTCCGACGTCTGTATACTGTCACAATTCCGACGCTTACAGGACGTCGGAATTGCGACGGAGAGTTCAATTTAAAAAAAAAAAAAATGAAACTTTAAAAGAGGAAAAATGTTGTTTTGAATATATTTTATGAAGTAAAAAAGTACATGAAGTCATTACATTTTCACATCTAAAGATTTGAACCCAAATATCCATCCAGAAAAGTGGAAGTCCCACCCCAGACAATGATAGAAAAATACCCCATGTCACATACAGGGACATGATATAAAACCCAGTAACGGTCCACATGGAGATTGTCGACAATCTGAGAAAGCATCCAAATATGCCCGAGGCATCTATAAGAAAGTGAAATAGCAGTATGTAGAATAGTAAAGCAACAGATAGAGTACCGACGTCCATTGTTCCAAATACAAATTAAAGTACCCAAAATCCTTGAACAGAGAAAAACGCTAATCATGTGAGGAGTGTGACATGTCCAAAATATAAAAAGACCATCAGACCATATCAATAAACCAGCAACATAGACCAGCATCGCTAGTTTTGAAGGCAGAGTGATAAACATTAATCATTTTTTTTTTCACAAGAGAAAAAATGTTGTTTTGAATATATTATATGAAGTAAAACAGTCCATGAAGTCATTACATTTTCACATCTCAAGATTGGAACCCAAATATCCATCCAGAAAAGTGGAAGTCCCACCCCAGACAATGATAGAAAAATACCCCATGTCACATACAGGGACATGATATAAAACCCAGTAACGGTCCGCATGGAGATTATCGACAATCCGAGAAAGCATCCAAATATGCCCGAGGCATCTATAAGAAAGTGAAATAGCAGTATGTAGAATAGTAAAGCAACAGATAGAATACCGACGTCCATTGTTCCAAATACAAATTAAAGTACCTAAAATCCATGAACAGAGAAAAACGCTAATAATGTGAGGAAGGCCATCAGACCATATCAATAAACCAACAACATAGACCAACATCGCTAGTTTTGAAGGCAGAGTGATAAACATTAATCATTTTTTTTTCACAAGAGAAAAAACGCTGTTTTTAATATATTATATGAAGTAAAATAGTCCATGAAGTCATTACAACAATATAGAGACAGATGGTCTCGTAGATAAGAAAAATGATAACCGATGTTGTGTTGTTTCCTTCTTTTAAGAATGTGCTGGAGGCAGGCCCTATATCTTGGCTTGCTGCTGTCCTCTTTAGTAATTCTATGTTGATTATTTCATTTCACTGATACTCTTTAACTGCTCTGATACTCTTTGACCTTTGTTCATCCCTTTATCCTTTTTATCATGATATACTGTGGTAAATAGGCAAAAATTTATGTAAGGATAATTTTTTACAAAAGTTCCATCATTTCTTCCCACCATTGAACTTATGGCACTCTGGTCATTTGCAACTCTCTTAGTGTTTCATCAGCCTCAGTATGTCTGAAGTAATCAGGTTGATTTGGGAACAAATGATTTACTTCATGCTCAAGATAAAATAAATTCTCCAATCTGTCATGAAGGTTTTTCCCTGTAGGCAATGCTGCTGTTGATGAACTCGTTGAAGAACTAGCTTGATTATCAGCATATTTGTCCAATTTTTCAACATAACTATCAAGGTCCATTAGCTTATCTTCTGCAACTATAGGACTGGGCAATCCTCTATTTAACAAAATATTCAATCTTTCTTTGAAGGCAATGATTTCTTCTTGCATATCTGAGCACCTTTGTTCTAAATTCTGTACCAGATTTCTTTTAGTAAAAACTTTCTTTATTTCCAGAATTGTTCCGGTCCTGTCCCGAATACTAATTTCTGCAAGTTGATTCTTAGTGTGAGTATTCAAAAAATGTATAAGTCTATTGGCCTCTTCTGGCATATTTCCCAACTCTTGTCTTGATCTCTCAATCTCATCCAGAGCCAATCTAACTAAGTTATTCTGTTCATCCATTATCTGAATTGAGGGCCAAACATCCTTTATTGATTGAATGATATTATCCCAAAGAATATCATTTATTTCTTTTAAAGGTTTCTCCAATGTGAGATCCTTTTCCAATGCTTTGACTGTTTTTTCTAATTTGTTCACTTCTCTTGTTTTATCAGCAACACTCATTTTTGAAAGATCATATTTATGTTCTAGAGTGGCCAATTGTTCCTTTGTTTTGTGAAGCTCTATGGCCCGAATGTTCATATCTTCCATTTACTTTGTTAATTCATCAGTGTTCAAATTTGTAGTGTTGCTCTGTGACAATTCTGCTGGCTGACCTGTTGTTGTTGTACCTGTCACTACTCCTGTTGTAGATACTAGAATATTTTCCTGCTTATCTTTTAATGCATTCTCAAGCTCTTTTTCAGTTGCAGTAAGTTGCTCATTCAATTTTAAGAGCAAATCCATTAGTTCTTCCTCATAATTTTGTTTGATGATTTCTGCAGTCTGTGGATGTCTTGAGGTCGGTAACTTTAATTGTTTTCTCAGAGCTGCAATATCATCATATTTTCTCTTGATCAAAGCTTCAATACCTTTCACATCTTTAGGATTATGACCCAAACCAATGATTATTTCCTCTAAAGTTTTGATTCTATTATCCTTAGCCTGGGAGGAGGCTTTTTCAAGCTACAACTGTGTATTAGTATTATCCAAAGAATCCCGCAACTTATGGGTCATCATTGATTTATCCGTCAGAGTAGAATAAATCATCTCACCTATTTGCTTGTGTAGCTCAATTTGATCTAAAGGATGGATATCCTTTACTAAGACTTCAAAATTAGTCCTAACGTAATCTGCAGCTGTCTGAGGCTGCCGCACCTTGGGCTTCAAATGGCTCATTAACATCTTACTCCGTTATCTGTCATAGCCGACATCAATACCATATGATTTTTTGTTTTTCATCTTCAAATATTACCGTTTTCAAATTCAGCCGCGGATCGTCTCAGCCTTTAGCAAAGTGAATGTTCTTTGATGTCCTGTGCAAGCATCGAGGTTTGAAAGAAGATATTTCTGCACTTTGTTGCCTCCGTATTCCCGTCCCACTACCTGTATCTGTTTGCTGACTGTCTTCTCTTCCCTGGCTGTCAGGGATTTTCTGAAATGATTCATCTTCTGGAAGGGGAGTTAATTTCTGCCTTTTAACATCTTGCTGTTCAGAAGAGCCACCAATAGGAGTAGTTGTTTTAGCCTCTCTCTTTTTGCCCTTTTCTATATTCAGAGGAGTTTGTAAAATAGAAATTTCTGGCTCACTGATCTGAGTAGGAGGAATTTGTCCTTGACCTTGTTCTTTAGAAGTCTCTGGTTGCTCTGTCATTATGAATTTTTCAATTATTTGTATATCAGGCTCCTTTTCTTTTCCTTTAGATTCTACTGCTACTGTACTAATCTCCTGCAAATTTTGTTGTAAAGTCCTGGCTGAAGAAGATCCCTGCACCTGTCCAAAAGATTCTAGGTCAAGTATCTTTTCAAGATCTTTCATTACATTTTCAACATTGACCTACTCACTATCATTTTCAACCAATGTCCCTTCTGTCCATTCATCCATATTAGCATATTGTTCTATTTCTGGGATTCTTTGATGGATGTATGGTGACTGTTTCTTTTTCATTCTTCGATCACAGATAAAGTTGTTTGGATCATAAGGCACCCAGTAGAAACTCTTTTGTAGTCTGAGATATTCTTCTAAAATCCTTTTGGCTTCCTTTCCAGCTTCCCTAGAGTTACAAATGAAGGGACCTAATTGGCTCTTGATCCCGAGTTGAGCCTTTTTCTTTGCATTGCAAAAATGAATTATATCTAAATTATTCATCTGCCTGAAATATTATAATGCAAAGAGTCTCATTGGGACATACTTGGGCAGTTTGAATGGGCATAATTCACATCCATATATCCCGATCTCTGTGTAGTTTTGATATAGGTACCAGTCACCTATCTTGTAATGCTTTGAGAGCTGAAGGATTTTCTTGATTTCATTGTTAATTCTAGGAGGAGAGACTCCTATCAACAAGGTAGTTGCAGGATGAACAAAAAGGTCGACAAAATCATTATAGGAATAAGGAGAATCAGAGGAATTGTGAGTAATGGCAGACCAAAAGATGACTGACCTAGGATTCCCTTTGGCATCAAGTTTCTTAACATAAAAAGGGAAATTTTCTAACTGAAAGTAAATCATGAGATGATATATGACAGAAGAATACTTAAATACTCTCTCATTCTCAAATCTCATGAACCGATCATGGATTTTGTCAGCAATATAAGATGCAAAATCGTACTTGACAGCAGGAGGCTATCCAGGGGTAAAAATGGATAACAATACTAGGGTTAAGTGATCAACATACTCACTAGTATTGAAGCCCATTATGGAAGATATCATGTCTAAAATAACTCTACCCTCATCAGTAAAGAAAGCATAACCATAAGGGGGAGGGTTTTTAGGCCGATGCTCTGGTAACATGAAGGTTTGGCATAGGCGGTTTAACTCTTCATGGGATAACTTAGTAGATTTCTCAAGTAATTCAACCATGGACAGGGGAGTGAGAGCTTGACCAGGTTGGAATTGTAGCATTTCATTTATGGATTGAGAAGTTATTGGGAAAAGGACATTTTGACTTGGGGATAAAACTGCTCGTTGGTTGGGATTATACTTTGCGGAGCAATAATGGATTAACTCAGGAAAAATATGGACTGAGGGGAGAAAGTACATTGGAAGATTTGATTCCCAAAGTCCAAAGATGTCAGAACCATTCAAATAATTGTCTCTGCAGCGGAAAAATATTCGAAGAGGATTCTCACAGAGACGCAAGTCCTTAATTTGAAAATCCATATCGGCTAAAGGCAAATAATCCAAGTCCTTGTGAGGGGCATTGATGGGCATGACATTCAGAGCTACAGGAACTTCCATTTCTGGTTCTTGTGGATTCAGAAATGGAATTTCGGGGTTTTTGTGGAAAAGGGGCACAATTACCAGCTTTGGGAATATAATTGCAGTTCTGGGAACGAAAAAGACCAAACTGAACTTCTTTTCAGACCTTAGTGCAGAATTAAAACTAAAACCAGGATTTTTTTAGAGAGTTTAGCGGGGAATTGGAATAAATACCTGTTTACGGGAAATGAAACGTGTTTAAACAAGCGCTGGTTATGACAGAAGAACCCTGAAATACTCGGCTTCAATTCTCTTCAGCAAGGTAACGGTCAGCAAGCGTTAACAGTTGGTTTTTGAATTTTGTTGCATGGAAGACTGGCTAGCGCACGGAACAATGAAAATGACGCATACGCAATTTTTTTTATTTACAAAGTCAAAAGGGTGGCGGGGAACAATGAAAATGACCTGAAAAAGATTAGGGAAAATTTGATAAGAAATTCGCGTCACAAGTCTCCCTCCGTACGCCAGCCAACTTCGGACCCGAAAAAGATTAGGGCGGAATTCATTTGGTTTTCGCGTCACAAAATTGGCCGACGTCAACAGGCTATTTTGGAACGCGAATTTGGTTTGAATTATGGTTTATCGCCGTTTGAAGTCCGGCGGGCTCGACTTAAGAGAACCGGGGTCGTGAACACTGTTCAAATATAAAAATACCGCTTAATAAAGAGACAAGATTGTTGTGCTTTCGGAACCTGACCCGAGGATTGGACATGAGTTAACAAACAAAAGGAAAGCGGAACCAGACTTGCACCCGTGGTCAAGCCTGTACCAAAACCACGAGCGGAATCACAAAAGCGGGTTGCCCATATCGCACCGCTTTACGGAGTAGGCGGTATTTCCTATTCGCGAGCGATTCCATAGGGAAAGCGACACGTGGCGAAGTGACCCCCGGAAAACCACCGTTTAACCCGCGCCATCGCACGTTAAAGTCCGACGTTGGAAGCCGAGCGAAATTGCCAAGAGTCGTTGATTTGGAGAAGGGCCATCGGACGGTGGTCGCACGTTGAACTTGCCCGGAGGTTAACTAAGGTGTACGGAGGATAGCCAGGTACGATACGAGTGTTTGATTGGTTATTGATATATATAGGTGGGGCCGGAGTATAATGAAATTGTTTAATTAAACGATTAGCAGATAATTAGCATAAGTCTGGAGCGTGATTGTTGTAAGGCTGGGTGGTGAAATATAGAGCCGAAAGTTCATTACAAGTTATTTATTTAAAAAGAAACGTGGAGTATAAATACAAAGTGAAAGTTAAACATTGGTTATAAGGCTTGGAGATAATATAAAGTCGGGAATATAAATTAAAGTCCAACCATTTTGGATGGTATTTATTTATCAAATTCTACGAATTTGATAAATAAACCCGAAGAAAGAAGAAGTCAATGAAGACCCAGGCTGGAGGAAAAGAACGGGGTAAACCAGGGGAAAATGCTGATAGAGCGATTGTAGACACACCAGCTCTCTTTAGGGGTCCAATTTCAGTTTTGTTGCGTCACACGATGATCTCTCTTCTCTGGCATTTACTTGTATTGAAGATCACTATTCTAGGAATAAGGAGTTATTCTCTCCAAAAATAACCCTAGCCAAACATTGAAAATGCATCAAGGATATCTTTCTATGCTTCATAAGTACATATGTTCTACTTCTAAATCATGTCTTGGAAGTGGTTGTTTTGCTGGAAATTATTCACCAGTTGGTTTCATAACAAAGTCTTTTTCACATTTTCAGCATCCAATACATGAAAAAGATAATGGTTTAAAACAACATAAATATTTGAAATTTTGCAAGAATTGTCTCGCACACTTTGAATATGAATTTTGAAGTCAAGTGCATGATGCTGTATAGGATCAAGTGTCATTTTTAATACCAAATGTTTCACAAGAAACTTCTCAACATGCTACCCTGCAGTAAGGACTAAATGACAATATTGCATCAACTATTTCCCTAATAAAAGTGCACCTCGACCATAAGACTAGACAACTACAAATGTTGTAGATCTAACAAGACCACACAATCAAATGTATTCCATAAGGCCAATACTGTATGAAAAATGAAAAGGAGTTTGCAACCAAAAATACCTTAGGCAACTAATTCAATTAGATACACCAAACCATCAGCAAAAAGGAAAACCAGCCTACTTGGCCTCAATATTTTCAACTGGGTCCTCTAATTCAACCAATAAAAATGCCAAAACCATAACATTGAGATACATTTCATTACACCGTCAATAACAATAAAATTTGACTCAGCCATAACCCTTTCCTTTTAGACCACTGGGTAACAAATATGTTTCCTTTCACCTTTGAGTTTTCAAATTATGCCTACCAAATCTAAGACATTTAAGAGGGGGAACTAATACAATGTTAAAAAGAAAACTAGAGCACACATCTAAAATAACAACCCTCCATGAAAAATTAAAATAACACATTAAAATTTCATATAAGTGGACAAGGAAAGATCCACCGCAGTGAAGTTTCACGTGCAGGGGACCTTCCTTTAAACATAATTTTTTCTCTGACCTGCAATTTTTTTGTCACTGAGCCATCCTTGTTGAAGTACAACTCTTTTTCCATAGCTCTTGTATTAACTACCTTCTCTCTGTCGCGTAATCTCAGAGTCCCTCTTCTGCTTGAGCGATTAAAGGAAATGGGTGAAAAAACTGAAAGAGAAGACAATTGTCTGCCATAATTATCAAACGTTGCACCCAACTTCTTCCCCTTTCCATTGTTACCCAATGAGGTAGATGTGGCAATTGTTGTCATACTGCCCAAAGCAGAGGCCATCTTCTCTTATGCTCAATATAGAATTACAAGATCTTCATATTAGTATGAACCTTAAAAAACATGACTCCCATTGCTAAAAACCACTTTTAAGTTGTAACAGGCAAACTAAACAACTATCGCAACTTTTGGCAACTTCTGGAGCATTAAGAGAGAAATAACCAAAGAGAAATACAACCAAAATCCTCATTTTAATGAGACCGGACTACATATTTTCATTAAGATAATAGAAAGAAATCACGACTATATTAAGGCCACCACAAAACAATCTTTAACTAGTGTCTCTCGCAGCCTTCAGGTTGCCATGCTAGAGGTTGCATATTTTTAATTTAAATTCTTGACCTCTCGTGCCCATCTATGAATGCATCCAATGGGATATCTACATCAAATGCTCCTTTATATCCCCAAAACAAATTCCCTACTACAAGAGCACCAGTATTGATGGATCACCCCACACCATCCCACCCACTAGAAACGGTGAAAAAGGAAACCCGAGAAAACTTCTGAAATATCTCAAGATGAATATATGGGTGGTTATTATGAATCAACCAACCATTCAGAACATGCTCATCAATCCAAACTATGAGTATTATGTGACAATATTCAAGCAGGCACTGAATCGGATTTCTGAAGTTATGTTAGAGAAACCCTAAACTCTCACTGAAAATAGGTGAAATGTGGCACCACTCAGAGATTGACATGTGCCAATTGGTACAAGTGGTAGAAAATTGGCATGCTTAAACAACGAGGTGATGCAGGAATGACATGAGGGAGAAAATATCAGAAAAGCCCCAAATCTGGAGAACTAAATCTCATCACCAACCTGAGATTGACAACTCTACATGATGTAACCTATGAAATCGTAAATGGAGAAATCATAGTAACAATAAAGTAACCTATGTAACAATAAAGTCGGATTCATCCTGGGAGTGGTAATGGGAGAAATCATAGTGAACAACAGAAAACATGCAGAGTTGCTTACAATCAAATAGATGAAAAAACACATACAAAAAACCTAGATAATAATCATGAACAAGCTTAATATTGAATTATGAACCGTAAAGGAACTTACAAAATGTGACATTACGAACCTGGTCAAGCGCACAAGCAAAAATATCCTAGACATGACCCTGGTTGACAAGTTGTATTGCTCATGATGCAAGAGGATTTGTACCTGCACTGCCAAGTCAATCAAAATCCATCATTATCTATAGAATAAATACAAGTAATTGATGTAGTATTTTTTACTCTAAGATGCATTCTTATGATAATGTTAGAACATATGTTGAAAATGTCAAAACATACCTGAATAAGCTCCTCTTCGTTTCAAGAACAATTTATCGGAGTCGCATGAACTTGGAACAAGCCTCCCACGATCTGAAAGAGTAGCAACTAAGTCAACAGTGACTTTTTTGTTGCTACACTGGATCGAGGGTGGTTTGCTCCAAGATTAAATCGCTCCAATAAATTATTCTCTACTAAACAGGACCAACCACGTGAAGGTGGAAGCTCTTATGGTCATTGGTAACGTTCCAAGTATAATACAATATTTTACATTATCGAATTTTCTTTTTCTTCTTCCTATTTCTAAAGCTCCTAATTACATCATCAATATCATCATGCTCTGCTCCTGTTTCGTGCCTTTCGACCCACACTGCTGACCTAGTTGCGTAGTCACGATGTCTGGTCTCATCCAGTGACGGGGCATCGCCTACAAAAATAGATAATATTAAATTTTAATTGCCAGTTTTTAAATATCATTGAACTAGTTCGGTAATATTAATAAAAAAAATTGCAATGAGATTATTTACCTGGTGCACCAGTTGTCGCCGCTGACCTAGTTGTGTAGTCACGATGTCCGGTCTCATCCAGTGACGGGGCATCGCCTACAAAAACAGATAATATTAAATTTTAATTGTCAGTTTTTAAATATCATTGAACTAGTTCGGTAATATTAATAAAAAAAATTTCAATGAGATTATTTACCTGGTGCACCAGTTGTCGGCGCTGACCTAGTTGCGTAGTCACGATGTCTGGTCTCATCCAGTGACGGGGCATCGACTACAAAAACAGATAATATTAAATTTTAATTGTCAGTTTTTAAACATCATTGAACTAGTTCAGTAATATTAATATAAAAAAATTGCAATGAGATTATTTACCTGGTGCATCAGTTGTCGGCACTGACCTAGTTGCGTAGTCACGATGTCTGGTCTCATCCAGTGACGGGGCATCGCCTACAAAAACAGATAATATTAAATTTTAATTGTCAGTTTTTAAATATCATTGAACTAGTTCGGTAATATTAATAATAAAAAATTGCAATGAGATTATTTACCTGGTGCACCAGTTGTCGCCGTTGGGACTGTTGCCCTGTCTTCCTCTCTGGTGGTAAGATCCTCAAGGGAAACATTCTCTGTCATTTAAACAAAAACGTTATAAGGACAACCATCAAGGTATAATTAGAAAAAATTATAAGTGGAAATTAATTACCGTCACGTCCTTCACTGATAGTAGCATTGTCGGCCTGGTCCCCACTACAATGATCAGGTTGCACGTGAGGATCATCTACATCTGGCTCTAAAACTGGGTTATTTGCCTCGTTGGTAGTGCTGCTCCCCTGATTTAAACAAATTTGTTAGACATTAAATTTATGGATGAAAAAAAACATATTGAAAGGTTAATGTTTTACCTTATCAGGCATTCTGGATCTTGGGACCTGCCCCAAGCTTATGCGACGTTCAACTACGGCTTGATAGCCGAAATGGAAAGCGATATTTTTATCGTCCTCTGTTGTTTCTGTTCCGAAGTCATCACCCTACATTACATATGTCTGTGTATTTTTAATCATATTTGATAGGATTACAAAAACGTTGGAAGGCGATAAAATTAATTATAAGATGTTTAGCTACTTAATTACAATTCTTGCGGCCAATTTCAAGTAGCCGCCCTGGCCTAGCTTGTGATGGCCCTTTTTTTCAATCCTAGCTTTGGTTGCCTTTGAGGTGTCAGGCAACCTAGCATAAAAAGATTAAAGTCAGATATGACGTGGCACACTTTTATTTTAGACATGAGAAAATTAAAGCTATTGAATTAAAGTTGTAATACCTTGCAGGTCCAGTTGGTATTTTTCCTTCTTTCTTTGCCCTTTTCTCTTTTCCGTCATGGATGAGTGCTCTCCACTCACTCTCTGGAACTGTGAGAGGATGCTCATATCTAGGGTTAAATTGCAATTGCATCCTATAGGTGTCCCTGGTATATTTCAAATATTTGCCGGCAACCCGAGCGACCGCTGTTCTGTCAAATATGCCGACCCCAAAAAGGGTTTCTAGATAATCTAGAAGTTCTTTTTTCAGGTTGGAACTCTGGGAATTCCACCCTGTGCGTATGGTTGGGCCAAAAATTACCAACGCATGGCTCTCCAGATACCTGTAGAACTCATTGTTTCCTACACAGAAAAAAAAAGATATTATCATTAATTTAAAAATAAAATCGTGATAAATATGTTTTAGATAAAGTACATGAAATAGTTAAAATATTAAAATTTACCTGGGAGTTGTACATGCTTTATAGGGACACCTTCATCGTTCACCAACAACATGCCATTAATGGTCCCTATGGAGCTGACACGTGTAGCTCCAGGAAACACAATAATGTAGTTGGCCATATCAGCCTCATCATTGCCAACACATTCAGCGGTTGGCTGGGTGTCTGCTTGGGCAGGGTGTGTTTCTTGGCTGGCACCTAAAGGAGTAGAAGCTGTACGAGAGGGTTGTTGGGAAATCTCTTGCCCTTGTGTCCCACTACCACCAACACCGGGTTCAGCAAGTGCCAGAAAACGCTACATACAAAAGAACTTTTTGTTAGTTTAGTCAATGTAAAATTAAAAATCAAACTATCACAATTCATCTCATGCAGAACAAAAAAAATATCCTTTTGACTTTTTATTATTACCTGATATGTTTCTAGCTGGGTCATAAGTTGTTTTATCCTCTCTTCTATTTCAGGTGTTTGAGGCGTGTCTATCAAAGTATCAAATTCTGACCTTGCATTTCGTGCCTTTTTTCGTAACAAGAGCACTGGAGATAGGGATGAAGAAATCTCTTCCTCATAGAGGGAATCATCAGGCGTACCATGGCTAGGTGTCTGCATATTTGAAAAAAATTAATATTATTTCAATTATGTAAATAACTAAAATACCTGAATATAGAGCAATGCTGGCACTTTACATGTTCTTCCGCTGGCCTCTTTCCGCGATCATCCCGTCTCTGGGTTGTTCCTGCACTGCTCTCATCAGTCTGCCACATTGGAATAAAATTATAAATGTAAAAACTTGAAAACAATATCTAACTTAAAAACACAAAATGAAAACTGAAATAATTTCTAATAAGACACCGGACGACAGAGTTAGAGTTTCAAATATGCCTTGCATTGAATTCAGTCCTAGAAACATGTCATTGCACATTAAGGCACCCAAACAAGAGACGAGTTGACAATGAATACCTTATTGAATATATTGTTGGAGCAAATTCTAGTAAACTTGTTGTGAAGACCTTGAGGACATTTTTGGAGCAACATTGTTGAAGTCGATGGTATAGCATTGTTGGAGACGATCTTGAAGGGCCTTGAAGTGAAGCTTTTGGAGCAACTATTGAAAAATCCTTAGAGAATTTAAGTAAGGCACTTTCTATCTTCCATCACCTTTTTCCTTTCAATATCTTTTAAACGATTTTGTTGATATTTAATGTTTGAAATCACGTTATAATTCCTTGATTATATGTGTTTGGGGACTAGAATAATTTCACACTAAACCATGCAAACTTAAAAGTAACTTACCAGATCCATAAAGTAATAATAATCATAATTCCTAATTTCCTATTGTACGATATGATGCAAATTATTCAAACATGAAGCAATGAAGACATGCAATGTCTCAATTTCAAGATTGATGAACCAATACAAGAAGTTAGAAACTACAACTTTGATTCAATACTCTGTGTCCTAACTCCAGGAAGGAATCTAGTTTGTAGTACAGAACATGCATCGTGTATTATCAATTCTTAATTGACAACAACTAAAGGTCATCTACATCATCAATTCCTTCCCATGTGTTTTTATGTTATATTCCTTATAAAAGTGTCAAATTTCTCTCAAAGAAAGCAACCACTGAATAAAATAAAAAATAGTTGAGATATGATTGAGAAATGGTCATTTATTTCTTAAAAGGATCTTCACGATTTCTTTGGTTGTTTTTCATCTCAAGAAACAAGAAATGACCTAAGAAACTATCGTGCTGTAATATAAGAAACAACACCGTGCAATGGCCATTTTCAAAGCCAAATGATGTCCATTGAGGACATGGCCTTTATTTGGTTCCTGTTTCATAGGAGTTTCGGGTATAAATGGAACTTTTTTGTATCATTTCCAGTAGTAAAAAGGGAAAACCTTCATTTTCCATGGGAAATAATTTACCTTTCCTTTTTCAAGATAATCTAAATCACAAAAAATATGAACTATACTGCACAGATTCTTGGATAATGTGAAAGTGCAAAAGGAATACCCTACACAAGTGATGCACACATGTACACTTGAACACTAACATATTTTTTTAGTTGAAATGCAATGCTTGTTTTCATTTAAATGTAGGGTTTTTAAAGCAGGGAGAAATAATGGCTGCCAATTTAATAAGCGTTTCTTTGGGAAAAATTTAAATCTTGTATTGGGTGATGAAGATAATAGAGTGTATTGAATCTTGATTCTTGACATTGTGTTTGACTTGAATAACTCAAATGATTATAAATATCAGTCGATGAGTTCTTTTTTCAAGTATGTCACTCAAAACTCTTATGTCAAAGCATTGTATGATGGCTAGCATTTGCTTGTTTCCCTTTCTTCAGTTCAATGTAAAAAGTATATTAATATATTGGAGCACGAATGATTACTACAATTGTTTGCTCTGCAGTATATCCAGCCCCAAGATTATGAAAAGTTTTCTCAAGTGGAGCTATTTGGTTAGGCTGTAGGGTCAACCCTCTATAGGAGGAAGGGCCTGCAGTAAGAACTTACCATTTTGCAAGAGCCGAGGGCCAATGTTGTTCTGCAAGAGCTGAGGGCGAAGGCTGTTCTGCAAGAGCTGAGGGCGTATGCTGTTCTGCAAGAGCTCAGGGCGAATGCTGAGGGCGAATGTTGTTCTGCAAGAGCGGAGGGTGAATGCGCGCGTGATATCATACGTTAATGTAGCACACATGTACATTTGAACACTAATAGATTTTTGTAGTTGAAATGCAATGCTTGTTTTCATTTAAATGTAGGGTTTTTAAAGCAGGGAGAAATAATGGCTGCCAAATTAATAAGCGTTTCTTTGGGAAAATTTAAATGTTGTATTGGGTGATGAAGATAATAGAGGGTATTGAATCTTGATTCTTGACATCTAGAGAGAACCCTACAGCCTAACACAATCCAATGGAATTGACCAAAAAAACCCCAAATAGAGTCAACCCTACTATAGGAGGAAGGCCTAAGAACTTACCATGAGGGCGAATGCTGTTGTGTAAGAGATGAGGGTGAATGCAGGGCGAATGCTGTTCTGCAAGAGCTGAGGGCGAATGCTGTTCTGCAAGAGCTCGGGGCGAATGCTGAGGGCGAATGTTGTTCTGCAAGAGCAGAGGGTGAATGCGCGTGTGATATCAGACGTTAATGTAGCACACATGTACATTTGAACACTAATAGATTTTTGTAGTTGAAATGCAATGCTTGTTTTCATTTAAATGTAGGGTTTTTAAAGCAGGGAGAAATAATGGCTGCCAAATTAATAAGCGTTTCTTTGGAAAAAATTTAAATCTTGTGTTGGGTGATGAAGATAATAGAGGGTATTGAATCTTGATTCTTGACATCTAAAGAGAACCCTACCTACCGAACACAATCCGTGTAATGAATTGACCAAAAAAACCCAAATAGAGTCAACCCTACTATAGGAGGAAGGGCCTGCAGTAAGAACTTACCATTTTGCAAGAGCTGAGGGTGAATGTTGTTCTGCAAGAGCCGAGGGCGAACGCTGAGGGCGAATTCTGAGGGAAAATTCTGTTTTGCTAGAGCTGAGGGCGAATGTTGTTCTGCAAGAGCGGAGGGCGGATGCGCGCGTGATATCAGACATTAATGTAGCTATTGCGACGGATACGAAAAAATAAAATCATTTTTATGTAGCGTGCATATAAGTTTCGTATTTGTATTTAGCGCGCATATAAGTGTCGTTATACCGACGGGCGGTGTATGCGCGCACAGGGAACCACGATGGTTCTAAATTGTTTATAATTATTTAAATAATAATAATTCTTTATTAATAAATGATTGCCTGCCAATATACGTTTATTATATACAGCCACAGGCAGACACGCGTCTTTCCTTCCGGCAAACAAAAACGTGGTCGGTAGTAGTGGCTATCACTTTTAAGTGTCGGTATTGCGACACCTTAAACCTTACTATAGGAGGAAGGCCTAAGAACTTACCATTTTGCAAGAGCTGACGGTGAATGCTGTTCTGCAAGAGCTGAGGGCGAATGCTGAGGGCAAATTCTGTTCTGCAAGAGCTGAGGGCGAACGCCGAGGGCGAATGCTGAGGCCAAATTCTGTTATGCAAGAGCTGATCAGGGTGAATGCTGTTATGCAAGAGCGGAGGGCGGATGCGCGCGTGATATTAGCTATTGCCACGGATACGAAAAATAAAATCATTTTTATGTAGCGTGCATATAAGTTTCGTATATGCATTTAGCGCGCATATCAGTGTCGTTATACCGACGGCGAAAAAGGCGTCGCTATTGCAACGAAGGTCTCCAAACGTCGCAATTACGACACTTAGACATTGTGTCGCAGTTGTAGTAGTCGCAATAGCGACGCTTTGGGACATAGTGTTTCCAGTGCGACGTCTTCCTCCAAACGTCGCAGTGGTGACACTTTTTAAGTGTCGGTATTGCGACACCTTTCTATAAACGTCGGTATAGAGACGGTTTCGGGCGGGATGGAAAAAAGTTGGGGAAATTTCCGACATTTGGTCAAAAGCGTCGGAACCAAGTGTCGGAATTTGCGCCAAATGTAGTAGTGCCAGTCCGCATCTTTGTAAGCATGAAGAGTAAGATCAACATTTTTAGGATACCATAGACCAAAGTCTTGAGTTCCTTAAAGATATTTGAATATTCTCTTTACTGCCTGAAGATGTGATTCCTTTGGATTGGCTTGGAAATGTCCAAAAATCCCAACTGCATCCATGATAGTTGTTTTAGTACATGTAAGATAAAACAAACTTCCAATAATAGAAATGTATTCTTGTTGGCTTACAGTGGTAGAATCATCATTAGAACTGAGGTTACATCCTATCATCATTGGAGTACATACAGGTCTGCAGTATTCCATCCCATATTTCTTCAAAATCTTCTTGAGATATTTTGTTTGTGAGAGAAAGATGCCATCTTTTTCTTGTTGCACTTGTAAACCAAGGAAATATGTTAGTTCCCCAAGTAAAGAGATTTCAAATTCTTGCTGCATAACAGAAGAAAATTTTTGACTCATAGATTCTTCATTACTCTCAAAGATGATTTCATCAACATAAAAAACAATAATTAGCGGTTTATTATCCCTAATGTTTGTGTACAGGTTACTGTATGAAAATCCTTTTGTGAATCCTTGTTGTTGAAGATACTTTTCAAGACGATAATACCATGCCCGTGGAGCTTATTTTAGCCCATATACATCCTTTTTGAGTTTGCATACAAAGTTTTCATCATTCCCCAAAATGAATCCTTCTGGTTGTTCTTAGTGGGATAATCATCATGAGAACTGAGGTTACATCTTGCCATCATTGGAGTACATATAGGTTTGCAGTCTTCCATCCCATACTTCTTCAAAATCGTCTTGAGATATTTTGTTTGTGAGAGAAAGATGCCATGTTTTTCTTGTTGCACTTGTAAACCAAGAAAATATGTTAGTTCCCCAAGTAAAGACATTTCAAATTCTTTCTGCATAACAGAAGAAAAATTTTGACTCATAGATTCTTCATTACTCCCAAAGATGTTTTCATCAACATAAACAACAATAATTAGCAGTTTATACCTTAATTTTTGTGTACAGGTTACTGTATGCAGATCCATTTGTGAATCCTTGTTGTTGAAGACACTTTTCAAGACAATAATACCATGCCCGTGGAGCTTGTTTTAGCCCATATACATCCTTTTTTATTTTGCATACAAAGTTTTCATCATTCCCCAAAATGAAGCCTTCTAGTTGTTCTATATATACTTCTTCTTCTAGATCTCCGTTAAGGAAAGCAGATTTACATCCATTTGATAAACTTTGAAAAATTGAAAATGCAAGAAACATTCTTTTGCCTTGAGTATGGCTACTGGTGCAAATGTTTCTTCAAAGTCTATACCTTCTTGTTGAGCATAACCTTTACAAACAAGTCTATATTTGTTTCTAATTACTTCTCCATTTTTATTCAACTTATTTTTTAATATCCTTTTTGTCGAAATAAATTTTTTATCATGAGGCCTTGGAACCAATTCCCAAGTATTATGATTTTCAATTTGATTTTCTTCTTCATCCATAGCCTTAACCCAAAATTCATCTTTACTAGCTTGATTTACATTTTGTGGTTCAATTGTGGATAATAAAGCTAGATAACTAGGAGATCCTACAAGGGTTCTTCTTGTTTGTACCCCATATTCCTTTTCTCATAGAATTTGAGTTTCTAGGTGATTCTTTTGAACATACTTGGATGTAGCCTTTTCTTTATCTGATGTGTCTTCTTCTGATACTTCATTATTTTCTTCTTCTATATTATTGTTATTTGATGTGTGAAAGCATTCATCATCATCAACCTCTTTTGTTGTTTTTACCCTTTTGGGATATGTGCATGCTTCATCAAGCACAACATCAATACATTCAACAATTTTCCTAAGTCTCTTATTGTAGCATTTGTATCCTTTACTTCTAGAAGAGTAACCAAGAAGTATTCCTTCATCTGCTCTAACTTCAAACTGAATTGACATGACTTGAATATGGTACTTTCTGGTAGGGTGATGTGGGTATATCATGAACAAATTTTAGCCTGCTTTATTTTCTTATTTGATAAAAATTTAGATGTCCGAACCTTATGTGCCATAACTAGTTTTCCTCTACTTTGCCTAGGTAACATTGTTCTTGGTGTTCTTGTTCCTTTTATTATTGTCTTTCCCATGTCAAGTTCATGAACCACACATTCTTTTGATCAGAAGACCACCTCATTTCCTTGGTCACACATTTGGCTAACACTCAACAAGCTATGCTTTAATCTATCAACATACATAACATTACCAGCTTTAACCTTTTCTTTTAGAAAAACAGATCCTTTACTCTTAATGATATCAGGGGAGTCATTTCCAAAAGTGGCATTCTTTTCTTTCTCTAATGCATTGTATAAAATTGGTTTATCTTTATCACATGTCATGTGTTTTGAACCTCCGCTATCACTGTACCATTAATTTTCTTCTCCTTCTGCAAATAAATCTATGCCACAACTTTCAGATTGTAAGTCCTTCTTTTTCCATACCTTAGAATTTGCTGATAATTTCTCCTTTGGCTATAATTTTATCCTGCATTCAGATTCCTCATGTCCAAAGTTATTTCAAAATGAGAATTCAATTTCATCTTTAAGAGGAGAGAGATTTTTATAATTATTCTTATTGATTCATGTCTCATTCCTTTTTTTTCTTGCTTCTCTAGTCATGATGGTTTGTATGCAACACATTGATCAGCTTTGTGACCAAAATTATGACATGAGAAACACTGTCCATTAAAGAAGAAATTTGTAGGATCATAGAACCTGTTAGTGTCAGTCTTTACAGCCTTCCTCCAGTGATCAAACATGCTCTTACAAAGTGATTTTAAGGTGTCAAGGTCAAATTTTGTCATTTCTGTGAGTCTTCAAGTAAAATTTGGTCACTAGGTATTAGGTCTAGGGTTTGCTTTTACTCTTGTCAAAGTTGTCCAAATGTCAGTTCATGTCACCATTCAACTGAGTGTACCATCATTAAGAGGGTTTTCATTATCATTTCAAGTTCCACTGGGTCATTTTACACCTTGTTCATGCTTCAGTTGTGCCTAGGTAAGGTCCATTTCCCTCTCCTAGGGTTTTGAAGGTAATTTCTCTTGGATGGTCACATCATCATCAAAAATTGTATCCTGATGTTCATACACCTTCCCCTATCCTTAATATACCTTATTAAACACTTCCCATCAGTGAGATTCCCCAAATTCCTCATTTTTGCACAAACCCTAGTTTCTTGCTACAACTTGGCAATTTTCTAGGCTAGGCCTGTGTTTTGCCCTTTTGGACCCTTCCCCTCACTAAATATCTGAAATTCCACTTTCCCCTGCTTCCTAACATCCCTCCCTACTTCCAAATTTTTTTTCAAGAATTTAGAAGCCCCTTATCCCCTTCATTTCGCTTCATTTCAACAAATCCCTTGTTCCACACATCGGGATAGATTTCACTAAAATGATGTTTCTGAGCAATAAAAGATGAATTTGGGAAAAATGAGAGATTTTTTTGTCCAAAATATGCCAAGGATGAAAAACCTCCTTCACTTTTTACACAGGTGTCATGGGTTTAGAGAAATTTCAAAAATACCGTTGCCTCAGGAGAATTGAATACACCTCTGAAGTGACCTATGGAAAATCAAGATTTCTCCTAGCTTGGTTGGCCAAATGACTTTCGTGATGAGTCAAATGATAACTAGACACAAATATTTTTCCAATTAGCTATCATGAGCTCAATTTTTAGTTGAGGAAGACTTTCAAAAGTTGACTGCAACAGCACTCTGCCTTGAGGCAGCCTCATTTTTCACATTTTGACCAGTCTTGGGATATTTGACTTTTGACAGGGAAAATGGACTCCAAATTGAAAAATTACACTTGTTTTGGAAATTATACTCAATAATATTTCCAATGAGATATCACACGCCTAATTTGGACACCGATAAGGCCTCCAAACGCCTCCTGCAAAATAGCGCGACGCATAGAAAAGTGGGCGCGGCACATTGGGTTGGTGCGTGGCGCATTGGACCAGAACACAAGATTTTTGCCATTTCTTTCACACATCAAATTTTGCTCAGTCTCTCCTTGTTCAAGTGATTCAAATCAACTTCCTCATTTCTCTTAACAAGTGTTTGGTGTTGGTATGAAATTTTAAATGCGAAAAACTCAAAATCTTACTCTCATGTTTTAAGAATGCTCCTAGGGTTTTAAATTTGGTTTGGTGTCAATCATTGCTACTTACCCCATCTATTACCACTGCTCATTTTATCATTACCACAGTTTATTTCCCCATTCCCTTACATCCTAAACCATCTATATCCCTTGTTCCCATTTTCCCTATCCCTAAACCCTATTATTTCCTACCATTTTCCCTCTCCCATATCATTTGTAGCAAATTCCCATTACTCCTATCCCTAAATCCTTTCACTCCCTTTTGTTATCCCTTTCCCTATCATTTAAAAAAAATCTCCAAATCCCATATCCCAAACATGTCAACTGATTGTCCCATATTTTAAATCCACTTGACAGAAACTCCACATTTCCCCACTGTTCCATATTCCTCACAGTCCCTCATTTCCCTTTGGCACATTTGGCACTTGGAGACGAAGACACCGAGTCCTAATTTCTCATTTTCAACAAATCAAACATACACTTTTCATACACATTGCAACACCGTGACGGACACTGACACATCCTATGAACAAGACAGTGATTCCGCCACTGAACTGCATGCACCAAGAGGACACTGAAACAGTGAAAAAGGCCTGATCCACTCCAAATATTGGCCGAATCTTCTTTGGCTGATCATGGCACATGATGGGGGACCTTCACTCCAATTTTTAGCAAATTTGGAGTAAATTTTGTCATTTTTGAAATTTTGGTTGCAAAACAGGTTTTTCTGCCCGACGCGTCGTGCCACTTGGCGCGCGCTTACGTTTGAGAGATATTCTGGAGGAAAAATTGATATTTTTGGGTTTGTTATAATAAATTATGCATGCTCAGGAATGGCTGAGAGATTTCATCAAGTTCTGGGTGGTTTAAAGGGTCAAAAACACCTTGAAAATGGCCTTTCTGCCACTTTTTGCACCAGCAGGAACCAGTCTTGGGAGATTGAAGTTTTGGAGGGGAAAATGACATCCAAATCCAGAAATTCCACTTGGGTTGGATAGTAGACAGACAGGGCTTTCCAACGAGCTATCATGAGAATTTGGACTTCGGAAAGTGCCTCAAAAACAGGCTCAAAGTGGCGCAACGCATTGAGTTTTTGGGCGCGGCGCATAGAGAAATTTGGCCTCATTTTGACTCTTCAGCTCAGAAATTCGCCCAGTTTTGACTAGTTTTACATTTTGATGTAAATATTGATCTATCTTGATGTAATTTCATGTTCATGATGTAATTTGGGCATATTTTTACTTGTTCTAGAATATTCATTCACCAAAAGGTGAAATTTGAGTGAATGAATCAGTTTCCTTCCATATAGAGGCAAGTTGTTTGATTGCCTAGATTTCAGTTCCTAGTTTAGAATTGGTTGAAACAGCTTCTAGAAGGATGAGCTCGACCCCTAGAGGCATGGGAAGGGGTTAGGCTGGTCTATATTATGTATTTTCTGAGTTATTTTCATGGTTGGACTCTTGGGAATAGTTTGGCACCTCATTGTATATTCATTTCAGCATTTTTGGCAAAGGAAAGACCAGGGTTTTGCAGCACTTGTTGGGATCCTTGTGGCTCTGAGTTTTGATGATGTTTTTCTCCATGTATCTGTAAGTTTCATTAATTTTTATGTATTCCATTTCCCTTATCTTTGCTTCCAAAAGTAAACAAATGAGTAACTAAGGTAGAATTCATTAGTTTGATGGTGCTCTGCCTTAAAATTTTGTCTAGTTTTATATGTTTTCGTCAGTTTGAAGAGGATCCTTGCACCTTCTCACCCTCTTCAGCTCCTTAGTAGTCTTTTCCATCCATTCATTGAAATATAAGACATCAAAGTCATTGCCTTCCTTGCCCCAACTCGAACTCTGCAAGAAATTGGCCTCATCCCCAAGCCCAAAACTGCCTTTCCCTTTTTCCAACAAAAAACCCCTAAAAATCATTCCAAACTCCTTGATTCATATACCTAGCCTAAAATTAGCATTTATTTCAGTCATCTCAGACCCTATTGGTTATTTTAACTGATTTTGACCCGGAGAGAGCCCTCTACTGTTCTGGTAGGGCTAGCTACCAGACTGAGTGTGGTTTGGTGTTACCCTGAATCCCGCCTTCCTTTAGCCTAAGGTGGATTTGGGATATAACAGAACCTTCTAGTGTTTTTTACCTTTTGACTGATGCTTTTGTTATTGTTCATCCTTGAATTAGAGTGAACATGATTTACCTGCGAAGTGTCTTTGTTCTTCGGCTGAAGGTTGCAACTTTGATGAATGGATTTTTTTGCATTTAGATAGCTTCTGGTTTTGGCTGAGGATTTTTCTATCTATGATGATTCACCAATGTATCCAAGACCTATCTTCATAAGAGGAGAGCGTTGAACCTTGATAATTTCATCTAAGG
Source organism: Pinus albicaulis (assembly GCA_034641835.2). NCBI lineage: Eukaryota > Viridiplantae > Streptophyta > Pinopsida > Pinales > Pinaceae > Pinus > Pinus albicaulis. The sequence goes on along the minus strand of CM076571.1, from coordinate 971,039,932 downwards.
TTTCAGATCCTTTAGCAAATCTAAGATTTAGAGTTTTTATTTTCTAAAGTTCCTTTCTTAAACTTACTATTTCACATTCTAACTTCTCATTATGCTTGTCCTTTTATATGAGTTGATTCTTTCAGGTATCTATGGCTAATTTTTTTTCTTACAAGTATATTTTGAGTTGAGTAATTTATTCAAATAAATATGTTTCTTCTAAAGAATCCATAAAGTTATCATTAGACTCATTAGTGTTTTTCTCAAATTCCATGAGTATTTTAAGATCTTGGTAAGATTCTCCTTCTTCATTATTTGACAAACCATCACTATCTTCATGAGTATAATAACTTTTCCTATTATCAAATCCTTTAATATTACCTTTTTAAATATCATTCCCCTTGTCCTGATTATCTTTACAGGTATGTCACACACCATTTTGCATTGATTTTTTACTATTGTTGGCACTAGGATGAATTCTCAAACTTTAACGATACTCTACACTGCTACAGGTCAGTTATACATCCCTGCCTTTGTGAAGAAATATTCATTTTCTGGCCTGCTAGGGGTTCTCCTATTGCTATGTTTAAGTCAATATGGATTCAATGATTTTGGTTAGGTTCTTTAACTAAGAGTATAGATGTCCTCCCGAACAAACCTGTAATATAATATTTGAGGGTTAGACCCTTGGTACAAGATATATATATATATATATATATATACTGTGACTGGTTATTTTTCTCGCATTCCATGTTGATACACTGTTTCTTTTAAATGTAATATTTCCTAGTTGATAACGACTATAGGGCCATACATTGGCTTGCTAGAAACTGTCTTGATTCTATCTCTTTCTTTTTTCCTTGGACAGATGTATGAAGGAATTTAACTTATTGGTTTAATGCAGTTACTTAAGTGCAACATGCATAGTCTCAATTTCTCATCATTCTTTGTGTATCACTACTAGATTAATGAATATATACATATCTTAAGGGTCAAGTTCAATATATATATATATATTTGTTTCATCACACATAAGAAACACACATGAACAACAGGATTTAAGGTGGAAACCTAATGTGGATGAAAGCCATCGTTGTTGTTGTCTTTGTCTTTAATATTTATTATATAGAAAAATTCTTACAATATTGTACTGGAGTAGACTCATACCAGCATGCATGCACCCAACTATAGAAGGCTGCTACCTTCAATTTTTCTCCAACTGCTACTGGAAGGGAGCTCCAACCCCATGATCTCTTTAACCAACCACCACTGGAAGGGAGATTTGACCCCCTGCTCTCGTTTACTAGCCACTACTAGAAGGGAGCTATAACCCCCCGATCTCATCACCAACTCCTATTGGAAGGAAGCTTCGACTTCCTCACTGAATGCTCCAACCCTCATCACCACCGCAAACCACATTTCATAAATTTTCACAATTGATCCATCGGCTTCAATACATCACAAATTTTAGGCCTCTTTTCATTAAATTTTTAGACTGGACTCACTGCACTCATTTAAACCCAATACCATACATCAAACTGAAACATATAACTATACTAAATCATTCAATGAATCATCAATATACCAACCAATCACAAATTTGTAATCACAATCAACTAGCAGCATAATCAATACTCAAACAACCCATATATATATGAAGACATCGTTGAGAGACAACAAAAACACAACAAAACTGATCAAACATTTTCTTCAGCATTCTTCAGCAAAACCCTAGCTTGCATATGCGCCTTTCAGTAGACTTATTCACATATGTATGCGCTTATATCTAAACCAACTCGCGTATAGATGTCAACATATTACTGAACAAATATGCTACTCTTCATAACCAAACTCACATGTATATGCGCCTTCCTCGTGTCAAACCCATGTATTGATATATGAATAATTTAGGACTGCGTAATACTTCAAAACTTCAAACTTACTCATATCATACCCTTCATTGCAAAAAACATGTTCCAGACCACATATTTAAAAACTCATAACCAAATCATGTAAATACATATTAATTTATTGTCTAGAGATCCTGATCCATCATTGTATTCATGAGTGCATCTTTATTTCAGATCTATCAATCAACTATAGTCATTTTAGGTCTAGAGATCATGATCCGTCATTTTATTCATGAGTGCATATTTATTTCAGATATATCAATCAACTATATCACATACCATACAAATATACTTTAGATTGAAGTATTCATTCATTATCCTTACTCATAAACACTTAGCACTTTGATCTTCACCTCCTTAGATATTTTGAGCCTTAGCTAATACCATGAGCCAAAACCACACAAGTGCCGATGGTATTCCTGGACATGATCAAATAATTGTTACTGTGCTAAATATTGTGGGCTAATACCATGGTAAAGACCACTAGTATTATTAAATTAGTGTTCCAGCAAATACACAAATTTTTTTGTTCGTACCCGTGTGTATATGTGATTTTTCCTTTATGAACATGTGTATAGATCTTCAAATCTTTTCCTTTAATAATATTTTGATTCTGACCTACAAAACTCTGTCCCATCATTCTGTCATTTTTTTCCATCAATCTGTCACCTCTAAACTGATTTGTGAACTTTGTTACAAGTGGGTTACCATCAATGAAAATACCTTTATCATAATGCCAACAATATTAACAAGGACATCAATTTTAAAGTTATCAATCAAATTTCCTAATTCTTCTCTATGTATTGTTCCAGATGCAAATTTTCTTACTCTTGACATGAGTGGATCTCTTTGGATCTTACCATATTTTTCCTTTCCTCTTGCAATCTATTTTCATAACTTAGATATTTATTTGAATGAAAACTGAGAGATATCTCCATTTCCCATTAAATTGAGAAGATCAATCCATTCACCCCTTATGTATTTTAGCAGAAGAATTTTTAATGTCTCTTCATCTAAATTATGAAATTTATCGCTTTTGACATTGTAGGAAAATATTTCCATCATATATTCAAGGTTTTCATCCTTTTTTTGGACCATATTAAAGACTTCATCCTTAAGGTCACGGTGTATGCAATAATCCTTATATTTTTCTAGGAATTTTTTTTTCATATCTTCACATTTTCTAATAGAATGTGTTCCTAGACCCATGAACCATTTAAGAGCTCTATATTTTAGGTTGGTTGGAAATAATTTCAATTTTTTAGTATCAAGTAGGAAATCATATGATTTTCATAATATTTCAAACTAAAAAATAAATGTCTCTGTATCCTCAGTTCTTAACCCATGAAAAATAGGAAGGATGGATGGTGAGATATTTTTCATGGTAGCTATAGTATCTGTATCTAAAATAGGGAATCCAAAAGGATCCTCTTCTCCACTAAAATTTACACAATCTCCTTTTTCATAAATACCACCTTGACCTCTACCAAAATATCTACCACCTCCTTGTCATGTTACATGGATTAATCGCTCTTGCAGACAAGAGTGATCTCCCTAGTACTCCAGCGAGTAACTAGAAACAAATATCCATTTGAAAACCTTTTCCTCTAGATTAATTGCATTTCAAGATTATAATAGAAAAGTAGAGAGAACATGCCCCTACCTTGAAATCCAAATGTTTGATGTAGCCCTTTGTCCCGTCGCTCCAAAGTATTTACTCCAATGAGTAGAACTTGCAATCAAAGACAAGACAAATAATCAAAACATCTACAACATACAATAATAATAAAAATTCTAATCCAACTTAGTGATCAAGGAGTCTAAGTATTGGCATTATTCCAGTAAGCATAGAAACAAATAAATGAGAAAAAGAGATCCATAGGTATTATCTTGAATAGAAAGAGTAATCTTACAACCTGATGCCTTGATGTTGTACAGATTTCTCCCGTGGTCCTCAACAATCATTCTCCTTCAGTATGATAAGCCTTCCTCTCTGAATACAAACATGGAGTTATAGACACAAGGGTGTGATCATTCTCATGCCAAAAGAAACTCACTAGTGTATAAAGTATGCACTCTTATGAACTCTCTTTAGCTTAGAAACTATAATATTCATTTTCTATGATTCACAATCTACTTCAGTATCTACAAGTGTCTACCCTTCAACCTAAAATTGATCTCATTTTATAGGTAAATGGAGGTAGTTTTAGTTCCATGAAGAGGGGGATGGATTCCTCTCATGAAGGGATTTGAGCTCCATGGACCAAGGGATAAGCTTCATGAGTGGAGGGATAAAGCTCAAATTGATCACGAATCTAGAAGCTTCTAGTTTGGAGAATATTCGACCAACTAGGCTTCTAGAATTTACTTTTTTCTTTTACTTTATTTTCACGGGGGTGCATAGGTTATAGTGGCAAAACGTGTGGGATTCACCGCAGTTTATGGATGGAACATCAGAACATGCGTAGTGAAAGGCTAGAAAAACCGTGCATGTAGACTTTTAAGGGTTTTAAAGAGCTTTTCTCCAATTACAAGACTTGATTCAGGAACATTGGTGTTTTTGAATTCTAAGGGAACATGATATGGATGGTGATAGATCCATATGGATAGTCAAATTTCATGGTGACAAAATGATGTGTAACATGTCCCCCACCAATTCTTGGTCCTTCCCATTATGAACCTCTCCCTCATATGCCATTGTATATTGTTAAGAACTTATATAGGGTTCTATAATAGTATTATCTTCAACAAATTCTTCCTCTTTTGGTTCTTCTACCAATGGTTGATCTAATATGGTTTCATATTCTACTTCTTCTTCCTCACTTGGTAATTCTAACTCTTGTCCTAAGAGTTGTTCACCTATTAAATAAATAAATATGATTCCTTCAGTTGAGGATCTAGGTTCTTCAACCACAAATTTCATGGATGAGTTTGGTGAATCCCTAGGTTGAATTTCAGACCTATGTACTTCCGGAAGTCTATGAAAACTGTATGTGCATTTTATATGCTAGGAGGTTTACTTTTGATCAAGGGTTTAAATCTCAAAGTAAAGTGCAAATTTAAACTATTCAAGACTATCTCTTATCAAGTTACACACATGTTATTTTTGTAAGATCAATTTCAAATCTAACTAAACTAGGATGCAGGAAATCAAATCATATTAATATAGTAATGAAATATTTATTCTGTCAAACTGAATTGAAAAGTGTATTCTAGTTTAGCAAAATTGAAAGACTGTACTAATGAGAGAAATTGAAAGTTTATGTTATTTTGAAGAATTGAATGTCTATACTATTGAAAAAATTAAAGGAAATATTAAAAGGAAACATATTTTTTCTACCTCTGTTCTAATCAAATTAAAATAACCACTATTCTACAAGCGCATAAGAAATTAAAGCAAGAATGAAATAGATTTGGAATGAAATAAAGGAAAATCTTGCCAAATTACTAATGTGCGCAGTCTTAACAAGATTCAATTCAGACATGAACCATAAATATGATACTAAGCAAGAATTGTAAGTATGCAAACTAATAAAATAAGATGTTTTTCATTTTTTTTTTAATGATGAGTACCATATCTATTGCAAGCATTGACTAATAAATGCAGGAGAAACAAAGTATCAATATAGAATACAAATAATTCTAAATATAATTATCAAAGATCACATTGAAATAGCCATTAATAAATTAAATAAAACAATATTATACTATCGAACTTCTCATGAAGGGGCCCTTCTGGTGATAGCGAGGCGGGAAAGCTAAAATCACAAGTTAAATCACCAATGCATATGTGTAGAAAAAGTATTGAATTCAATAGAAATTAAATCTCAAAGATTCACAATAATTACATAGCTTTAAAATTGATTGTATTTTCTTCGAATTAAATCAATTTATACTATTTTAAATCAACATTTTCTAATAAAATAACACCGAGAGGTGATTTTCTCAATTGAAACCTAGGTTTCCTGATTAAAACAAAAGTTATAGTCTTGATGATTTTTTACGAGAAGAGAAAATCATGAATATTATTATTTAACACATAATTAACATCAAATCGAAAACCTCGCTCACTTGATTCCACACTTGCCTAATGATGACAGTGTCTAGATTGGAACTCTAGGTGAGAATATTCTTCTATAACCAGAGTTGACTTTCACTTTGACCAACCACATTCTCGAGCTCTATGATCTTCTAGGTAAGAATGATAGGTGGATATACTTTTTCTTGGAATTTGGTATCTATCCATGTCTTTTTTTCATCTTCAAAGTCTTAGGAACCTGCCTAACCATGGACTTGGCTGCGGAAATTCTAATTAGCTACAGAAAAAGTGAAATTCAATAGCCATAGCAATATTTCAACCAATTTTTATAAAGAAATCCTAGATTATGAGTTGAAAATTATTCATACCTTATGTTATAGTTGAAGATGCCCTAAATGACCTTATAACCTGTAGATGTGACAAAAAAATGTATGGAATAGGTAAAAAGAAACAAAAAATGGGTTCAAAATGAGGAGAATTCATGGATCCAACAATAACCTCCATAAAAACTAAGGGAAAAAAACCACATACCCCAAAAAAGAGGCCAAGTACCAAGGGAACCAAAAACCTTAAAAAATAATCAATCTATAGGAGAAATATGCAGTGCTATAGGAAGGTACAACAATGTTATAGGAAGGCACAATAGCGCTACAAGAAGAAAATAGAATAGCTATAGGAAGGCACTGCAAAAATACAAGAATAGGCATGACAAATACAGGAAGGGGCTATGGGGGTATAAGAGAAAAATATAGACCTACAAGAGCCATATCCCTAACCAAACCTTGGATCCTACTATTAGCCTCCTATACCAATAGGATTCATCTTTCATGATTGTCTTGATTGAACTATGGAATATGTTCAAACCTTCTTTCTTGAGCAAAGGTGTTCCATATTCTTAAAAAACCAAAAAATCAAAAAATTTAAAAAATGTAAAGAGGGTATACCCTAAAAGAAAGATCAAAGGGTAAAAAGAATAAAATGGTCAAAAAAAAAGAGAAAGAAATGAACCCCAAGCAAAAAATAGACCAAGGAAAGTGTGCAAATCCAAATGCCACTACTATTTCATCTTCTGTAATAAAGAAATTGTGTGCAGCTTGTCAAACCTTTGCCACAATTCATGAATAAGTCAAACTGTTTAAACTTGGTTTAGTCATATTTTAATTTCATGTTGTAGATTAGAGAATAAATATCTAGCCAAATAGTTTAATCTTGGCAGATAAGTAGATAGGTAGAGTTAATAAAAGGTGCTCAACAGCTTAATCTGAGCCCTTGGATGTAATAAGGGTAGAATTAGATAGATTTGCCTTGTAAAAAAGAAAAGATTGATAAGGGTTTGCAAGTCTAAATGCACCCTAATAAAGAAGAGAAAATGGTAGTGTCAAATAGATAAGGTAGGTAGATGGTGCTGCAAAGTGTTATCTGATGAATGATGCTGCTACATGTTTTTTGATCCTTTACTTTCATCACAAATACTGAAGCAGGAAATACACTGGAAAATCACAGCAAGCAAAGTCAAAATCATTAACTTCCTTCATCACTTTCCCCTTAAAAAGTTTTACTAATTTCCCCCAAAAGTACTAAGGTATTTGGAGATCAAAAGGGCTCAAGGCATTTCCTTGACTTTTGGAGGGACCGGACCCTCGGCCTAATGATCAAAAAGACCTAAAGTACTTGAGATAATTCATCATTATAATCATTCACCTTTAACCTTGTCCTAAGTAAAATCTCATTTTGCTTAGGAAAATCATGCAAAATTCCATAAAAATCCTTCAAATTAACTTACTATTCTAAGTTTAAGTGTTGAAGATGAGATATTGCAATTTACTTCAGAAATTGTCACTTTCTTAGATGTGCAAAGTTTTTTGAGTTCCCTTGTCCCTTTGTCATATTTACATTTAACTCTATTTTACTAAATCCCTAGTGAAATGCCCTATCCTAAGTATATAGCTCCTTTTATATAAATATCCGAAAACCCATTTATTATAAAGTTTAACCAAAGAATTTATATCCCCGCACATTTAAAATAATAACCCACTATACGCCATTTGGTTAAAATTATCATTATATTATAAGCCCGCCCTTATGGTAATTAAATAATATTTGTTTGTTACCATATAAATAAAAAATATATATAAAAAAACTTTAAACATGCCATATGTATGTTTAAATACAAAAATATGAATAAAACTTCCGAAAAGTTTTGTGCCACCGTGGTTTGTCCACCTGGAAATCCACTTAACGAAACCCCCTCGCAACCCCTTTCTTGACGTATACGGGATTAATTAGTCATCAGGACTAATTAATAACCTTTTCCGCCTATTAAATATCTCCCGGGGTGATTAGATTAAACCTTAAATCATTTTAAAGCCCGACGGGCCCACACCTGAAACTTCCGCTTGTTCCCCCATCGCTTCAACCGTCGGATCACCCCTCCGTAGATCAACGGCCAGTGTTCACCCCGCTGCCCATCCCTTGTCAGAATTTTAACCAGCGGGGGATGGGTGGTTTTTGAATAGTCCACCATCCACGTGGCGATCATTCTGTGGAATCGCTGCCCTCCCGATTTAAACCACCCTCGACCAAAAGCGGTGCGGGGTTACCACTTACCGCTTACCGCCCGACCTTGCATACGTCAGCCCGTACGTCGATGACGTCACACCTCGGAAAAATAAAAAACCCTTTTAACTTGTAAATAAAGCCATTTTTTCGTGTTTTTCTGTTATTTTCGTTATTTGAAAACGACAGTGCTCCCCGCTGCAATTTTCGAATTTCCGCTGTAATAGACCGATTCCTTCCAAGATTCCGCTGCGCCCGTGTTCAAGTACAGTTCCGCCATCACCTGTTACCTGTTAAAGAACCAGCCTCCTTCAAAAAACAGGTATTTATCCTTTTTCGCCCCGACTGCAAGTAAAACTCAGTTCTCTTTGTTTTTCGCTGAAATAGTGATTAAAAATCATCACTGAGTCTTCCCCAGAGTTTTTAAAATTGTATAATTGTTCCCTGAACCAGCGAATTGCACCAATTTCCTTTATTTTAGAAATTCCGCCCGGCCTATAAGGAAAACCAAAAAACCTCCATTTTGAATCCACAAGAACCAAAATGGAGGTCCCGGCAGCTCTGAATATCACTCCATTGAATGCTCCTCACCGTGAATTGGAATATTTACCTTTGATAGATGAAGATTTCCAAATTAAAGACCTGCATTTTGATGAAAGTCCCCTATTGAGCTATTGTTGCTGCAGAGATGAATACTCAAAGGGGAAAGATCTTATAGGGTTGTGGGAATCCAATCTCCCAAGGTATCTTATTCCTTCAGTCATTTATTTCCCAGAAATCATCCATTTTTGCCATTCAAACTATGATCCTGCACGGAGGGCTGTAATAGCTCCTGATCAAAGTGTTCTATTTCCCATCACTCCCCAGGCTATCAATGCCATGTTACACTTTGAACCATACCAAGAATTAGCACCATTGTCCATGGAAGGATTGATTGAGAAAACCAGGCAATTAACCCCAGAAAAGCTAAAATCCATGTGTCAGAATTTCATGTTACCTGAGCATCAGCCAAAAGGGTCTCCCCCCTATGGTTTTTACTATTTCAATACATTGGGAAGGCTCATTGTAAATATAATATCTTTTGTCTTAGGATTCAACACCAGTGAATATGTGGATGAGATAACCTTGGATTTGCTATCCATTTTTACTCTGGGGCAACCTCCTGAGATCAAATATGACTTTGCTTCCTTCATAGCAAACAAGATCCATGATCAGTTCATAAGGCTAGATAGTGAAAAAGTTTTTAAATACTCCTCAGTCATCTATCATCTCATTATCTATTATCAGTCAGAAAGGTTCCCTTTCCCTGTTCAAAAACTTGATGCCAAGGGAAATCCTAGGTCAGTCATATTTTGGTCCCCCATCATTCATTCTTCCTTCGATTCTCCCTACTCCTACTCTGAATTCATTGATCAGTTTGTATATCCTGCAACAACTTTGTTAATAGGAATTCCTCCCCCAAGACTCAGTAATGAAATTAGAAAGACCTTGCAACTGTCAAAGAGTTATAAAGTTGGGGATTGGTATTTGTATCAAAACCATACAGTCATCGGGATTTATGGATGTGAATTACATCCATTCAGGTTACCCAGATATGTGCCCATGAGGATTTTTTCCTTGGAATACTTCAGGAAAATGAACAATTCAGATGTGATCCATTTTTGTAATGTAAAAAAGAAAGCTCAGTTAAGGATCAAAATCCAATTAGGTCCTTTCATCTGCAACTCTAGGGAGGCTGAGAGAGAGGCAGAAAATATATTGCAAAGAAAGTTCCAAATATCTTTCCGTTGGGTTCCTTATGACCCCTTTGGTTTTATTTGTGAAAAGAGATTAAAGAATAAATCATCTCCTTATATACACCACAAGATTCCTGATCTAGAACAGTATGCAAATCAAGATGAATGGGTTGAAGGAACACTTGTTGAGGAAGAAAGTGAAGCAGACAAAATGAATAAAATTATGAAAGATGTTGAGAAGAACTTTGACCTAGAATCTTATGGTCAAGTGCAGGTACCCTACATTGGCACTTCTTCAGCAGCCACTCTACAGCAAGCATTACAGGAAGGCAGTCCATCAGTAGCAGCAGAACCCAAGGGTAAAGGAAAAGAACCTGCAGTTCGGGTCATTGAAACTTTGGTCATGGCGGAAAAACCACAGACTTCCAAAGCACCTGAACAATCACAGATTTCTCCCACACAGGCAAAGCACATCCAAGTTCCAGAGTTGCAAACTCCATTAAATGTGGAAATAGGGAAGAAGAGGCAGGCTCCAGATACCACACCTCCAAAAGGGGCCTCACAGGTACATCAAACTAAAAAACATAAATCAGATCCACCTCCAGATGTAGAAATTATAGATGAAGTATTTGATGATGGAAGGGAAGATAGTCAGCAAACTGGCACAGCAAGTGAAACAAACATAAGCCAGAAAGGGAAAGCTTTACAAAAGAAATTAAGCACCGAGGTATCCTCTTTCAGACCACCAAAGACAAACATTGGAGATATTAAAAGAACCTTCATTAATATTAAAGCAAAGAATGATCCATTGAAAATGAAGGTATATGATCAGTATATGAAGATGGCTCCCCATAATCAAGAAAGGCTAATGTCAGCGTTTGACCTTTCACAAGGCAAAATGCTGATGAGCCACTTCAAAGCAAAGGTGCCAAAGCCCACTTCAGCAGCTGATTACATCAGAACAAATTTTGAAGTTTTGGAAAAGGATATCCATCCTCTGGACCAAATAGAGCTACACAGACAAACTGGGGAAATGGTCTATTCTACTCTTACCAACAAGGCCATGGCAGCTATAACGCTACAGGATTCTTTGAATAATACTAATGCACAATTGAAAATTGAGAGGGCCTCTTCACAGGACAAAGACAATAGAATAAAGTCCTTAGAAGAAATAATCATTGGTTTGGGTCACAATCCCAAAGACATTAAAGGTATTGATGCATTGATAAAGAAGAAAGAGGATGACATAGCTGCACTCAGAAAGCAGCTAAAATTGCCAGCCTCAAGGCACCCTCAGACCCAAGAAGTTATAAAAGGGAATTCACAGGAAGAAATGATGGAGTTGCTCCTAAATATGACTGAGCGACTAAGTGAAACGGAGAAGGAATTGGAAAAAGCTTTGCAGGAACAGGAAACTATCAGGCAGACATCAACAACAGGTACTACAATAACAGGGCAGCCGATACAGCCATCTCAGGTGAACACTTCTGGTTTGAATTCTGATGAATTAATAAAGCAGATGGAAAGTCTACAACTAAGGGTCACAGAACTCCAAGAAACAAAATTGCAATTAGTAAAATTGGAGGAAAAATATGATACATCAAAAAAGACAGCTGCTGATAACACCAGGGAGATAAAAAGGTTGGAAAAATTGGTTCAGGCTCTGGAAAAAGATCTTTCATTGGAGAAGCCTTTAAACGAAATAAATGACATTCTTTGGGGCAACATCATTGAGTTAATAAAGGGTATTTGGCCCTCCATTCAAGCTATTTTTGAACAAAATGAGTTGGTTAAAATAGCCCAAGAAGAAATAGACAGAACCAAACATGAATTAAGAGGCAGGCCTGAGCAGGCCAATCAACTCATTCAATTTTTGAACACCAGGACAAAACAACAGCTTGCAGTGTTAGGGATTGATGATAGGACAGGCACAGTTTTGGAAATAAAGAGAGTTTTCATCAAGAGAACTTTCATGCAGAATTTAGAGAGGAAGTGTACAGATATTTTGGTTGATATCAACATTTTCAGAGAGAAATTTCAAGCTTTGTTGGATAGTGGATTACCAAGTCCTATGCTCACAGAGGATCAAATAATGGACTTAGAAGCCTATATAAAAAGAATAAATACTCATGCTCAGAATACAGTTGCTTGTTCTCCTAGTTTACCACAATCAGCATTACCAACAGGGAAAAATATCTATGATAGAGTAAGGAATTTATTTCATCTAGAACATGAAATAAGGTATCTGTTTCCTAATGAGCCTACCTTTTACAAACTCACCGAAGCAGATGAGACATTAAGGAAACTCAGAAGAACTATGATACCCGATGATCAATGGTGGAGAGAAATGTTGGAAATTTTATGAAAATTATCTTCAGCATGAGAATTTTATCTTTTACTATTATGTGAAAAGTAAAAAGGAAAACAGATGAAAGAGTATCAGGTGAAAAGGTTAAAGAGTATCTGTAGGAACAAAGAGTGTCCAACAAGCCAAAGAAATACTGCAAGGGACAACACAGAGCCCTATTCAGCACTTACCTCCAGCACATCCACGAAGAAAGGAACAGCACATCGGCAGTTACCCATTATTCTATCCACGAGACCATTTGTCTCTTGTTTGTTTGTAAATTATGCTTTGAGTCAGCCTAAATTATTGGCTAAGATAGTGTAAGATTATTTAAGATTATTTTGTGTATAAATAAACCCTCAAAGAGAGTGTTGAGGGTGGATTCTATTACTCTGCTGTAACATTGAGATTTTCGGAATAAAAGCATTTTGGAGAAATTTTTCGTGGCTTACTGGATGACGATTTAAAGCACTGGACTTGTTGCAGGATTCATGTGTTGGACTACAGTTCAATAAGTTTTTCTACCCTTTGTCTGAAATACTATATTAGTTTATAATATCATCATATCCATTTCTGAATAATTTACATAAAGGATTGAATCAGAATTTGCTTAATTGTACTCTGATTTCAAATGTGGTTGTTCTTAATGTTTTCTTCTAAATTAGTTATAAGCATGAATTCTTAAATTCTCTTGCTGTGCTAATTTAAACATTGTTGATTACTATAATAAAGAATTCTTCATTGCTCTTTGTTTGTAGTCATCTCATTTCTCTCTTTTGAACATGGTGAAAGATTCTTAGCTGCCTTTCATCCCTTCAAGATCATCCCATCCACTTTAAATTTTAAGGATTTTTCTCTGTCTAGCTATCTTGCCTTGTAATACCATCTTGTGCTTAGAATAGAAATCCAGTAAAGCCATCCTTTGACTCCATAGCCCAATGGACTGAAAACCCTCAAACTTGCCCTTAGTTTGTGGATTCCACCATTTTCCCAAAACAAATTTTGAATCTATAACTAGCCTAAAACCTTCCAATAACAAAGATAAATCATAAAGAGAGAGCCCTCTCTGGATGCAGATTGGCTAGATTCTGCATCTAAAAGGTTGGTTTGTGGTTACCTCGGGTATACTTTCCTCTTACACAACTTCTAGGAAAACCTGAGTGATAACACCTACTATAAATGGTTTCATGAAGGGAAGATACTCCCTACCCATTTTTTAGTCCCACTCTTCTTTGAACTAGAGAGGGAAAGGGGTAGGACCCACAGGTGGATGAAAATTGTAAAATCCAAAGAAGTTAAAGATGTGGGTATAATGGAGGATAAAATGAAAAATATGGGGGAATAAATGGTTGATATTAGATTCAAGGAAGCTAATATGAGGGACCAGCTGCATGTTGGAATTGTAGTGTTGGCATTGATGTCAACACGGTCTTGGTGTTGTTCATCATATGCCTATCTCTACCTCATGATGTGTGATGAGTATTTGGTTATTTCAGTGTTCATATTGATGGTCTTGTTAGTTGGCATTGATGTCAACATACTTATGACTAGACCTAGTGGAGATGATGTTGTGGTTTATGAGTAGATATGGATCTCAAATGTGGCGCTTGGATTGAGGTTGGCATGTTTTTGTTTATTGGAGATGCTACTACTACAGGAGGTTGGAGTGTTACTACAATTGTGGCATATGTATCTTTATGTCTTGGAGACATTGGATTGTTGCTACATGTGTTTAGTTGTGGTTGCTTTTGTTGGAGGTGCATCTATGAGTTCTGGAGGTAGTTTTATGACATGTTGTTGCTAGTGCAGGAGCTTGGAAATGTTGCTATAGGAGTTGGAGATGTTGCTACAGGTATTAGAGATGTTAAGAGAGGTTGTGGTTGTTTCTTGAGAAGTTGGAGGTGTTGGTATTGGTATTAAGGTTGGTAGAATAGGTCTTGCATTTCATTGAATTTTTCTTAGCTTATTTCATTAGTTGTTATTACACAGCGTTTTGTCACTGTCCCATAAATCCCCATCTCACACATTGGAGGGTAATTTCTGTGACTAATAAGCATTGTCATGCCTTGACATTACCATCATTGTATCCCTTTACATGAGAGTAATATTCCTTTTGTTGACAATTCCCTAAACAGAGACTCAAAAACCCTTATTTTTGCCTTGGAGTGAGTAGTCAGTTATGCCCTCGCGCCGAAGAGGAAGATTAACACTGGGCCCCACGCCAGTTGGCGCTCTATCTTAGTTAGCCTCCCACACAAAGCTGTTTATGGAATTTGTTTTAAAAATAGAGGCAGAGATTCCACTCTAACAACTCCGAGGATGATTCATTGGGAGTGGTTGGACTAAATAACCACGAAATCCCTCCTTTAGTTTATGGTTTGCACCTCTTGTGGGAACCTCTTAAAGGATAGGCCTCCCTTCCACCTTTGTAGGGATCCTAACCTCCTCCTTTTCTTCTATGAAAATAATCTATCTCTCCTTGCATAAGCTAGTTGAACATGGAGAATTGAGTATGCTATAGCTGAACTATTGAAGAGATAGAATAAGAAGGAAATACGTTGAGAGAGCTTGAGTCCATGCCTTCATCCCGTTCAAATCCCCTGACGAGCATCTGAGATGTGCTTTGGCTGAACCTCGCTGGAGGATACTACAATGTCAAAGCATTGGTTGTAACTCTTCCTTCTATCAATACATATACGTGACTATTGTTTGGTTCCATTTTTGTATTATGTTAGTTGTTTAATGCAATATGATTAGCCCTCTTTGACTGGCTAGTAGTTATGAATGAATTTATTATGTTGTATGATGTTCTTGTTTGTTGTTCTATGTGCAGGTATCCAAGCATGATTACAGAAGGATTGTGGCTTTCCAAGGCAGGAGCGAGAGGCCACCACCACTATAGCCATGATGACAGCGTTGGATTCTAGGTAGATCGATCTACCATGTCCTCTTTTCATTCAGTAATTAGGAATCAACACTCTAGCATGTCTCTTTGTTTCTAGACCCACTTTAGGGCTAGAGGGATTGTCTCTGTCCACAGAGAGGATTTTCCTATTTAAAAAATTGGCGACTACGCTGGGGATCAGTGTGAGTTTATCGTTTCATCTTGTTGGGTCAATTTCGGTCATTTATTTGCTTATCTGTCTTTTTCTGGTTTGCTTGCTTAGTTTATATCCTCCGTTCAGCTCCAGAGTGTCAAGATTAACCCCTGCTCATTGGTTTTTGGTTTTTCCTTTTTCCATAGTTATCTAGCTTGGAATGCCTTTTGTTTTAATAGTCGCACCAACCCCTGTTTGGCGTGGATTATAGCCTTACAGTCGCGTCGAATCCTGTAGGATTTGATTTGACCTCCTTGATGGGTTTTTTGGTCAGTTTTGCTTGACTCTGGGTTATTTTTTATGTGTAATTAGGCCTTTGGGACTATTTTTACTGTTGTGGGCTTGCTTTTCTCAGTCATTTGTCCATTTTCTTATCAGTGTAGTTTAAGGACTTAGGCTTTCTGAGTGCCTTGGTGCACTGAGCCTTCTGTTTGGAAATCAATTTTTTTTATTATTGTCAATTTCATTCTCAGGTCGATTACACTAAGTTTTCTTGATCCTTTTGAGTGTTTTCTTTGATTGAATGATCATTTCATTTTTCATTGATTCTTCTCCTTGTTACTCCATACCTAGATTACATTTCTTGTTTTTGGGTCGTTTTGAAAACTTTCTTTTGGTTTGGAAGATTACAGCATTAGTTTGAGTGCTTTCTTGTGTTTGCTTTGCATTTGATTGAGTCATTCAAATTCGATCCTTACATTTTCAATACTCACGCTAGTGTTTGTTTTCATTTTTCATGTAATTAGTGCATTATGTACTTCTTTTCATTGAAAAAAAAAACATATTTTGCATTCTTTCCTTTGCATCGAAAGTGAAACATTCTTTTGCATAACTAGCATTTGATATTTTAGGAAAGAGTTTCATTTTCGTTTGATTGTGTTAGATGCATTAGTGAAATTATTCGCATACCTTCATTGTTTGCTATTGTTTGAAAGATCTCTATCCTTCTCGTAACTAGCATTCACTGAACCAAAAATGATGTTCATTTGCATACAGCTTGCATTTAGGAAATTTGAGATCCAAATTCGATAGGGCATTGAAACTTAAACATAATCCAAGATCAACTTTAAAATTCATTCAATTAACCTAATGAAGCATTGGAACCTAATGCAACATTTTTAGTGGTCTAGGCTAGAGATGTGTTCTGGCGTCTTAAAACCTAGTAGCTATCGTTCACCATCTAGCTTTAGACAACGCTAGTACGGACTTGTGCTCCCCATACCATCGAGTATATAAAGGGAGACCCCTCTAGGTTGCAATCCTTTTATCCATAGGAAGCCGAGTCTACCGTCTTGTAACCGTGATACGCCGAACACATGATTCAGGGATATTACCTGCACATACATTAAGTCCTTGGTCATTTCTCTTTCATTTGATCACCAAGGTGTATATGGAAGTTCACTTAAACCTGGTACACCCTCTTGCTTAGAGTACCTGAGTAGTCATTTTGATATTTTCATGACTCTTTAAAAAGATAAGAGATTGTCGAGCACTTGTCCTTTAATGCTCGTTTAAACCTAAAAGTGATAGAGTCACCTTTTTCCTGTTTCTCGACTCTTAAAATATGAAACAGTGAAATTTTGTTTCAATGTCTTTAAATATTAACTGCCCACGAAATATTCCTGGTTAAAGTTATCTTCCTTAGTGTTTTGTTTTACAGTTGTTTCCAATGGAAACTTTTCCAGAGTTTACCAACCAAGGAATCCCCTCCGAAGGGAATCCTGGTCATTTTCCTTCTTTTGGGAATGTTGGTGCTCCTTATATGACAACATTGTCCCTGCCTGGGTTAACTGTTGGGTTGCCTGTTTGGTTATTTTCGACCTCAGTGGTCCCGAGTGCTCCGACATATGTTCGACCGTCTCCTCCACCCTAACAACATCATGTTGATTATAAGGTGGACCTCTCTCCTTCTTCTCCTATTTATTCATCCTCCTCCTCTACTTCGCCTTGTGAAAGTATGGACTCTAGTAACTAGGTGGCTAAGAATAAGAAGAATAAGACAAAAAAGAAGAAGTCAGATAAGAGAGAGGCCAACTCTATAGCTATTGCACCTAAGACACCTTCCATCTATAAACCATCCAACCTTCCACAGAAATTCAAATTCCCTTGCAAGTTGTGCAAGGGTGACCACTTTCTTTGAGACTGCCCTAGCATTCCCAAGGTGCCTGAGGTATGGTCCAACAGTCGTCCGTCGTTGCCTTTGGCTTCTAGAAGTCATGTTGGTAACACATCTTCGACTAGCCATGATAAGAATCATAAGACACAGGGTAATATTACCAATCCCTATAAGTTGTGTGAAGGGCATCATCACATTCACCTTTTTCTGTACATGGACGAAGCCAAGAGAATGTTGAACAACCCTACTGTTTTTTCACCCTGCCTTCCGACTGATTACCAAAAGCTTTCTTCGAGTCCTCTGCTAGTTGATTCAACGATCAGTCAAGGGTCATCCTTGGTCGATCCTATTTCCTCGGAAATTCAAATTCATGAATCCATTCCTGACCAACCATTGGTCATGAAATTGGTTGATCTGATCCCACCCATGGTTCATCATGTTTTTTCCGTCAAGAGTGTATCTCTTTCCCCCCACGTTCTTCTTGTTTATTCAGATTCCTCGGACTTGGAGAAATATCCTCCCATCCCTATGACTCAAGAAGTTGCTCCTCCTGTTCCCATGATGGAGGTCCAAGTGGATTCTCCTCTTGCTCCGGTAACACCAGGGGATGACCATCTCAGTTCAATGGTACCCCCTCCAGGTAGTTTGATCGCTTCCTTCAATTGCAGTCGATTTGCAGGATACCCCCTTCCTTCATATGTGCCTTTTGAGATCATGGTACAGACCTTTAATGTGGTCATACCCAGTACAATTATAGATGAAGGTGTGGTTGTTAGTATTCTATCTTCCACTACTTGGCAAGCTTTTGGTTCTCCACCGCTTGTGCCTATTATGTAGAATCTATTGGATTTTAGCAGAGGAACCAATTAAACATTATGAATCCTTCCAAAGTTTCCTATTACTTTGGGAGGAAAAGCCGTCTATATAGACATGATGGTGGTCCAAGGTCCCTTGGATTTTAATTTACTCTTGGGATGCGACTATGCTTATGCCATGGGCATGTTTATCTCTTCCCTCTTTCATGTGATATGTTTTCCACACAAAGGTCGGATCATGACCATTGATCATCTTTCATTCTTTGGTCCTAATGTGACATCTGGTCCACCATCGCACCTTCCGGGTCTTTATCCATCGATTGTATCTTCCCCGCTGCAGGTTAATTATGTGGCCACCTGTCCCATGCCCACATTCAGTGATAGTGCCACTTTGCATTGTGCGCTGGGGGCATTGGGTCCTGATTTCCAAGATTTTGTGAACCTCTTGGAATCCATGACTTCTTACTTGACATGATGAGTTGTATTTATAGTAGAGTTAATTTTCTTATGTCAATATCCTTAAAAAATGAAACAAGCTCTTTGGAGCAGAGTTCGTTTTCTTATGTCGAGCTCCCTAAAAAATGAAACAAGATTCCAAGGATAGTTCTTCTTCTATGTCAACCTTGTTAAGAAATGAATTAGGTCATGAGTATATTTCTTTTAATGTGTCAACCTCATTAAAACAATGAAACACATTCCCATTCAATTCAAGTCTTTGATACGATCTCGTAAAATCCCAGTCGAGTCTTTCTCTTAATATCGTAATTTGAACCTTCACTCCATTTTCCTTTCATATGGACTGAAGCTTGGGGGTCATGTACCTCGAATTGAGTGACCATGCCGGGGGCATGCCCATTTTTCCTTGTTTTTCAAGCATAGTTTATCTTTGTTTCAAGCTTGTGTAAAAATGAAACCAATCTCAAGCATATTTTATCTTTGTTTCAAGCTTGTGTAAAAATGAAACCAATTTCAAGCAGAGTTTCCCATGTTTTTGAGCTTGCGTAAAAATGAAACCATTCTGATTCTACCTCTTGTGATTTCCATTTTATCAACTTGTTTTTCTAGATGAACCTTGGTTTTCTCATTCCATCGTTACCATCTACTTGGCCGATCATACGCCTTCACTTGTTTGTTTCACTCATTCCTGAGGAATCGCTGCAATGAGTGGTCTTGTTAGCCAGACTCTAGACCTTTACTTGTTCTGAGCAGTTCCACCATCATCGGAACCAGTTGCTATCCTTTATACCACTCATTCCTCTAGGAGGAGTCAAATTTAAGCTCTTTTCTGACTCTTAAAAATTGAAAATATTGTCGAGACTCTTGTCGTTTTGAACTCGTTAAATGGCTTTGAAACGATATCTACCTAGTATATGTTTACCTCTTTTTTGGGTTGGGATAGATTATTTATGAAAAGGGAATACCTTAGCCTATCGCAACTAAGAGGTTCTTTGGGATATTGTTTTCTACCTTTTCGGATCTGTGAGACTATTTACAAAAATGGATTTTTTGGAGTTTTCTTTTCTGCTTCTTTTCAAACTCTCTAAACATGAAAAGATGTCGAGTTATCCCTTTGTCAGAATTGTTAAACCTTGATGACATCGGACTTCGTCTCCATGATGTTACTCGAGTTCGTCCTTCCTAGGGCTCTTAAAATGTACTAGGTTGGATTTTTCTGAAGGAAAAACTTACATTACAAGCATATGCTACCCCCTTCAAGCTTGTTTTAAAAAATAATTGGGGTATTCACCAGAAATGGTGGGGGAAAATGGAACCATTTTTTATTTGTGTTGGTAGTATGTCGCTCTTGAACATGGCACTTGTCTGCATTTGTGTCAGGTTGGGGACATCTCATTTTGTCATTTTTGCCTCCATGGGTTTGGGAAATCTCTTTTGACCTCTCATTTTCTCTTGGCCACATCATCATGACCTCAGATCCCTTGATGTCAAATAATGCCAAATCCAGTGTCGTGTTACTGATATGTTCAAGAGAAGTTTGTCTCTGCATTTTTCAACCTCCCTCTAATCTTTTTTGGTCTTGATTCAATATCATTATGTTCCTCTATCTCGTGTCAATAATGTGGGAAACATTATGTCCCTCCTTTGACCAAGTCACTTCATGTCGAATTCGGCTCATTATCCAGGAATTTGATCTAGATACTCCCTTTCGGTACCTTGGAGCCTGCATGCCTCAATGGTAGGTTCTTCGCATTCGACGCAAGGTCCACATCATTGGCCTTTTATCGAGTGATTCTGTGGGTGTTCGACGTCAGATCACTGTTCACATTCCGTGGATTGTACCTCTCGTACCTTGAGGGCCATTATCATTCTTGGTGGTTTCTCTCACATTTGCTAACAACTTTCATCATTGGCTGGTAATCAGACAATTTTCTTGCATGTTCGACTTCAGCTCATTTATTCACATGCTTTAATTTGTACTTGTTCGAGTCGAGATGGAGCACAAGACCCTGGGTTTTGTCTGATAAAATCCAGGCTGCAGGTTCATGTGGATTATCATGAATTATTGTATGACTCTTTTTTATTGGATGGTTGTGACCATACCTGAGTCTATTTATTGATCTTTACAGCTGGATGATTGCGTCCATACTTCAGATCTTAGTTTTTATATACTCTATTATGGATGGCTGCGCCCATACCATGTATTCATGTATCAAATATATTAGTTGTATTTGTAATTGCAGGTTTTCTAACAATGGTGTTTAGTTCGAACGTGTTCTCATAAAGCATTTCACCCCTCCCTCTCTCTCGGACATCATGCTTTAGGGGGCATCTATTACACAACATTTTTTCATTGTCCCTACAATCCCCATATCGGACATTGGACGGTCATTTCTGTGACTAATAAGCAGTGTCATGCCTTGCAAAGACCATCATTGCATCCCTTTACATGAGAGTAATATTCCTTCTGTTGACAATTACCTGAGCAGAGACTCAAAAACCCTTGTTTTTGCCTTGGTGTGAGTAGTCAGTTATGCCCTCACGCCAAAGAGGAAGATTAACACTGGGCCCCATGCTACTTGGCACTCTGTCTTAGTTAGCCTCCCGCACCAAGCTGTTTATGGAATGTTTTTTAAAAATAGAGGTAGAGATTCCACTCTAACAACTCCAAGGATGAGTCATTGGGAGTGGTTGGACTGAATAACCACGAACTCCCTCCTTTAGTTTATGGTTTCCACCTCCTGTGGGAACCTCCTAAAGGATAGGCCTCCCTTCCACCTTTGTAGGGATCCTAAGCTCCTCCTTTTACTCTATAAAAATAAGTTATCTCTCCTTGCATAAGCTAGCTGAGCATGGAGAATTGAGTATACTATAGTTGAACTATTGAAGAGATAGAATAATAAGGAACTATGTTGAGAGAGCTTGAGTCCATGCCTTCATCTCATCTGAATCCCCTGACGAGCATCTGAGACACGCTTCAGTTGAACCGCGTTGGAGGAGACTGCAACGTCAAAGCATTGGTTGTAACTCTTCCTTATATCAATACATATATGTGACTATTGTTTGGTTCCCATTTTGTATTATGTTAGATGTTTAATGCAATATTATTAGCCCTCTTTGACTGGCTAGTAGTTATGAATGAAGTTACTATGTCATATGCTATTCTTGTTTGATGTTCTATGTGCAGGTATCCAAGCATGACTACAGAAGGATTATGACTTGCCAAGGCAGGAGTGAGAGGCCACCACCACTACAGCCACGATGACAATGTTGGATTCCAGGTAGGTCAATCTACCGTGTCCTCTTTTCATTCAGTAATTTGGAATCAACACTCTAGCATGTCTCCTTGTTTATAGACCCACTCTAGGGCTAGAGGGATCGTCTTTGTCCACAGAGAGGATTTACCTACTTAACAGTTGCAGACTTGACACGGAGGTTTGGAGGAGTGATCATATGTTGAAGAAGGTGTTCCATCAAGTGGCAGAGGTTTTGGACTGAAGATCCATAGGTTTTACTTATCTTTAGCCCCAGCAACTGGGAGAAAATCCTATGCATGCAACCAGTCAAATTTTCTCAGTGTTATGCATACAATCAAAAATTTTCACGAGTTTTTCTCCATATTTCTCATGTTGGTCAGCTCATTTTTTTGTTTTGGCGACAATCTTGTTTAGAACTTTTCGGCTTATGGTTGGAAAATTTCGTGGGACATCCAGAAGTTAATAAAAGTTGAAAATATAAAAAGTAATGTGGAGTTAGTGGTTTTATAGTGTCAATGAGATGAATCCATATCTAATCAAGCATATGAACATAATTGTGAAGCCCAATAGTTATGTGTAATTATTGAGTTGAGCACTTGACTTCTTCTTTATATTGGAGATAGCTCAATGATACTTTGGTTGGATGAGTTGTGTGTGTGAAGTGAGTGTGAGCTTGGAGAGGAGTGTGCAAGTTGTGTGAGTTGTCTAGTGTAGAATTTTCTGAACCAGTTTACAATTATAGCAGCAGTGAGCTGAAGTTTGTTTCAACCATTATACTTATACACTGAGTGAGGCTTTTATGTGTGGATTCGAGTAGAGTTTTGAGGATATTTTTTTTGCATCTTGTGTGAATATTTTGTGTGGAGGTTTTGATCGTAGTTGATGCAAATTTTTTATTTCATTGTCTACTTTGATGCTATGTTGTTGCAATGATCATGTTGAGCAGTTCTCAGCTCTAGTCTAAAACATTTTGAAATTATAACCACACAGAGGAGAGGAGTTGGTGGACTCCAACGAAATGAATTTAAGTGATAAGATTTTCTCAATCCAATGGTGGTTTGATATTTCGACAAAAATTGAGTGAGACTCGTTGGACGTGGTGGCTTCCAGCAGATGAGAGTCTATAGAGTCGATTGATAGCTCGAGAGTAATTGGGAGAGGATCATTAATTTTGGTGGCCTTCAACAGATGGTAGTCCATAGATCCACATGAGAAATAGTCTCCATTTGATAGTAGCCATACTTATATCTCTATGTAAACCATTTACTTGAAAAAATAGAATTTGATCAGTGCGGCAGTAGCAAGATGGATTTTCTCCTAGAGATGGGTTTTCCACCAGACATCCTTGTGTCCATGTTTTTATTGATTTTCATGCTTTCATGTTTATATTTTATGCTCTGATCTATGGTTTTGTGTTTCAATTTATTCATTCTTAGAGATTAATTAATTCGAGAAAAAGTGTATAAGTGCTCTCACTATTGATTCACCCCCCCGCCCCCCATTCAGTAGTGATCTAGTTTCCAAAATTGGTATCATAGCAAGGCTCTCAAGTGGAGCTTGATCACTGGAGAGTGGATCTTAGATATTTTGATAGAAATTTGCACATTTTCTTTCAGAATGAGTTCTCCAAAGAAATTGCTTCTTACTGCTGCAAATTTCAAAGTATGAAAAGAAAATGTGTAAAATAAATTATTTCTTTGTGCCTCTAACAATTGGAGTTTGGTTTGTGAAGGAAATGATGGAGATTTTCCTGCATCTAAATTTCAGAAGAAAAATTCTCAAGCAAGGAAAATTATTTTTGTAAATATCCATAATGTAGATCTAGAGAAAATTGGAGATTTAAAATCTGCCAAGGAAATTTGGGACATATTGCATATGATATATGGAGCCAACAACAACAATAGTGATGAAGAGATTGATAAGTGTAGTAAATATAAGAAGGAAGCTACACTTGAAACAGCTGTGAAAAAGGACAATAAATCGAAGGTGTAAGTTGTAATGATATACTTTTGAGTTATATTCTTGTTAGCGGTAATGACAATGATAAAAATTTGGTTAGTGATAGAGATGATGATCACAATTATATTCTTCTTAAGGCTTAATATAAATTTTCCATGGTTTTTATTGAAGAGTTTTATAGTGAAATTGGTAGACTAACAAATTCATGCAAGGGGCATAAGAAGAGATTGCAGGATTGCAGGACTACCTTGAGAACAAAAATGGTAAAATCAAAGAGATTAGAAGAAGTTAGTTGCAACAAGTAAAAGACATGAACGATTATGTTGAAGCGCTTGAAGGTGTGATTGCCAAATTGAGAAAGGAGCTTGAGGAAAATAATTAGAAATTGGAAAAAGTGAAGAGAACTATAGCAGGAAAAAAAATTGGAATAAATTTTTAAAAGGATAAGACAAGTTTTCATGCAGTATAAAATGACAAAGTAAAACCCAAGAATCCTGCAACAAATAATGTGATCCACGAGCAACAAAAAAATAGAAAACCAAAAGTATATTTTACACCTATACTATAATTTTATCCTATGGTTGGAGGTAGCAGTTTTTAGAGGAGAAGTCAAAACTCATTTTCCCACTGGATGGATGAGATTGCGTGATTCAATTGTCACGATTTTGGTCATGTGGCAGTTGATTGTAAAAGGAGAATGCACTCATCCATGCAATAGTATTATCATCCAAGAGGAGGATCTAATTTCAAGTATATATGTTCATTTAATGGAAATTGTTTTGCGTGTAACTTGTTTGGGAATAAATCCATTGATTGCAGATCTAGCGTAAGAATAAATAGTTAAAGTACGAGCAATAAGAGATTAGATCCTTTGGCTACATATATTGGCCATATAGAGTGTTATGTGTGACATAATTTTGGACACATCGCCAAGGATTGTAATATGCCTAGATATTTGAGGCCATTTGTTCAAAAGCAGCAACCAAGGGAAAATGCACAACCAAGGAAGACATGGAAAAAGGAGAAGCAACTAGGAAGATGTGGAATTGAAATTTTTTCTCGTGATGTTGATGATGTATGGTATATATATTGTTGATGCTCACACCATATGTCAAGAGATAGGAGAAAAAAATCATTTTCTCAATAAAATCAAGGATGGTCATGTTATGTTTGAAGGTAGTGAAACAACTTGAGTGTTGGGAGGTGGAAAATCCAATATTGGTGAGAATAAGACAAATGAATAAGTTGTTTGGCTCATTGAATTCGTAAAGCATAATAAATTGAGTGTGAGCCAAATGGTTGATGGAGGAAAAGAAGTGATCTTCAACTCCAAAGGTTGCAGCATCCAAAAGGAAGGATCAAGGAGAGTGATTTCTAAAGGAATAAAGACCCCAAATAATATTTATGTGTGGAAGGGAAGAGAGAAGGGTAAGAATAGACCAAGAGAGTACTCTTCCTCATCAGATTCAGAATAGGTGAGATCAGTCCCTATTGCAATCCATTCTTGCATGTTATATCTACTTGATTGAAGGAGTATACATGAGACTTACATGGTCTCAGGGGAGTGTTGGTAGCTTGATTCAGTTCCTTCATGCACTTTCATATCAGCTAGATCCTTCATATGAGGTATATCATGCTCAAGGGGAGCTATGTTTTTCAACACTTGATTCCTTATGTTTATTTATTTTTACTCATTAGTTTTCTAGCAAATTTATTTAGTGTATATGAGTGGAAAAGACATGTATATCATCCTTGTTGAAACATTCCTTAATTGTAGGTTTTAACCCTCTATAGAAATTATTTACGAACGAATCTTTAAAAAACAGAAAATAAGCAATAGCGAGAGCATAAAACATAAAACATATATACATAGAGGTTTTCTCCCGGATCCCAAGTCGGGACGACCAGCTTGATTTTTCATTATATTCCTTTTAGTGTTACAACACATATATATACATGCCGAAGCATACATAAACCCCAATCCATTAACACTATATTATAACATAACTTTAGTTCCCTTGACCGGATCTATAAAATACTAGGGCCGAAAACCATCATGCCCCAAAACCATGTGCAAACCCATGCACAAAACCATGGGTGGGTATGCCCATCGAAAAATAAGGACCAAAACTTTTTTCCTGGGGCCCTGCCCCAGACCCCAACAGGAGGGGCTGCCGCCCCCCCTGTGACCCCCCCCCACGCGTGACTAGTCATGGAAAGAATATAACACATACCCAACATTCTCCCACTTGTTGTTTTCTTTCTATAGGGGGCCACAGGAGAGATTAGTCATTAGCCCAGCTTTGCAACACCCATTGTTTTTTTACACCAAGAGAACTTCTGAGTGCTCACAGACTTCGTCAATGCATCTGCAACATTCATCAAGGTGTCCACATTTACCAGCAACACCCTTTTAGCCTCAACCATATCTCTCAAAAAGTGATATTGAACATCAATGTGCTTTGTCTTTGAATGATAAGCAGGGTTCTTAGCCAAGAAAATTGCACTTTGGCTATCAAAGTCTATCCTTATAGCTTGCTACACCAACCCCATACTTGAACACAATATCTGCAACCAAACTGCTTCTTTGCTTGCATGAGTGGCTGCTATGTATTCTGCCTCTGTAGTTGAAAGAGCCACTATAGACTAAATTTTACTCATCTAACTGACTGCACCTCCAAATAGACTAAACACATACCAACTTGTAGATCTTCTTTGGTCCAGATCTCCAGCCCAGTCTGCATCATAAAAACCATGAATGTCCAACACTCTTTCCAATCCTGGTATTCCTTAGTAACATAAGCCATAATCACTAGTGCCACACAAATATCTGAAAACCTGCTTCACTGATGTCCAATGCTCCTTCTTTGGTGTTGGGAAAAATACTGAGAGGGGGGGGGGGGGGGTGAATTAGTATTTAGGGCATACTCAAAACTTTTTACTTTTTCATTCACTAAAACCCATACGCTACTTTACTTCATCAGACTCGTGTATATACAAGGATACCCTTTACTAAACTCGCGTATGTACAGATATCTTAATATGCAATTAGTTCTTTACTTAGATCCTTGCATTTATTCATTCATCAGATGTTTATATCGCAATAGACATGTGCAGTAATAACAGAATAAATCATCACACATAAGAATCACAAATGAACACCAGGATTTTAGGTGGAAACCCAAGTCAGGAGAAAACCACCGCTGTCGTTGCTCAACCTTCAATATTTTATTATAAAGAAAACATCTTACAACTTATGTACTAGTGCAGACTCATACCAGTACGCAGGCAACCACCTGCGCTCATTTACCAGCCTCTCCTGGAAGGAAGCACCAACCCTCTGCTCTCATTTACCAGCCTCTCCTGGAAGGGAGCACCGACCCCTTGCTCTCGTTTACCAGCCTTTCCTGGAAGGGAGCTACAGCCCCCTGACTGAAGGCTACAACCCTCAGCACCTCTATGGACCACGTTTCATCAATTTTCACACTGGATCCAACAAATTCAATAGAGCACAACTTTTAGGCCACGTTTCATCATATTTTCAGACTGGACCCAATCTACACATTTAAGCTCAATCATACATCATCAACAGATAGCAATAACACGGCAGAACAGATCAGACATTTGATACTTCATACTTCAGAAAACCCTAATCTTCATACGCGCTTTCCTTTCACTGATCCTGCGTATATATGTGCCTTCGACCATACAAACCCGCGTATACTTTTGTATATATTATAGAGCTAATTTTACTGCCCATACGCACTTTCTCTTCAGCAAACCCGCGTATATACGTGCTTCCTCTGCGGCGAACTAGCTTATAGTTCTTTAGACATTTAGGTCATTGCAATTATTCAGAATAGATACATCACACAAATTTAACCCTTTACTTCAGACAGATGTTCCCCTCATCTCAGATCTAATCATTCATAAATAGATCTAGAAGATACAAATACATTTCAGATCTAGATTCCCTTCTTCATCATTTTCTTCATTGGTGCATCATACATTCAGATCTATCATTCAAATGTAACCCTTTCCATTCAGATATACTTCAGAGAGAAGTATTCATTCAAGCTCAGACATCTTTCACTCCTTTTGCACAATGATTTACTTCTCCTTATATAGGTTTACCCTTTCTCAATACCATGAGCCAAAACCACATAACTTCCAATGGTATTCCTAGATGGGATCTCATAGAAAATCCAGCGCTCAATACAATGGGTCAAAACCATGGTAGTTACCCCTTGTTTTACATATTTAGAGCGCATTTGAGCATACGCGACTTGGAACGTTGTTTCCCGCGTGCATACGTTACTTCGACTAGACAAACCCGCGTATGCCTTGAGACATACTCTTTTCATCATTGTTCTAGCACAGACTGAATTCCTTTCATCATTACCTTCTATACAGATCATATTCACATCAATAACAAGTTCATCAAGACATATTCCATCAAGGAAAACTTCATCAAGTAGGTTGCCATCATCTTCATCAAGTGGGTTGCCATCAAGGACAACACATTGCATCATATTGCCAACAATCTCCCCCTTTGGACTTGATGGCAACCACAATGGTGTTTGATCACTACAGAAGATAGATATATTAAGCATAATGATATTCTCCCCTTATTCAAACACCATGTCACTCTCCCCCTTTGACATCAAGGGCAAAGGGCAGACCAAAACCAACACAAGGTTTTTCTCCTCATGTAGAAAGAAGCGTTTTATCATGCTCCCCCTGAGTTCATGCTGAATCTTCACACATATTTTACAATGAAGTACATGATTCTATGACCTTCCTATCACCAAGGACTCATACTTACATTAAAGATCCAACCAAGTGGATTTACATATGAGACTTAAGTACCCAACCAAGTGGGTTTACATATTTTAACTCAACTACCCAACCAAGTGGGTTTACAAATTTGACTCAACTACCCAACCAAGTGGGTTTACAAAATTTGACTCAACTACCCAACCAAGTGGGTTTACAAAATTGAACAATTCCTTACATGACTGAATATTACAATTTTACATCATGGGTCTTATCATGACCTTTTCATCAAATTACAAGTATGACCTTTTTATGACTAATACCAGAAATACCTCAAGAGAGATCATATATCAGAACCATCATAATGCCAACAATGCATTATACTCAGCAAGGCTATTTCTCCCCCTAAAACTGTGCATCCAAGCATCCTTTCAATATGACCAAGGCTCCTCCTTAGCTTGTGCAATCTGAATACTTTCAACAGCAAGTCATCAGCAACAATCTCTGCATAATCTGTCCTTATCTCTAAATCATAAGACTTCCATCTCAGCAATGAAAAACTCTTTAGTAAAAAGCAAACAGGACTCATCAAAATCATAAGAAACCATGTAACATGTCATCATCATTTAGAACTGAGAAATAAACTGATACAATGCCAATAATAGAATCATTAGTAGTCAGACTGATGCTCCCCCTGAACCTATGCTCCTGATCTTTAGCTGTCATACAAATTTTCTTATCAGAATTGCATACGCGAATGTGTCTGCTGGAACTCGCGTGTATACGCGACTTTGTTTCATCGAACCCGCGTATGGAAAGTGAAATATAGAAAATTTCACACCTTCATCTCCCCCTGAATTTGTACCTTCTATTCTTGTCTTTTCTTCACACCAGATGCACTGTCAAAAATACACATACCCAGAATTACCAAAACAATCAATCACCATACATCGCTCCCCCTGTGACGATACATTACTAATCCCTATAATGTATCTCACATCACTTCTGCAGTCATTAAGAGAAGTAAGCTTCAGAAGCTGATGACTACAGTAGGGTCAGTATTCCCTACGTTTCTGACCGGTCCTCCTTCTTTTTCCAAATTTGCTTGAACTTTCTAATTGTGTGTTGGAAGTTATCCAACTTCTCATATCTGTTCATCCTACATTCTTTTTCCACATGTCCATACTTGTTACAAGCATAACATCTCATGTGACCAGAGAAGTAAGCATAAGGATCATAGTGTATTTCTCTGTTCTTCCTTCTATTGCAATCAGCTGCTTTATGACCATACTTGTTGCATGAAAAACAATATCCCTTGAAGCAACCAGAGTACCTTTTTGATTGTGACTGAAATGATCTGCTTCTGCTATTTGCTGTAAAATTCCCATAATTATGAAATTTAAAACAATCAACATTATTGAAGGATTTCCTTTGAGAATTCATGATTGTTGGTTGACCTTTTGTTTCTTCCAACACTTTAGGTTTTGCTTTGACATCCTTTGAATCTTTAGCACTTCCTTGCGAACTAGATTCTCCTTTGACCGTTTCATGAAAACCTAGACCAAGTTTAATAGAAGGAGACCTTTGACTACTAAGAATATTTTCCAGAATCTTAGTACTATCTTGAAACCTCAAAAGTTTATCTTTTTCTTCTAATTTACCTTTGAGAATGTTTACCTCAACCTCCAAGCCTGGGCATTTCTTCTTCATGCTTTCTTCTTTCCTTCTCCCTTCTTCTACTTGATCATTCAATTTTGAAATCTCTTCTTTCAATCCATTTTCTTGTTCTTCATTCATCTTATTCGATGCTTTGAGATCTGCTTTCAAAGAGATGACTTCTGCTTCAAGTTCTTCAGTCTTCTTATTTGATTTTTCCAGATCTTCTTTCAGAGAGATGTTTTCTGCTTCAAGTCCTGCATTCTTCTTATTTGATGTTTCTAGATTTGCTTTTAGAGATATGATTTCTGCTTCAAATCCTTTACTTCGATTGGATACATTATCGTACATCCTTTTCAGTCTAGAGATCAAATCTTTGTAGGCAGATTCCTTTTCATTAAATATTCTTTGTTGATCTTTGATAACTGCTTCTAGATCAAAAGAATTACTTTCACTATCTTCACCATTGCTTGTACAAAGAAGAAAATCATTAGAACAACAGTCAATACCTGTTTCATCTTCTTCATTTTCTGCTGCACATGTTTTATGAGATATCTCCTTTCCTTGAGTAGCCTTCTTCTTTTGCGTCTTTCCCATTGTGACGGATATCCTTCAAGCGATTAAGCTTCTGCAGAAGGACCTGCTCTGATACCAATTTTTGGGAAAAATACTAAGAGGGGGGGGTGAATCAGTATTTAGGGCATACTCAAAACTTTTTACTTTTTCATTCACTAAAACCCATACGCTACTTTACTTCATCAGACTCGCGTATATACGCGGATACCCTTTTCTAAAATCACGTATGTACAGAGATCTTAATATGCAATTAGTTCTTTACTTAGATCCTTGCATTTATTCATTCATCAGATGTTTATATAGCAATAGACATGTGCAGTAATAACAGAATAAATCTTCACACATAAGCATCACACATGAACACCAGGATTTTAGGTGGAAACCCAAGTCGGGAGAAAACCACTGCTGCCGTTGCTCAGCCTTCAATATTTTATTATAAAGAAAACATCTTAAAACTTATGTACTGGCGCAAACTCATACCAGTATGCAGGCACCCACCTGCGCTTGTTTACCAGCCTCTCCTGGAAGGGAGCACCGACCCCCTGCTCTCGTTTACCAGCCTCTCCTGGAAGGGAGCTACAACCCCCTGACTGAAGGCTACAACCCTCAGCACCTCTATGGACCATGTTTCATCAATTTTCACACTGGATCCAACAACTTCAATAGAGCACAAATTGTAGGCCACGTTTCATCATATTTTCAGACTGGACCCAATCCACACATTTAAGCTCAATCATACATCATCACCAGATAGCAGTAACACAACAGAACAGATCAGACATTTGATACTTCATACTTCAGCAAACCCTAATCTTCATACGTGCTTTCCTTTCACTGATCCTACGTATATACGCGCCTTCGACCATACAAACCCGTGTATACTTCTGTATATATTACAGAGCTAATTTTATTGCCCATATGCGCTTTCTCTTCAGCAAACCCGCGTATATACGCGCTTCCTCTGCGGTGAACTAGCATATAGTTCTTCAGACATTTAGGTCATTGCAATTCTTCAGAACAGATACATCACACAGATTTAACCCTTTACTTCAGACAGATGTTCGCCTCATCTCAGATCTAATCATTCATAAACAGATCTAGAAGATACAAATACATTTCAAATCTAGATTCCCTTCTTCATCATTTTCTTCATTGGTGCATCATACATTCAGATCTATCATTCAACTGTAACCCTTTCCATTCAGATATACTTCAGAGGCAAGTATTCATTCAAGCTCAGACATCTTTCACTCCTTTTTCACAATGATTTACTTCTCCTTATATAGGTTTACCCTTTATCAATACCATGAGCCAAAACCACATAACTTCCAATGGTATTCCTGGACGGGATCTCATAGACAATCCAGCGCTCAATAAAATGGGTCAAAACCATGGTAGTTACCCCTTGTTTTACATATTTATAGCGCATTTGAGCATACGCAACTTGGAACGTTGTTTCTCGCGTGCATATGCTACTTCGACTAGACAAACCCGCGTATGCCTTGAGACATACTCTTTTCATCATTGTTCTAGCACAGACTAAATTCCTTTCATCATTACCTTCTATACAGATCAGATTCACATCAATAACAAGTTCATCAAGACATATTCCATCAAGGACAACTTCATCAAGTAGGTTGCCATCATCTTCATCAAGTGGGTTGCCATCAAGGACAACACATTGCATCTTATTTCCAACACTTGGATTTTTCATAAACCTGCTCAATACTCCCACTGCATGTGAAATGTCTGGTCTAGTATAGACCATTGCATACATTAGGCTACCCACTGCACTTGCATATGGAACACGGGACATATCCTCCTCTTCTTCTTGTGTCTTGGGACACTGTTCAACAGATAGCTTTACACCTACATGAATCGAAACATTCAATGGTTTACTATCCTACATATTGAACCTCTACAATATAGTCTCGACATACTTCCTCTGGTTTAACCAGATCTTCCTCTTTGCTCAATCTCTCTTAATTTCCATGCCCAAAATATAGTTTGTAGCACCAAGACCCTTGACGTAGAATTTGGAGAACAGTTGGGTCTTCAAATCTTGGATAATTTCTTTGTCACTTCCAATCAACAACATGTCATCCACATACAAGACCAAATAAATAACATGGTCACTAATTAATTTAAAATAAACACAATGATCCTCCTTGCTTCTGGTGAAGCCAAGTCCTCGTATATAGGTATCAAATTTCTGATACCACATCCTTGGTGACTATTTTAACCCATACAAATACTTATTTAACGTGCATACTAGTTCTTTCTTACCCTTCACCATAAAGCCTTTAGGTTGCTTCATCTAGATTTAGTCTTCCAGATCCCTGTGAAGAAATGTTGTCTTCACATCCATCTGTTCTACCTCAAAATCAAATGCAGCTGTAATAGATAAAAGTAGTCTAATAGAAGGAACCTTGGCAACAGGAGAAAAAATATCACCAAAATCAATTCCCGACACCTGGGAATAAGCTTTTGCTACTAATCGAGCTTTGTATTTCTCCACCTTTCCTTCTACATTCATCTTCTTCTTAAACACCCATTTTCTCTTGATGAACTTCCTTCCAGCCGGCAACTCCACCAGATCCCATGCCTCATTTTTATGCAAGGATGCCATTTCATCAACCATGGCCTCCTTCCAGATTTTTATGTCTGCTCAACTTAGTGTTCCTAAATTGATGTCATAAATTGTCAACCAGGGTTAGTAAACTGTTGAAGTGAAGTGCACTATGTGTGCCTAGGTATCTATTTATCACTACGTTGTGTTTAGTGTTTTTCCAATGTTTTTGGTTTTGTGTTTTTATTCTTAAGAGAAAATAACTAAATGTTGGTAAAGAGAAGTTTTTGGTCACACTAAAACAGAGAAAAACCTATTCTAAACTATGTATGGCACTTAAGAACAGAAAAATAAAAACTTTAACAAGAAAAATAACTCATAACATTAATTCAATAACTCATAACATGAACTCATTCCAATTCATTCATTAGAATTATGTTGGAATAACTTGAGAAAAGGACAAGTTTAATGCAATGAGGTTCTTCTAAGTAAACAAAATTCTACAATATCACAGAGAAAATCCCATCGATGGCTAGAAATTTGTTGGAACACATTTGGAAAAGATAGTCTATTTGTAAAATTATAAGAGATTGCAGAACAGTCAAGGCCTTGAACTGATATCACTAATTCCTGTCCATATGATGATGTGTTGGAAGAGATTAATAACAAGAGTAATTTGTAAATAATGAAGGCCTTGAAGTTTAATGGAACAAAACTAGCATACAACTAACTAATGAAACTGGAAATACATTAAACAGAACTGAACAAGAGTGCAACCAATCAAACATGAAATACAGTGAACATAATTGAACTAGAGTGCCATTAACCTCCGGATTTTTACAACTAAACTAAATTGCAACTAGTCACTAAAATACTACAGCTCTGTCTCATTCGGTGTTAGTGATATTTTGGAACAATTCATAAGAGCAAGACTGGTTGTAACAATTGATGTCAGTGAGCATAAAAATATGAAGTTCATAAAAAAATGAAACTAGACTCTAAAACACCACAACTATGTCTCATTTAGTGTTAGTGATATTTTGGAACAATTCATAAGAACAAGACTAGCTGTAACGTTTGATGTGAATGAGCATAAAAACGTAAATTTTAAAAAAACTACTTGAATTAGGAATGAAACAAGGCTAAAGTTTACTTATCTAAACAATATGCACATAGCTTCTCGGGTAGTAGGGGCCCTCTACCACCAGATTAGCATAGAAATCTCCTCAATATTTCCTTAGATCATGCAATGAAGTTGAATGTCTTTCATTAAAGAGAAAATTCTTCAGAAACAGAGTATTACAGACTTTTGAGATCTAACAACAAAACGTCAATCTAGCTAGCTATCTCTCGGTCTCCCGAGTCATTCTTATAATGGAAATACATAACTACCCTTGAGAGGAAATAGGGATAAGTGTCTTTCCCAATTAAAATAAAATTAGAACTCTTGTGGAAGCCTCGTACTCTTGCTGGAGACATCTGTAGAGTCCCTGTCCTGGTAGGAATCTGCTTCTTAGTTTTGATCTCTTCCACGTGCATAAACACCTATAGATTCTTGCTCAGACTTCGTAGAGAGAAATAAATGATGGGAGAGTGTTGTGGAATTCAACCATATGCATTTTTCTTCGAAGTGACACCTGTAACCTATGAGAACATGAAGATAGCTGCGGAATAGGCGACTAGCTACAGAATGGCTGCATTCTGTAGCTGAGTCTAGTAAAAAATTACTATAACAACAAAACCACGAAAATATAGCAAGTCAGTCATTGTATACATTCCTAAAGTGAATTTAATTAATCCTATTGATCATTTAAGCCTGTAATTGATAAGGGACAAAGGAAATGAAGTGAAATTGGGTGAAAGAAAAGGAAATCTTTGGGGCTCAACATTTTCCATCCTATGAATCTACTATCTCCCTGACAGTTCTAGGATCATCATCAATTAAAGCAAAATTTGAACAGAAAGCAGATGGACTATACCTTTTTGCTTGTCTTCTTTCCCGAACCAATCTTCTCACAACTGGAGTTTGTGGTTCTTCCTCTTCTGAGTCTTCTTCTGTTGTAGAGTCTGATTCATCCTCCTTTAGCTCAAAATCAATCTTCTCAGGTTCCTTTGGTAGGAATTCATGTTTAAAAACATCTTTCACCTCTCTAAACACCACATCTCGGTTGTACACAACCTTCCTTGTTTCTAGGTTCCAAAGCTTGTAACCCTTTAAACCATCCTTATACCCAATAAATATGCACCTTTCAGATTTATTATCCAAATTGGTCCTTTTCTCCTTTGGAACATGTATATATGCATCACATCCAAATACCCTCAGATGTGAAAGAGAGGTTTTCTTACGAGTCCATACCTCATGTGGAGTCTTATCCTCCAACGCTGATAAAGGTGATCTGTTAACCAAGTAACATGCAGTGTCCATTGCCTCTACCTATAATTCTTCTCCTAACCCGGTACCACTGAGCATGCTTCTTGCATTTTCCATCAACGTTCTGTTCATTCTTTCTGCAACTCCATTTTGCTAAGGTGTGTATGGAGTATTATTTTTCCGTGCTATACCACACTTCTTACAGAAATCTTCAAATTCCTTCTTGCAAAATTCCCCACCATTATCTGCCCTCAGCACCTTTATCTTCTTCTTTGTCTGGTTTTCCACCAGAGCCTTGAATTCTTTAAATTTGTCAAAGACTTCATATTTCTTCCTTAAGAAATATATCCATGTATTCCTTGAGAATTAATCTATGAATGAAACATAGTACACAGACTTACCCAGTGATGGAATCGACACAGGTCCAAACACATCACTGTGCACAAGCTCTAATATCTTATTTTCCCTCTTGGCACCAGAAGGAAAACTCACCCGATTCTGCTTCCCATATACACAATGTTCACAGAAATCAAAATCTAGAGAGCTATTAGACATACCTTCTACCATACCATTTCCATGCAGTATCCGAAGGCCCTTCTCTCCAATATGTCCAAGTATTTGATGCCATAGCATGGTCTTTTCTCCAGAGACCACTAGGCTTTCTGCTCCACTTTCAGGAACCACCGAACTATTGCACCAAGCAATAACAGTGCTGCCCTAAAGCTTGTATAGAGTTCCAATCCAAACTCCCTGCATTAATACCAGTGCTCCCTGAACCATATTACAGGTATCTTTCTCTAACATTGTTTTTACACCTGCATCATCCAACTTGCTTACAGAAATAAGATTTTTGGCCTATGCAGGAATGTGCATAACACCAGGAAGTTTTCTAATCCTTCCACCTTGCAGCTTCAGCTTAAATTTTCCACATCCGATGATTCTGGCCTTCCTATCATCACCTAAGAAGACATCACCACCATCATATTTCTCATACTCACAGAAACACTCCCTATGAGGAGTGAAGTGAAAGGACGCACCTGAGTCAATCAACCATGACTCATGATCTATATGTGTATTTGAAGAAGAAGCCAAATACACATACCCACCTTCATCTGAGGTGGTTTTTTCCTCTGCAGAAGGAGCATCATTAGATGCCTTTCCTTTCTCAGGAGCTTTAGATCTGCAGTCCTTTTTGTAGTGCCCTTCCTTTCCACATTTCCATCACACCTTTATAAACTTTCCAGGAGATTTAGATCTCCCTCTAGATTTAGATCTCCCACTCGAAACCTTATTCTTGTTTCTGTTCTGGGACCTTCCTCGTACAAATAAGGCATCTCCATTCTGACCCTCCATATTTCTCCATCTCATTTCCTCCGAAAACAAGGCTGAGATAATGTCATCAAAATTCAAGGTAGTTGTATTGCTACATATTGCAATAACCAGGTTGTCCCATGAATTTGGTAGAGAGCACAACAAACTGATGCACTTATCTTCATCTGAGATTTTGATATCAACAGATGAAATCTAACTTACCACAGTATTGAAGGCGTTCAGATGCTCTGTCACTGAGTCTCCATCCTTCATCCTCGGGTTATACAAATTTTTCTGCAAGAACAATTTATTCACTAGAGACTTAGATTGGTACAAAGTCCCAAGTTTTTCCCACAAATTCTTTGTCGTAGCTTCCCCAGATAAATTCAACAATACCGAATCTGAGACACACAACCATATTGTGCTCTTTGCCTTCCGATCCAGCTTCTTCCAGTCTTCATCTGACATTGTCGTTGGTTTAGTACTTGGATCTACCGCGATCCACTGATCCTTATCCACCAGCAGATCCTCCATCTTTAGCTTCCACAACTAAAAACTCTGACCATTAAATTTCTCGATCTCTATCTTCCCACCGCTCACCATCTTCTTTCACCGCAAGAATAGATCCCACAGATCTCCCACTGGACAGGGTCTACCTCAAGCTCGAGAAAAAAACACCTCAGCAGCAAAGGTGTCCCCTTAAAGCTGAAACAGCTCTGATACCAAATGTAGGTTTTAACCTTGTACAGAAATTATCTACGAATGAATCTTTAAAAAACATAAAATAAACAATAGCGAGAGCATAAAACATAAAACAATTATACACAAAGATTTTCCCCTGGATCCCAAATCGAGATGACCAGCTTGATTTTTCATTATATTCCTTTTAGTGTTACAACACATATATATACATGCCGAAGCATACATAAACCCCAATCTATTAACCCTGGATTAGAACATAGCCATAGTTCCCTTGACCGTATCTACAAAATACCAGGGGCTGAAAACCATCATGCCCCAAAACCATGTGCAAAACCATGCACAAAACCATGTGTGGGTCTGCCCACCGAAAAATAAGACCCAAATTTTTTTTCCCAAGGCACTGTTGCCCCCCCTGCTACGCCCAGTGCAACGTATAGGGGAGGGCTATCTCGCCCCCCCACCCCTGTGACACCCCTGTGCGTGACTAGTCGTGGAAAGAATATAACACATACCCAACATAGATTATGTTTCAACTATATTATTATTGATGGTTTTTGGAGCAGTTTCATGTTGATTTCCTATGATGTTATTGTATGTATGGAAACCACATGGTTGTTTCATGTGCATAGTCATGATGTAGGATCACATATTCAAGGGGGGCATATGTGCTTCCTATGGAGGAGTTCATTATGCATGTGTTCCTGACATTGTTTTTATAGAGGAATATTTTTATTGTTTCTCCTACAGATTGCTAGGTGGATAAGATAATATTGTTGCATGGAAAACTTGGCATGCTACAAGTGTTTCATGATATGCTTTATTATACTTGTTGATGCCATGTATATTTTATTTTGTGTTAGACTTGGATCATCTAGAGTTTGTGTACCTCATTTCTTATCTTTCACTTCTAGATTAATCATGTATCCTGCTGATATATTTTAGATGTTTGGATTATATGTTACAATTTCATGGAGAGAGAGAGCATGATGTTTCTTATGATGTGTTGGATATTCATATGGTTGAGTCATGTTGATTCATATGGTTGCTTATATACGGAGATATTGTTGTTGGTCATGATGTGGATATGTATTTGATGACCCTATGTTGTTTCTACACATTGAGAGATTATGTTCTTGCTCATGGAGATCTTATGTTTTGATGCACATGGCATGTATTAAATTTTATTTTTTTGTTATATGGATCATATATCGTTGATCATTGTTACCAAGTACTCATGTTATTTTATGTTTTGGGCATGTATAGAAGAGAGAACCATTATGTGTAGATGTAAAAACCATGTAATATTGTTGTATCATTTTTTGGGTGTATTTCTCATGGAGAAAGCCATGATGTCTAGGTATTAGCTATATATGGGTCATTGGGTGTCCAAGTTATGTATTATATTATATATTATTGATGTAGCCCCACTATATTGGGCACATGATGTAAACTTGGGTACATAGAATCATGTTTGGTGATAGGTGTAGAGGAGTCATATGCTAGTCCTATGTACATGTCACAACTATCCATTTGTTCCATGAAGCACTGTAATTCATTGTATATCATGTTCAAATTTAGTTCGATTCATGGTTCATGATGAGTAGTTTCTTGCACTTAGGAAGGAGGCTTATTGTAACAGACTTAGTGTATGATTTTAGCCCCATTACATGCCTATGGGGAGTATTTTCAATTTAGAGATGGCATGGCATCGACAGATACATGACTGGAAACTAAGATTCTTGGTCTACATCACCATGATATTGTGTTTTACACGGGGGTAACTTCTCTCGTATGGCACATTATTGGAACTGTCTTTAGTGTTGGTGTGGCCCTTTTACATTGATGTCAAAGGGGGGGAGATTTTGGATTGTAGAGATAATATTTAAATGTTTCAATGAGGTTTACATCAATTCCAAAGGGGGATTTTATTGGCATTATAGTGTTGCCAATGATGTCAAGAGGGTCTTGCAGTTTTTTTACGGAAATACAAACCTACGGATAAGTATGCTTTCCCTAAGTGTGGTGGTGCACTTAGAACAATAGAAAGAAAGAAAGATATCCAAACTTTTCCTTAAAATTAATAGATAAAGGGAGATAAAACTACTTGTAATCATGCTTCCCCTCACCTCCCTTCGTCACTTTCGTCGCTCTCAATCCATCTTAACTTGCTTGATTGATACCTACCATGGCAAACAGTAGACACAAAACAACATAAAGGAAATACGATATATTCAAGTTAAACAAATTGAAGTGATTAAATTCATAAATACACATATAACATCATTGACACATGAATTAGGAAAGGAATAAATTTCTTTATTATGAAGTAGAAGGAAAAGTACAACCAGTTGATCGATTCGTTGTCCCTCATCTAACTTGATTCCCATCCTCATCACAACCAGCATCAACAATCCAGCAGCATCATAGTACATGCATAATACCTCCAAGAGCTGTGATCTCACCAGCATAAATCTACTTAACAAAAATTCTTTATGTTGTGAAACCAGCTCCAAAAATAGAAGAAAAGAGATATCAACGCCTTAGAAATAAGCCACTTCGAGGGGGCAACCTCCAACACATTACATGAATGAACAATTCTTAGATGATAAAAATGACAAAAACCTCCTTCTATATATAGGAGTCCATGGGGCCACAATGTAATCCTAGTCGACCTAACAATAATAATTTAAGGGCACAATAATAACAATATTGGGGTTACAGGGGTACAACAATAAAAATAAGGGGGGCTACACTAACATAATAAGGGACAACACTATTAATATAGGGACCTAACATTCCCCTCTCCTTCAAACAAGTGTTTTCCTCAACTCTTCAGTAGCTCCAGGTGCTTTTGTATAAAATACTCATCCTCCCATGTAGAATCTTAAGTGGGTAAGTTCTTCCATTTGATGAGATACTCTGAAATTGATCGATTTCGTAGTTGTCGAGTTATTTTTTCTATGACTTCTTCAGGTTCGAATATGGTTTTTCCTTCCTCATCAAGTTCTGGCAATATTGTTTGAACTGGAAGTTTGTCCCCTATAACCTTTTTAAAGCATGAAACATGGAAAACTAGATGCACTCGCGAAGAAGCAAGAAGCTCCAATTTGTATGCCATAGTACCAGTCTTTTGCAAAAACTTGTAAGGACCATAGTACTTTGGCGATAATTTATTATCCTTCTTAGCTTGCTTGAGGGAAATTTGTTTGTATGGTTGTAGCCATAAAATACCAAGTCTCCCACATCAAAACTTCTCTCACTGCGATGTTGATCTGCCTGTTGTTTCATTTGATTTTGTGCCAAATTTAGGTTATCCTTTAAGAGTTGGAGAACTTCTTGTTGATGCTCGATGTGATCCTCCACTGCTTCAACCCTAGAATTTTCCCTTAAATAAGATGTGATGGATGGTGGATGATATCCATAAAGTGCCATAAATGGGGTCATTTTTGTTGTAGTATGGAAAGAAGTGTTATACCAACATTCAGCGAGAGGTAACCACTTGACCCATTGTGCTTGCTTATCAGATACAAAACAACGAATATATCCTTCCAAACATTTATCCACTATCTCTATTTGACCATTGGATTGAGGATGATAAGATGAGCTATGAGCTAGTTGAGTACCCAAACAAGAAAATAATTCAGTCCAAAAATTTCCTGTAAAAATGGGATCTCTGTCACTTACAATAATCTTCGGGTTTCAATGTAGCTTTTGAATTGTTTCCATAAATGTGGTAGCAACTGTACTTGCTTTAAATGGATGAGATAATTTACAAAAGTGTGCATACTTGGTAAGTCTATCAACTACCACCATGATGACGCTCCTTCCTTCAGACTTAGGTAAACCTATGATAAAGTCCATTGAATTCTCCTCCTAACGTTGACTTGGAATGGATAAAGGTTGTAGAATACCTGGGGTCTTAATTGTCTCAACTTTATTTTGCTGGAAAACCAAACATTCTGCCACAAACTTTTGAATATCATATTTAAGACCATCCCAAAAAAATTCTTTCTTCACCCTCTGTTTTAAAAATCCCAAGTGTCCTCCTAAAGGAGAAGTGTGCAATTCCAAAAGAATATTTTGTTTTAGTTCGAAATTCTTGCAAATATATAAGTGATCTTTGTACCATAAGGAATCATTTTTCCAACTAAATTTATCAGATGTACTAGTATCTTGCTGAAACTTTTGAATGTGAGTCCACACTTCTTCGTCCTTCTTCCATTCATCCCTTGCTTCGGTTATCCAATCTGGTTGGATAATTGAAATGGCACAAAGCAATGCTTCCACCTCTTTATCCTTTATTGAGAGTGCATTTGCAACAACATATAGCTTTCCTTTTTTGTAGAAAATTTCAAAGTAATAACCCAACATCTTTGTGACCCATTTTTGCTAGTCTTTTGAAGATAGTCTTTGTTCCAAAAAGTGTTTAAGACTATCATGATCAGTTTTTACCTTGAATTTTCTTCCCATCAGGTAAGGTCTCCATTTCTTTAGTGCATGTAGTATTTCCAACATTTCCTTCTCATAAATAGCCTTTTGTAAATACTTTCCTTTTATTGAATGACTTTCAAAAGAAATGGGTCTTCCTTCTTGCATTCAAACAACACCAATTCCATTTCCTGAGGCATCACATTCCACAATAAAGGTTTTTGTGAAGTTTGGCATAGCTAAGACTGGTGCTAGGCACATTTCCTCTTTAAGATGTTCAAAGGCCTTAGTTGCTTCAAGAGTCCATGAAAATGCATCTTTCTTCAAGAGTGTTGTTAGAGGTGATGCTATTCTCCCATAATTCTTAACAAACTTGTGATAATACCCAGCTAACCCAGGAAATCTGTGCAAATGCTTTATGGTTGTGGGGACTTTCCATTCCTTAATGGCTTTAATTTTTTTAGGGTCTACTTTAACACCCTCGTGAGATACAATATGACCTAGATATTCCACCTCTTGTACTCCAAAGAAACATTTGGATGTTTTTGCATATAATTGTTTCTCCTTCAATAGTTTGAGCACCCTGTCAACATGTTGAACATGATCCTTCCAAGACCTGCTGTAGATTACTATATCATCAAAAAATACTAGCACAAATTTTCTAAGGAAGGGTTTGAAAATGGAATTCATCAACCCTTGAAATGTAGAAGGTGTATTGGTAAGGCCAAAAGGCATGACCAAAAATTCATAATGACCCTCATGGTTTCGAAATGTTGTTTTCGGAATATCTTAAGTATTCATTCTAGTTTGATGATATCCTGAACGAATATCCAACTTGGTAAAATAAATTGCTCCATGTACTTCATTCAATAATTCATCAATCATAGGAATGGGAAATTTATCTTTAATAGTGAGCTTATTGAGCTCCCTATAATCCAGACACATGCACCATGATCCATATTTTTTGTGCACCAATACTACTGGAGTAGAGAAAGAACTTTGACTAGGTTGAATTATACCAGCCTCTAACATTTCTGCAATCATACTTTCAATTTCGCTCTTTTGGACATAAGAATATATGTAAGGCCTAATGTTTGGAGGAACACTTCCTAGAATCAAATGAATAGCATGATCATGATCACGAATAGGTGGGAGTCCTTTGGGAGTATCAAACACCTTGGAATGATTGTCCAAGACTTTATGGAGATCTGGAGAAATATATGATTTTGATGTTGGAACTTCTAGTGATCGTAATTGTGCAATTATGCCCCATTGTTATTTATTTAGAAGATTTGTCATGACATTAGAGCTTATTATCTTTCATGGCTTCCCTATGATACCCCATAATTCGATTTCCTTTCCTTCTAAAAAAAAATTCAAGAAAATTTCTTGAAAATTA
Source organism: Pinus albicaulis (assembly GCA_034641835.2). Lineage (NCBI taxonomy): Eukaryota > Viridiplantae > Streptophyta > Pinopsida > Pinales > Pinaceae > Pinus > Pinus albicaulis. Next base: position 970,995,876 of record CM076571.1, on the reverse strand, counting down.
AAAGCTTCTGTCCCTAAAGATTGTAACTATTGTACTCCTAGTACAACATCAGCACCTCCTATTGGGATGGAAAGCATTGGACTATTTAACACATATTCCACCATGGCTAGCTTGATATTATGGCATTTTGAGGAGCAATTTATAGTTCCTCCATTTGCAACCATCACTTGACATTCTAGTGCTGGGTATAGGAAACAATTCAATTCCTTGGCTACCTTATAATGAATAAAATTATGGGTACTACCCGAATCAATCAACACTATTACCTTTTTCTTCTTGATATGTCCTTCTATCTTGAGAGTTTTAGGAGTGGTAATTCCTACCAATGCATTACATGATATGGTCGGGCTCATTTCTTCTTTCTCTAGGGTTGGTTCCTGGTGTATATCCTCTTCTTTTGAAGTTTCTTGTTCATTTTCTTCCTCCTCTTCACAATCTATGTAAAATAATTTCTTCTCAACACACTTATGACCTTTAGTGTATTTGCTATCACAACCGTATGAAAACCCTTTGCTCTTTTCTTCCAATTGTTGTGGTGTCAACCTTGTAGGTTGTGGAAATCTAGGAGTAGCAACACTTCCATCTTTATAAAAGTGAGTGGTAGGCTTCCTTGTCACCATAATTTTACATTCAATTTTTCTTGCCAAATTTAATGCCTTCTCTAATGAATCAGGTTCCAAAACGCGAACTTCATTTTGGATGTTATCATTTAAAGTACCTATGAAGAGATCAATCCTGTGTTCCTCTGGAATATGAGTTACCCTTATATTCAATTTTTAGAAGTCCTCAATGTGCTCCCCCACTAAACCCTTTTGTTTGAGGTTTATCAATTGGCTAAAGAAGGTGTTTCTCTTTGTATCCTGATAATGTGCTATCATTTCCTTTGTAAAAATTGACCAAGTGACAATTTTTTATGAGATAAAAGCCATCAATACCATACAAATGTATTTTATTCTAAATGTAAAGTTGCAATGCTTACCTTTTGTGTGTTTTGCACATTATTGAGATCGAAATATTGCTCCATCTGTAGTATCCATGTTACAGGATCCTTTCCATCAAACTTCCTCATATCCATTTTTGGAATATGGTGGTTCTTCCCGCCAACATTAGAGTTTATGAAATCACGATTAACATTTATTTTATTCTCATCATGAGTTTCCTCTACTATATTTTCACCATTAGGAAACATTTATTGTATCAAATTTGTCAAACCTTCCATGTTTTCTTTTAGATCATTCTTCATGTTTTCCATTTTTTCATCGATCTTAGCTTCCATGTAATCCATCTTAGATTCCATGCCAGCTTCCATTCCATCTATCTTAGATTCCACGCCTTTCTTAAAACCACCCATATTATTCTTCAAACCATCCATCTTCGCTTCCACACCTTTCTTCAAAACTTCCATTTCATTTTTTGCTGCTCTTTGCGAGAGCGAAATTTGGTGCACTTGTTGTTGTAATTTTGATACATCATGTTGCAATTCTTCATCTTCATGAGTCATATTAGAGCCTTCTGAAGGCTTAATGGGTGTTGAATTATTTTTACGGGGAGTTTTTTAGAACCCAATACTGATATCTATTCTACAATATGCCCTTTTAATCAATTCAAATTGATTCTTCAAATAAGACTTATGCAATTTGGAAAAAAAATACACACCTTTTTCTTTCTTTTGAGGAGCTCGATATCGAAATTAGATTATCTCTGTGATTGTGGCTCTTAAATATCTGAAATTTGGCACTGAGGTAGCCTTATGAATTATCTTTCGAATGCCACATGTCTGACTTGATTTGGATTCTCCAAGACAAATTTATGTCTAATCTCCCACAATGACCTAATTATGAACTAGTTCAATGGAGCGAACTTGTATGACTTGCCACATGTCACTGTTTCATCCTTTGGCTCTGAAATTGATAGCAAAGAAACTACAGTCCATGTACTTGCAACCACTTGTTACGACACTCCAATCCGATGCTCAGAGAGAGAGTTGTGAATATTTTCCCACGATCACCTCTTTGAGATGAAATTTAGAAGCCTCAAAAAGCCCTAACTTCCATAGATCATATCTATGAAAATATTGCGAACCAATATCTTAAATTTTTCAATGATGTTCCTTACGATTTCGGCTTCACACTCTAAAACTTTCTGCTTCTGAACCTTCGTAGAAAGAACTTTATTATGAAAATACCATGATGAACTGTTTAGGTTAAATTCAGGATCCTACAAAATGACCTAACTTGTACAGATCATATCTCCGAAAATATTGCAAAGCAAGCTCTGAAATTTTGCGATGTTGATCCTCAGGATTCTAGATTCGCACTCTAAAAATTTCAGATTCTGAACCTTTGTAGAAAAAATTTATAGCGAAAATGACACGATGACCTATTTGGAGCAGCGAAGCCCTAGAATCTCAAAGCTTTGATACCAAATGTTGTGAAACCAGCTCCAAAATTAGAAGAAAAGAGATATCAACACCTTAGAAATAAGTCACTTCGATGGAGAAACCTCCAATACATTACATGAATGAACAATTCTTGGATGATACAAATGACCAAAACCTCCTTCTATATATAGGAGTCCATGGGGCCACAATGTAATCCTAACCGACCTAACAATAATAATTTAAGGGCACAATAATAACAATATTGGGGTTATAGGGGTACAACAATAAAAATAAGGGGGGCTACACTAGCATAATAAGGGACTACACTATTAATATAGGGACCTAACACTTTACCTCCTGTGCACTATGTTCAGTGCTCTATTTATAAGTAGATGAAGGTAGTTTGACATAAATGAACCATTGAATGGATTTCCTAAAAATGGATGAAGAGGTTCCCTTTTTCATGGGAATAGGAGGATAAGAGGTTTAATGACTTCGTGGGTTCTAAATTTGAGGCTATTAGATGAGGTGAAATATTGAAAAACTTCTAGAATTCACTAGAGGTTGGGAAGATTCCTGGAATCCAATGAACAATTCTCTTCCAGTCGACCAACGCACTCTAAAGTGGGCCGATATCCTCTGCAATGGAGCCTTGCATGGGAGTAGATTCTCTACAAAGTCGTTACAACTATCTAGGGGTGTGTTGATGGCTCAATGGGCCACTTCAACTGGAATCTAAGCAATGAAACTTTCATGAAGGAAGACCATCAATGTGATGACTTGTTTAGGTCATGTAGCAACCAATTTAGAGTATGATAGACCCTAATGAATACTGATATTTGTTTTTGGATGATGCCAAAATCGAATTGTAACAGTTGCCCCTAAAGCATGAAGTCAAAAATGATAATGTTGAGTGATTTTCTTTACGACGTGATGAGGAGGAACTGAAGCGAACAACAACCTACATCAATTAAAATACATTACATCATGATATATGTTCATCTTGGACATGAATTGGTGAGGGAGGCATATCCCATACTCAGCACATAAACTATCATAACATTAGAAAGTCATCTACAAATATAAACTTGTCTACATATATAGACCCATGATAGGATGACCATCTGAGTAATGATCATCGTACAGATGATTTGGTACTACTCCTGAAATCGCAGCCTGGATGGATGAAACTAGATATGGGTTCTTCTATCTTTTTCACTCGATCACTTAAAGTATGAGTCTAACCATGCGAATATGTGAACTGAAGTCAAACATGGTAAGACACCGTCTGATTACCAGCCAATGATGTGAGCCGTTAACAAACGCGAGAGAAACCACTATTGATGATAATGGCTCTCTAGGTACTGTAGTACATTTTACATGGTGTGAATAGATGATTTGATGTCGAACACCATACAAAGTATTTAGATCGAAGGCCTGTGATGTGAACCTTTTGCCGGAATCAAGAAAACGGTCATTGATGTAAGAAAGATCCAAGGTACCGAAAGGTTGTTTCTAATTCAATTTCCTGGATGATGAGCTGATGTCAACAGGAAACGAATCATCGTAGGAGGGTATTGATGCTTCCCCCATCAACAACACGAAACAAGAGTAGTGATTTTGGAGAGAGAATGTGATTGATGAAGCAATTTCATGGATGGCGGTCATGAAATGAAGGCTTATGAGTATTGCAAAGGATGAGGAATAACTGAGTGACTTCTCTTGAACATATCGGAAACATTGAATGAATTGGCAACATTTGACCCAAAACCGAAGTGATGGATGGTATGATAGACCATAGGTATGATAGACCGTCAAGCATATTACCCAACCCAAAAATCACGGAGATGAAGTGAATAAGTGCCATGTTCAAGAGCAAATTGCTACCATAAAGTGTTTTATCCCTTTCTAAATTTTCCCAGTCATTGTTGACCAGCACCTCTTTATTTTTAACAAGCTTGAGGAGGATACCATATGCTTGATGTATAATTCCACCCTTCAGGTGAATCCATCGCTATTTTTTTTTTAACAAGTCTAGCGAAGGTGAAACTCAATCTTGTCATGATGGACAAGTCCGTCACTATTTGATGTTTTAACGAGTCTAACGAGAGTGAGAACTCGGTGCTTTTTCATGTTTAGAGAGTTTTAAAAATGGACTAAAAGAAAACTCCACAAGTTATTTTTCATATAATAATCCCTCAGATCCGAAAAAGCGTAAAATAATACCTGAAAGAACCTCCTAGCCATGTTTGACTACGGTTTTCCTTTTTCGTAATCATAATCTATCTCAGTCTGGAAAAGGGTTAAAATTATACTGAGTAGATGTCATGTCAATTCCCTTTACGAGCTCAAAAGGATAAGCGCTCTACAATATTTTCATATTTTGAGAGTTTGAAAAGAACTGAAAGAGAACTCCATGGGGGCTCCTTTTTTGTATTTAACAAAGCTCGAAAAAGAGATAAAAGTGTGCTTTGAACTCCTTTTTAATGTTTAACAAAGCTCGAAAAAAGAGATAAAAGTATGCTTTGAGTTCCTTTTTCATGTTTAAAAAATCTCGAAAAAGAGATAAAATTGTGCTTTGTGGTAAAAATTGAATTTCATGATCATGCATGACTAACTCACTGTAATCAGCTGCAAACCTACTCATAGAAACATCAAATGGATTAAAAATACCTATTTAAAATAGTAAAATTGGGTAAAAACCATAGTTATTCATTAAATATGTATAAATTAATAAAAAAAACTATTAAAATAATAAATTACCAAGTAATTTTTACCATTTCACCTTCACCATTTGAATTTTAGTGCTCTGAGCCTGTTTTACCCTCGAACTTCAGCAGCTGATTGCGATGGATTCTATGGATCATTTCTCATGCTGTTGGGACTAGGTAGAAGATCTTACCCTCCTCTCTCTATTGGTTTCTTTATTTTTCAGTTTCATGCATGTTTTTTTAGGTTTTTGGGGCTCCTATGGTAAATATACAACGCCCTAGGGCCAACGCACCCTTGAATGTTGAAAAATGTGTTGCAAAGAGGCTGGAAAGAGGCCCAGTTCTTATGCAATTCTCTGTCTTCCACTTAGGGGTGCGTTGGACGCAATTCAAAAAGTTGTATCTTGTTTTATGCCCAAACTTTCTCTAGTTTTTTGCATGAAATGGATCCTAACTAAGCCTATGGTGTGATTTCAGACGTTGATCGGGTCAGAATGTCGATTACATGGCGAGAAAGAGAACATGAAAAATAGGATATGGTTTCCCTAAATGATCTTGGCACTGTGAGAGTCCTCAGATATTGTGGCTTTCTCAAGTGCTTTCGATTTTCAAGGATGAGGCAACACATGGAACAATTGCAGTTCTTGATCCGTTCATGAGACCCAACACTATAGGAATTTCACATTGGGGACAAAGTGATCCAAATATTGGTTGATGACATTTACTTTCTGACAGGTTTGTCGAGATGTGATTCCCCCATTTCCCTTGCAGGCTCCATCCGTGGAAGTGAAACAGTGAAGGACTACATCTAACAGTTTTGTTGACCAGGAACTAAGCCTAGAAAACATGGAAAGATAAATATCAAAGATGTATGTGATATGTATTTGTAAACTCTCCTATTCATTATCACAAATCTAGTTGGCCGTGTGAGACTACATGTCGTGAAAAGATCATACATGCACTATGCGCTTGAGTGTCTCAAGCCAACTATGTTCAACTGGGTTGAAGCAGTACTCCTTCAGTTGAAAGAACAACTAACCAAGGTAAAAATTGGAAAGACCAAAAATTTTAGTTATGGTCAATCTTGATCACTTTATTTTTGGAGCAAGTTCCAGTGATACAGCCATAGCATGTGACACTGGGATTAGTTGGTCCTAGAGATCCACAGATGTAGAGATGGGTCGATTTGATTGCTAGACATGTTGATCAGCAATCAATTTCATTTTCCACTGCATTCTTAAATTGGCTCCGAAGAGAAAAGATATTCATAGAGGAGCATTCATATGCAGAGATGGATTTCCGCAGAGATCCAGATTTGAATTTACCAGCTGACGCTCAATGGTGTGCTATAGGTAAAATATTGACATTGTTTTTTTTTTTTGGTTTTTTTACATATTTTTGTGTTTTTTTAATGTTTCCAAGACTAAACTAAAGATTTTTTTATGTATGCAGATGTAGTTACTGTTTGAAAAATGGTTCTTGCACAAAAGGTGGGAGAACCAGCAGAGAGGACTATTGGAAGAGCAGTCCTACAGGATTTTGATTTAGCCGAGACTCTTGCCGAGTTGCAGCAGCATATGGAGGGATTGACTCTTAGGATACTGGATGTTTGGATAGAGGAGTTACCTATGAGGTTGCAACGCTATATGTTACAGGACAAATGACCTCCTCATCATCTCAGAGGAGAAGGTAACATGGAAGGAAGAAAATGACCTAGACAAGACCCAGAAATAGCTAGGTAGAGTTATAACACATATGAGCCATGCAAAGGGAGAATTAATGCCTAGGGTAACACTCTATCTTGCCCAAGGGGCAGTGTTAACCGTGTTTAAGTGTGAAAAGGGAAATATCTTGCGAAAAACTGACTAGCATTTCCATCTTTCTCTCAAAAGGGAATCAATTCAAAATATAAACTAAATGGCACAAACCTTTTATTAGACATTGCCAAACATAAATGAACTCCTATAGAAGGTAAAAGTGAGGAAAATAAGGACACATCTATATATTTCCCATTTTAAACAGTTTGAAAGAATTGGCAAGATTTGTCCTCTCCATCTCCTATAAATTGGAGTTGTGGGCTCTTGGTCTAAGGTAGAAGGTTTGATTATATGTGGAGCATAATTTCATTGTTGTAGTGTGAGGCTTGAAGATCAGTGAAGTTCATTGAGATATTTCTTCCTTGAGCATCATCACACTCAGAGATAGAGAAAGAGAGAGAGGAATTGGAAGATTGAGGAGGGCTTGGTGCAACTGACGGTTGTAATCCTCCTTTTTATAAATCAATAGAACTGTATCTGTTTTGTACATTTGATGCATCAATGTCACAATCGTTGTTAAATCATCTATGTAGCATGATATGAATGGATTATATCTATATTGTTTTTTGTTTCTTATATGCTAGTTTAATTGATAAGGAGCTATACTGTTGTAGAGATTACGCGAGTGTTTTGATTGGTTGCAGGATCTAGATTTGGAGCTAGTGAAGAAGGATCTCTACTTCGCTTCTTGGCGTTCTCCATAGGAGCTGTTGTCCATAAAGAGGTAATATCTCCGTATTAATTTGTCAATTATATATATTAGAATGAACATGTATGCAACATCTTTGTGAACTTTACAGCTAATATGACTATCTACCTCCGGCATCGAAAAGCCCTGAGAGGGATATTTAATAACCACCACCCAAGCATATTACCCTATAGCAGAATTGGCGACTCCACGGGGGAGTAAACCCTAAGTTTTCGAGTTGTTCCTATGACTTTACCTTTTTTCTTCTATTCACATATCCTTCCGACCATTTTATATGCACAGTGAACATCTCAAAAGCTCACAAAGTCCATATTAGACCCTGCTTAGCCATTTGTGCAACTTTACCTTGACTAACGCTTCCCCTGTAAGTGTTTCAGAGCATTATAATGTTGTCTATGCTCAGATATAGTGCATTAGTCTCAATATTAATGCTTTGTAGCCTCTGCTTACCAGTGTTACCCAGCCAAAATCTGTTGTTTACACCTATGTTGTGTTTCCCTTTGGCTGTGGAGTTATTTACCATCAGAACAACTTCTCTTGCTGGATCCTTGTGCTTTTTTACCAGCTAGCGTTTCTATCTTTTGTTCTTGTTTAAAAAATTTAATGTCAATCGCATCTACTTTTTGAAGAAGAGATTTTATTTTAGTTTTCTGAACTTAGCTAAATTAATTCTGAAAAATTTTGGTTAAAAAGTTGTTAAGAGAAGATAGATATATGTCTGAATCTTTAAATTTGAACTATGTTATTTGAATGTTTGGTGCATGAATGTAGAAATAAATCTCTCCTTGTAGAAAAAACTGTTCATTGAATTGAATATTTAGAGCATATTTCTGCATGGTTTTTTGAGTCAGAGTCTCATCACATTTCATACGTCCATTCCCTCTCCGCAAGACTAATAATCAAGTACACTAAGAATCAAGCGATAATAAAATTAATCATATAATTTTTTTTGAGCCCACACCAACAGTAGTTGAGGTTAGGATATTGGGGTAGGAGAAGTGAGAAAAGCACACAAGATCTCAAAACTTGAGACTAGAGTCATTAATAAGTGAAATCCTAATGCACTCATATTATCAGGACCACTCCACTACCACTGGAGTTAAGTGCGAGACAACACCAAGGTGCATGAGAAGGTAACCCACCTTCGAGTGCATTCAGTGGGCATGCTATATATTGGGGTTCCCTTCGGGGATGTCAAAACTAGATTGGGGATCTAGGTGTTCTGCCCATATAGCATGTTGTCTACGACGGTGACCCCCTTGATGATGTTTGTGATTTGAGGTATCTTTAGTTGCCAAAATTTTTAGGGACTTACACGAGGTGACTGGGATGGGCCGTCCTGGTACCTAAAACAGACAGACCTACTCTGTCTTCGGTCTTTGGGAGGGTACTCATCTTCACAAGTGTGCTTACACCTAAAGTCTAAGATTCAGGCGAAGCTCTAGAGTAACCGTAATTGTTTTTATGCCTAACCCTCTCTGTATGCTATTATGATACTGGGTTTCATTTCTAGCAAACAGAAGTACTCAGACAGGGCCACCCTGTTCTGGCTGCTTGTTGATTGATTTTAGAAAGTCCTTTTTTATTTTTTCTTTTTTAGGTGTGTGGTTACTATCACTAATACTTTATAATACATCACAAATAATTAAAATTTTCTAAAAATAAACAGGTCACTGCGGTGTATTTCGACCCTCGCCGTCTGTCTCGATGACAGTGAGGTCTCCCTCCATTAACACCGGAGGAGGAGTAGAGTCTCGGTGAACTCGTTCCTTCTTCAGAAGAGCAGTCTCCAGTGACAACCCCTGATTTTCATATAGCCCCATATCACACGGAATTTCTAGAGGATCCTTTTACGGAAGGAGTCATACCTCCTTGCAATCCTCCACTCACTGATCCATCGGTGCCAGTGTTAGTTCAGATTACACCAAGCCAAGATATGTCTTCAGCTGCACCAACATCCATTTCACAACTGACACCCATGGGGTCGATGTCAAAGGTAACCAACCCAGGTTCGCCACCATCTTCCCCGCTCATAGTCAGTTCTGTGCTAATAATCGATAGCCCTAGTAGCCAGCCTAGGCCTAGTCCCAACACTACGGTCACTAAAATTGTTAATGGATCTCTGAATCCTTCAGGATCTACTCCTACGGTGACTACACCAGGACCCACGGTTCTCGCTCCCACGAGTAGGGCTACTTCAATTCCTTTTAGCAACCCTTTCGGTTAGAACCCTTTGCTGAGTTCAAACCCCTTTGCCACCATGCCAAGGGGTAGTGTCACCAACACGTAGATGATGAGGGGCACTTCAATACCCCTGTAGTTATTAGGAAGAAAAATATAGCCTATTGTTAACACTATTCCTTTGAGTGGTCAAAATTTCGATTTAGGGTCTATGCCATTGCTTAACTATGCGAATAACAGCATGCCTTTGGCTAGCTCTATCACGTCCATATGGGCAAACCAACCCCAAAATCCATTTGGACAAGGGGGTAACTTTTTGTTAAACCCTTAATTAAACTGAGAGGGGGGGGGTGAATCAGTTTAACACATTCATGGAATTTTAAAACTTTTTCATTAACACTTGTTTACACCTTCATTTCATGTTCAACTTAACATGTGAGTAATCTTAGAATGTGAGCAGAAAGCATTAATATAAATTAACAGTAGACTTAATATGAGATTAGAGATTATTATGCAGATGATATCAACCAGATCAACACATAAACATGATGCACAGAGACACCAGATATAAGTGGAAACCCATAAAGGGAGAAAACCACATCTTATTATTGTTGTGATGCAAAGGCAAGCTCCAACTCCCTCTCACCACTGATTTTCTGTAGGCACCAACCTACAGGAGGCTCCTACCTCAATTCTGCAAGCTACAACTTGCAAGGAAGCTCAAACTCCCATCAATTTTCTGCAGGCACCAACCTACAGGAGGCTCCAACCTCAGTCAGCTACAACTGACATTTTATCAAGCTACAACTTGATGTGGAAGCACCAACTCCCATCAATTTTCTGCAAGCACCAACCTACAGGAGGCTCCAACCTCAGTCAGCTACAACTGACATCTATCAAGCTACAACTTGATAGGGAAGCTCCAACTTCCTTACTCTTTCAAAGGAAAAACACTTGTTGATTTACCTTGGATATCAGCTTTGTTATGTACCATCTTCATTGTTGTGCATCAGTCTTCATATCTACCTTATATCATTTCTGCATCTTCTCAGATTCACTATCAGCTCCTCCTTCTTCTCTGCCTCACTACTTCATTTCTGCATTCATTAACTTTTCACTGCATCTCATTCTGCTCCTCCTTCTTCTTATCTTTTCTGCCTCAATTTCGCATTCTCCAACCTCTCTCTCTCTAACCTCTTGTAGCTTTCTTATTTTCTTCAACTCTCTTCAATTCTGCTGCACACTCTCTTCTTCTCTCATTCTATTTTCGTAACTTTATCCCCTTGGATATTATCTTATTTTATACAAACTAGCTTCATGGTTGTTTGTATTCTACTGGGAATTCAAAATGGACAACCATGTCTCTTTGCCTTCTGCCTTCTCATCTCTTTTATCCGCTCATTCAAAAAATATAACTATAGGTACCAATTTATCATTACAGTGGGATATTTTTTCTCTTCCGAATACTTTCCAATGCATCACAACAATATAAATCAATTAAAAAATTTAAATTTCACCTTTTCGGTTACATAAAAACAATTTCACTCAACCCATTTTTTGGGCTTTGGCTTTGCTGGTTTTGTCTTTTCTTTGACTGTGTCTTTGTCCCTTTCGGCTCTATTTGTTTCCTTATTCACTGTCACAGGGTAACGGCCATCTGTCATACATATGTAACTGTGCTTTTTATATCAAGCCAATTGATTCTCGGCACAATAATAAAAAGACGTTTTGATATGTGCACTATCGTGGTGTAACAACTATGTATCTATAACAGCGCCTTTTATATATAACACAACTTCAGCTCTCGGCATAATAGTAAAAGCCTGTTTAACATATAAAATGCCCTTTCGGGCCCACCATCCGAACTTTGTTTTGTGCTCCGATGCGATGAGTCTCCTCCGATGATTTCCGATTGCGATTACACCCTTTGCGATTGTTCCGATGCGATTAATCGCAATCGCAAACTTCATTGGTATGTTCCACTGCTCAGCCTTCGTGCCGATGCGATGGCCCCACACTGCATAGATATATGCATATATATATATATATATATATATATATATATATATATATATATATATATATATATATATATATATATATATATATGACAATTCCTCTATACTCTCCACCCTATTTTACTTTCCAATCGCAATCGCAAACTTCAGAGATCCTCTTGTGCCTTTGGTCGTCTGATTTCCACCGATGCGATGAGCGAGGGTCCCACTAGACCATACTTCAGCATTTCAATGTTTTATGTTATATTTCTCTTTTATCTGTCGATGCTCTTTAACAAAGGAAATATTTATTTTCGAGTTTGAATTCCAGTAGGCCCCATTCTGACTTCCTTTAAGATCCAACGGTTGCTATCATCCGGGATCCAACGGTTGCGATTAGATCGCATCATCGCAATCGCAACATCCAACTACACGTTCCCTTATTCTTCTGTTGCACCGATGCAATTAGAAATCTATGATGCGATAATTCACTGTAGATCCAACGGTTGTCGTTCATTCGGAATGGACGGTTGCGATTAAATCGCACCATCGCAATCGCATGGTTCAATGATCCGCTGTTCTGTTTTACTCTGATGCAATGAATCACTTTTAAGCTAGAACTCAAATACGTGTTAATCACAGTTTATAAGCCCATCGGGTCTGGGCTTCAATCGAAATCGCAAGTTTTGGTTGGATTTTCTGATATGCCTATACTCTGATGCTCCGATGCGATTAGGCCAGAATTCAAATACGTGTTAATCACAGTTTATAAGCCCATCGGGTCTGGGCTTCAATCGCAATTGCAAGTTTTGGTTGGATGTTCCGATATGCCTATGCTCTGATGCGATTAGGCTAGAATTCAAATACGTGTTAATCATAGTTTATATGCCCATCGGGTCCGGGCTTCAATCGCAATCGCAACTTTTAGTTGCATGTGATCCGCTGCCAACTTGTTCTGATGCGATTTGATGAGGGTCCCACCATATAAGGCTTTTCCTTTGATAGAACCTTTGGTTATTTGGATCTCGCACTACATGTATATGCTTTGGACCTTTATATGTATAAGGTGCATCATATGTATCTTATATATATATATATATATATATATATATATATATATATATATATATATACTTTTCCGCTTGGGTTAAGATTCCCGGAATTGTGTTTATGTATCTTTCCGCCTGGGTTACGGTTCCCGGAATTGTGTTTATGTATCCTTCCGCCTGGGTTACGGTTCCTGGAATTGTGTTTATGTATCCTTCTGCCTGGGTTATGGTTCCCGAAATTGTGTTTATGTATCCTCCGGCTGGGGTAATGATTCTCGGAATTTTGTGTAGGAAATTTCTCTGTCTCTACCTTTGCCTCTGCTGTGATAACGACTCTACCTCTGCCTCTGCCTCTGCCTTAGCTGTGCTTCTTTCTCTGTCTCTGCCGTTGCTTCCGCTTAGCTGTTTGACTATTACATTTCGACATTATTCTTCCACCTGTCTCCTTTGCTTCCTTTGTTTGCTTCTTTGCTGCCTCCTTTGTCTATCTCAGTCTTTTCTGCCTCTATTTCCATCAATGACAACATTTCCAACAGTCTCCCCCTTTGGCATTGATGGCAATACAATTCCTTTGTTTACCTATTAGGGTCCTTTCTCCTGTTGCTTGCTCTTCCTCCCCCTTTGACATCAATGGAAAAGGGTTGCACATCTTCTCAGTGTAAATTATATCTTTGCATTTCCTCTCTCTGAGATGTGTTTAGGCCTTATTCTTCTGACTTTGTACCCTGCTGCTCCAAACTGGTGTAAAAGAGTTGTTGAGAGAACACTTTTGAGGATTATTGATCTTGAATGTACAGTACAAGTTGATACAATCCCAAGGCACTGACTCCTTTCACTTTTATAAAGCTGAAAGTGAGGATAATGACACTTCATAGAACACATTGTACCAGCTTTATCTAATCAAAGATGCATGATTGGAATAAACCTAAAATACTGAGAATGCTTCAAATATACATCAGTCTCTATCTGATGTAGTGCTGCAGGTCCTTGTTACTGATATGATCAATGAATCAACCAGAATTTTATCTAAGAGATCAAATGCTTTTACTGCTTGCATAATGTACTTTCAAAAAAAAACCTTGAGGTAGGATACATTCAATGTATTTTTCAATCTCACTTATCAACCATGCAATTCATTTATGACATAAGGAGGTATGTATGTCAGTAATCAATCTCTCTTTAAAGGTTGATTACCAGCAAATCCTTTGTGCTGAAGTAGTATTTAGATGAAAAAAAACTTTTGAGCTTCAGATGGTAATCACAGCTAGTCCTTTATTCTTCAGATACTTTGACTGTTCTATCAGGATGAACTTCCACACGAGCATATTCAAAATGTTTAATTGAAAACTTAGCAAATAGACTTCACACTGTTTTGTAACTGATCTTAAGAAAGAGGCCTTGAAGATATACATGTACCAAATTCAGGAAGGCATGCAATTATATATATAGAAGAAGATATTGCTTCAGTGCTCAATATACTACTTCAAGTGTAAGAAAGATAATGTTATTTTTGCTCTGCTACTAACCTTTTCATGCTGAATGCAGATAATAATGGGAATATTACCTTGAGGTTCGTTTGCCATAGTTCTTTGATCCTGTGGACCTGTATCATACTGCTGCTCCACTAATAATGCTTGGTAATCTGTTGATAAGCATGCTGCTTGTACCTAAACACCAATTGATATTACTTTGATAAACCATGCATAGCTTTCACTTCAGCTTGCACATTTACCCATAATTAAGACATCCTTCATAAATTCTATTATTGAGCTCTCCACTGTTTTCAAAAAAAATCATCAATATACTGAATCTGATCTTGGCCTCATTAATCTTTTTCTTTTTCTGCCATTTTGTTTAGAGGAAGTCACAACATTTTCTTTTCTAGGATTGCTCCAGAACCATTTCTACTTTACATACAATTCAACTGTTCTAACATAGTGATCTTAGGGAAGACATCTTCCATTTCTTTCCTAGGACTCTTCATGGGCAGATCACTCAAAAATTTATCACTTACTTGACTGTACTCCTCCAAGGGGACTTTTCATAGATGAGTGATGTAATGATATTAATGATGACAGGCACTTTTCTTACTCATTCTTCTTAATGTGATTCATTGTCAATTCTAGCAATATGATGCATAATGTAATCATCATTTAAGGTGCTGATGTTTTCTTTCTATTACCATGGCTTCTTGTTGCCTTCTCTTCTTCCATCAATCTATCAGCTAATTAAAACATCAGATAATATTCTTCCTCTATAGTTCTCTATTAGAGGAATTTCCTTTCACTTCCTGATCTCATAGCTGTTCTCATTTCATGGAGCTCTTCTTAGACTACTTTTTGTGGGGACTACATATGAACTACTCTCCCCCTGGGATGTTGCTTCATATTTATCACTGGTTGGATATTTTCTTTGTTTCCTAGAGTAGCTCCCCCTGAGACTAGGATGTATTCATTATGTTATGGAGATAATAGGCTCCCCCTTTCTCTTTTCCTTCCATACTCTATTGGGGTTCATCATAATGTCTGCACTCCTTTCCGATTCATAGTTTTGTTTGATTGGATTGAACTTTATCATCTGTCTGGAGTTCTTTAATATATATGGCAGTTTACAGTATTTTTCTTCGTGATCATGCTTAAGGCATACATAACATCTTATTTGACCAAGGTGCATTTGAGCTGATGTATAATATTTTTTTCCTCTTCTTGAATACATTTTACAATCAACAATTTTATGTCCAAAATTATTGCATGCATAACAATAGCCATGGAAATGATTTTTGTCCCTGGTGAAACATTTCCTTGTCCATTTGCTTGCTTGAGGGGTTCCTCTCTTTTGTTGCATCTTTTGCTGGTTGGACTGGATTGGCTTTGTCTTACAATATGCTGCATTATGTCTTGGTTTATGACAAGAGAAACATGTGCTATTTTTCATAGGAGGGAGGAACCTCCTTTGACATCTTCCGAATTTGTTCAATTCATCCTTACGAGCATATGAGCCTTTAGCAGTTGATTGTTTAATCTTATCATTCTCTGTTCTTTCATGTTGCTGCTTGATTCTATTTGTTTCTCTGCAAATCATGTTCTTGTTGGCTTCTGCTTCTGTAGGAATTTGCTGAGTTGTTTCACTGTTCTTTATATCTTTTACAAAAATTATTTTCTTGTTATCTTCTGCCTTGGACGTATAGGTTTCTCCTTCATATCCTATCCCAGTCTTTATGAGAGGAGACCTTTGAGCATTTAGAATTTGGTCCAGTTGTTCAGAGATTTTCATTTTAGGAGTATTCATTAATAAGTCTCTTTGGGCCTTTTCTAATTTCTTTCTCAGGCTCACTACTTCTTCTTCCAATTTTTCACATCCCAGGTTTTTCTCTCTCATTTGTTGCAACAGAGTATCTTCTACTTTCCATGCTTCTTCAAGTTGAGTCTTCAGGCTAACAATATCTTTCTTATCTTCATACTCTTTCTCATCACAAATTTGCACCAATGTCTTCAGGTCTTTGTTTTCATGCTTCAATCTTCCTATTTCAGTCAAGGCTGTGTCAAGTTTGGATTTTTCTTCAGCTACAATTTCTTCATGGTTCTTATGTCCATTCACACTAGCAGGTACTTCATTTGATTGAATATTTTCCTGTTGACATGAATTTTTCTTCTTCTTAATTCTCTTATCCTTCTTTTCAGTGCAGTCCTTAGTGTTTACTCCATGCATGTAAATACGTCATCCCCAGATTTATTTTTTGAAATTTAAATCCATTTATCACTCAATGTCACAATAAGATTTTCATATCACACTTCCCACTTGGCATTCCTCTATTGTTCTTTCACCGTGGGTGAGTCTTTGCAGTAACCATCACATACAAGCTTCCATACCTCAGGTTCATAGGCCATTAAACCTTTTTTAACCTTATCTCTCCATTCAGGAAATTTTGCTGTATTTAGCACGGGTACATTTTGATAGTCCATGACTTAACCAGATCTCCTTCAAGCTATTAATCTTACACCAGAGGAACCCGACTCTGATACCAATTTTTGAACCCTTAGTTAAACTAAGAGGGGGGGGGGGTGAATTAGTTTAACACATTCATGGACTTTTAAAACTTTTTCATTAACACTTGTTTACACCTTCATTTCATGTTCAACTTAGCATGTGAGTAATCTTAGAATGTGAGCAAAAAGAATTAATATAAAGTAAAAGTAGACTTAATATGAGAGCAGAAAGTATTAAGCAGATTATATAAACCAGATCAACACATAAACATCATGCATAGAGAAACTAGATATAAGTGGAAACTCATAAAGGGAGAAAACCACATCTTATTATTGTTGTGATGCAAAGGCAAGCTCCAACTCCCTCTCACCACTTATTTTCTGTAGGCACCAACCTATAGGAGGCTCCTACCTCAATTTTACAAGCTACAACTTGCAAGGAAGCTCCAAATCCCATCAATTTTCTGTAGGCACCAACCTACAGGAGGCTCCAACCTTAGTCAGCTACAACTGACATTTTATCAAGCTAAAACTTGATGTGGAAACACCAACTCCCATTTATTTTCTGCAAGCACCAACCTACAGGAGGCTCCAACCTCAGTCGGCTACAACTAACATCTATCAAGCTACAACTTGATAGGGAAGCTCCAACTTCATTACTCTTTCAAAAGGAAAACACCTGCTGATTTACCTTGGATATTAGCTCTGTTCTGTATCATCTTCACTGTTGTGCATCAGTCTTCATATCTGCCTTATATCATTTCTGCATCTTCTTAGATTCACTATCAGCTCCTCCTTCTCTTCTCAGCTCCTCCTTCTTCTCTGCCTCACTGCTTCATTTCTGCATTCTCTAACTTTGCACAACATCTTGTTCTGCTCCTCCTTCTTCTTCTCTTCTTTGCCTCAATTCCATACTCAGCATTCTCTATGCTCACTCTCTCTCACCTCTTGCAGCTTTCTTATTTTCTTCAACTCTCTTCAATTCTGCTGCACACTCTCTTCTTCTCTCACTTTGTTTTCGTCAACTTTCTCCCCTTGGATATTAACCTGTTTTATACAAAATAGCTTCATTTTTGTTTGTATTCTACTGGGAATTCGAAATGGACAACCATGTCTCTTTGCCTTCTGCCTTCTCATCTCTTTTATCCGCTCATTCAGAAAACATAACTGTAGGTACCAATTTATCATTACAGTGGGATATTTGTTCTCTTCTGGAGACTTGCCAATGCATCACAAACAATAAAAATCAAAATCATTTACATTCAATTACAATGAAAAACTCCAGCTCACTCATTCAGCCTCTTGACTTGCTGCGCATTTGTCTTTTCTTTGACTGTGTCTTTGTCCCTTTTGGCTCTGTTTGTTTCCTTATTCTCTGTCACAGGGTAACGGCCATCTGTCATACATATCTAACTGTGCTTTTTATATCAGGCCAATTGATTCTCGGCACAATAATAAAAAGACGTTTTGATATGTGCACTGTCGTGGTGTAACTATAGCGCCTTGTATATATATAACACAACTTCAGCTCTCGGCATAATAGTAAAAGCCTATTTAACATATAAAATTCCTTTCCGGGCCCACCATCCAAAATTTTTTTTGTGCTCCGATGCGATGAGTCTCCTCCAATGATATCTGATTGCGATTACACCCTTTGCGATTGTTCTGATGTGATTGATCACAATCACAAACTTCATTGGTATGTTCCACTACTCAGCCTTCGTGCCGATGAGATGGCCCCACACTGCATAGATATATATATATATATTGGTTCATATATACTCTCCACCTTATTTTACTTTCCAATCGCAATCGCAAAATTCAGAGATGCTCTTGTGCCTTTGGTCGTCTAATTTCCGTCGATGCGATGAGCGAGGGTCCCACCAGACCATACTTCGGCATTTCAATGTTTTATGTTATATTTCTCTTTTATCTGTCGATGCTCTTTAACAAAGGAAATCCTTATTTTCGAGTTTGAATTCTAGTAGGCCCCATTCTGACTTCCTTTAAGATCTAATGGTTGCTATCATCTGGGATCTAATGGTTGCGATTAGATCGCATCATCGCAATCGCAACATCCAACTACACATTCCCTTATTATTCCGTTGCACCGATGCGATTAGAAATCTCTGATGCAATAATTCACTGTAGATCCAACAGTTTTCGTTCATTGGGAATGGACGGTTGTGATTAAATCGCACCATCGCAATCGCATGGTTCAATGATCCGCTGTTCTATTTTACTCTGATGCGATGAATCACTTTTAAGCTGAAACTCAAATACGTGTTAATCACAATTTATAAACCCATCGCGTTCGGGCTTCAATCACAATCGCAATTTTTGGTTGGATGTTCCGATATGCGTATACTCCGATGCTCCAATGCGATTAGGTCGGAATTCAAATACGTGTTAATCACAGTTTATAAGCCCATCAGGTCCGGGCTTCAATCGCAATCGCAAGTTTTGGTTGGATGTTCCGATATGCCTATACTCCGATGCTCTGATGCGATTAGGCCGGAATTCAAATACGTGTTAATCACCGTTTATACGCCCATCGGGTCCGAGCTTGAATCGCAATAGCAAATTTTAGTTGCATGTGATCCACTGCCAACTTTTTCCGATGTGATTTGATGAGGGTCCCACCATATAAGGCTTTTCCTTTGATAGAATCTTTGGTTCTTTGGATCTCATGCTACATGTATATGATTTGGAGCTTTATATGTATAAGGCGCATCATATGTATCTTACTGCATATATATATATATATATATATATACTTTGCTGCTTGGGTTAAGATTCCCGGAATTGTGTTTATGTATCTTTCCGCCTGGGTTACGGTTCCCGGAATTGTGTTTATGTATCCTCCGGCTGGGGTAATGATTCTCAGAATTTTTTGTAGGAAATTGCTCTGCCTCTATTGTGATAATGGCTCTGGCTCTGCTATGATAACGGCTCTGCCTCTGCCTCTGCCTCTGCCTTAGCTGTGTTTATTTCTCTGTCTCTACCGTTGCTTTCACTCTACTATTTGACAGTTACATTTCGACATTCTTCTTCCGCCTGTCTCCTTTGATTCCTTTGTTCGCTTCTTTGCTTCCTCCTTTGTCTGTCTCAGTTTTTTTTTCCTCTATTTCCATCAATGACAACATTTCCAACACTTTTACACTGGGGGAAACCAACCGTTAGCCCCCTAGTACAATATACCCTACAGACAACAACCATACATCCATACACCCCCACCCACAGGGAACTTTTATCAACAAAGTCCTACTTATCCTATTGGTAACACATTTATGGGTGGACCCTATGGTCCGAATAGTCAGCCAATACTTCCTTAGTTAGATTTTGGGGCAAACATGCAATTGCCATTTTTGGTAGCTCTAGACATCCTTGACATCTACAAACTGACCAATGATCCCATCAACCAAAACCCACTCTGGCCTCCAGTACCACACAGGATTCCGTCTGACATCCATAAATTCGACGGGAAAAAAGGGCACGATCTAGATATGCACGTCACCACCTTTCATCTATGGTATGTTTCTAACTCCACAGTGGATGATAGTATCTGGCTTCAAATTTTCCCCCGCACTCTCACAGGTAACACTTCCAAATGGTACATTGAGTTACCACGCGGAGCCGTCAACACTTTTGGTGCCTTAGCTACAAAATTTCTTAAGAATTTCCAATTACCTATTAGATGCGAAACCGACACAGAACTCTTAACCTCGCTGTGCCAAGATACTGCCACCCACATCTCTGATCACATTCATAAATGGAGACGTAGGAGGAGGCTGGTCAAAGCGCCAATCCTGGATCATATCTTATCTAACTGGTTTTGTAAGTCACTCTTACCAACCCTAGCTAAGGACATTTTTCTGTCCGGTGCGATCATGGAAGATCAATCCATTCATTGTGCACAACATTTAGATTTGATCTATTCACAATCTAGCATGCTATATGATTTATTCCCCCATGCTTCTGGTAATCCGAATCCTCTTTCTACTCATAAACCTTGAGCACACGCTGACAGTCTCGTTGGTGCAATCTCCAGCGTAGCCATAAAACAGCTTAGTGGGAAAACCTCCCAGCCATTTTTGGCTGCCACTGCCCCTAACCAATCAGCTACTCTTCCCACCACTGAGGTAAATTCTGTGCAAATTTCACAAAAACCTAGTGGCAAGACCAAGAAGAACAAGAAAAATACCTCTTCTTCGGAAGAGCAGTCGGATCATCAGAATAATCCCAATCAGAAAAATGTTGCTAAGATCGACAAAGGGAAGGAGAAAGCCATGAAATTTCCTTGTAGAATCTGTGCGGAGGACCACTTAACATACAAATGTCCTCGACTGCAAGAATGCACATATTTTGTCACAAACAAGGACTCTGGGAGGACACCTGCCGTTCTTCATAATCCCTTCCCTAATCCACAACAGCAACAACAAAACATGGTTGCAAACCCACCACAACCCTTGCAAAGGGGAAATGGTGATACACATCCTTCCGGTGAAGGATTTTCCACCATTTATGGCGTAGAAAGTGTTGAACTCTAGACATGAGCCAAAATCTATGGAAATCCTATCATTGATACTCAGGAACCTGGTACCAGTTCGAATCCACTACCGCCCAACGATTTGCATATCGAAAGGCCTGTTGCTGACCCCATGATTCATCCCCCCAAAGGGACACTTCGATGCACGACTCATAACACCTCTGCACATGCCGCCCAAAACTATAACATTGTAGAAGATTTGGTGCAAGCACCATTGGCTATGTCTGCTCTCGAAGTATTGCAAACTTTCCCAGCACAAAGGAAAGTCTTGCTTTCGGCCATTGGTTGAATTGACCCCTAGGATTCTACACTAGCTATCTTTGACATGGAGAAATCTAAACCTCGCCTCTCACACCAACTTTCATTCCAAGTGCAGGTTGTGTCGAAAGGGAGACCAATCCATCGTATTGTCATAAACGAAGGTGTTTTGACCTACATTATGTCAACTACTTGCTGGCTCGCTTTGGGTTCTCCTAATTTGTCTCTGTCGTTGAATTCCCTTAAAGCTTTATATGGCCACACTTTCCTCCCAAAAGTCTACCTTGCTAGTGTTCCCATTTCCATTAGTGGGAAAACGATAACGGTGGACATAGAAATTGTAGATCGTCATCTCGACTATAATCTGTTGTTGGGTCGCAGTTGGTCTTACGCAATGACTTCCATTGTTTCTTTGGTCTTCTGACTCATCCTCTTTCCATTAGATGGGAAAATAGTCACAGTGGATCAGTTATCCTTTTGCACCCTTGATTATTCCACGTTACCAAGTAGCATGGTACCCCTAGTAGGAGGTGTTCCTGACTCGTACATCATTATTGGTACCGGTCTTCTGAAGGCATCTTCCCAGATGGGTTGCTTTCCTCTCCCACCACCTGAGGTTCCACATATGGTTTCAATGATATCCACCACTTTGGATGGCTCTATCGATCCATGGATCCTACTGGCGCCTTCAGACATTGATTCCTATGGAGATCAGATGCCTCTCTCACCGGCTAAGTTGGCTTATCAAGCCATCCAAATTACATCTGAAACCTCCACATCTTTGGTTTAAACTAATGGTAGAAACCTCCCGCCCATAACAATTCTTTCTAAAGATCTCCCCGATGAAGTCCTACCTATGGACGAAGTTATTTGAGAGGTCATGTCTCTAGAAGAACGACCTTGGGGAGAGTTCCACCATCACGCTTTGATGTTCAATTCAGATGCAATAACTAATCAAATCCCATATTTTGACCCACCTGAGATCATTCCCTCCCTTTACATGACTGTTCACACTATCTATTCGGAAGGGAACATGGGAAATCTTTCTAAGATTATGCTCATTGATATCTCGGTCAAAACGGGTATCGTGGAAAACATTCAGATTAGAGCCGATTTCAATCCTGAGGAAATTGCATGCTTCACATCTCTTTTTAATGAATTCCGCGATGTGTTTGCTTGGTCTTATGATGAAATGCATGACATAGATCCGTCTATAGTTGAGCACGAAATCAAAGTTTATGAAAATTCCAAACTTGTTCGGCACAGACTCCGACCTGTCCACCTGTGCAAAGTGGCCGCCATTAAGACTGAAGTCGAAAAAATTTTAAACGTTGGTTTCATCTATCTCGTTCCTTTGATGGAATGGGTTTCCAATCTAGTTCCTGTAGACAAAAAACAAGGCACCATCCGGGTCTGTGTTGATTATTGCAATTTGAACGCCACTTGTCCAAAAGACAATTATCCTATGCTATTCATAAATCAGATCCTTGATGATTACGCTGGATGTGAATATTTTTCCTTTATGGATGGTTTCTCGGGATATAGCCAGATTGAGATTAAAAAATATGACCAACATAAAACCGCCTTCATATGTCCATGGGGCACATTTGCATATCGTAAACTCCCATTCGGTCTAAATAATGTCGGAGAAATTTTTAAAGGGGCTATGGACTATTCCTTTCACAACATTAGGCATATTGTACAAGCTTACTTGGATGACCTTCTAGCTCATTCCAAGAAGTGATCCCACCACCTTGCGCATCTGAAACAAATCTTCGATCGGTGTAGGTTTTACAATATACATATAAATCCACATAAGTGTGTATTTTTTGTTGAGTCTGGATGCCTTCTGGGCTTTATTGTCTCCAAACACAGGATTAGGGTTGATCCTGATAAGGTTAGGGCAATTATTGAATTACCCACACCACAATCCATTCTACAACTCCAACGTTTGCAAGGGAAGGAAAAATTTTTACGTCGTTTCATAGTCAACTATGCCAAGATGACGAAAGGCTTTATGCATTTATTAAAGAAAGGAACATTATATTTGTGGGATTACCAAGCTCAACTGTCATTTGATGCCTTGAAACGAGCACTCGTTTCTGCCCCACTTCTTAGTGCCCCCAACTACTCATGTGAATTTCTCCTCTACCTGGCAGCCTCACCATCTTCACTTGGAATGGTCCTGGTTCAATTTCACAATGACGATAGTGAACATGTGATATATTGCTTGTCAAAAGGTCTCATTGAACCCGAACTATGATATTCACATGTGGAGAAACTCTCTCTCACAGTGGTCTTCGCTGTCATCCTACTCTGATACTATATATTACTACGACAAATTACCGTCATTGCTTTGGAGAATCCCATGCGACACATTTTTTCTCGACAAGTTATTGGAGGAAAATATTCCAAATGGATTGTAATCCTCCAACAATTCGACTTGGTTTTCACTGCTGCCAAAGCAAATAAATCTCTAGCCTTCGCCGAATTACTGTCAGACCTTCCCAGAATCGACCTGGAGGATGTAGCTCATGATCCATTTCCTGATGATTCTGTCTACTTAGTCAATTCTTTTGATCCTTGGTATGGAGACACTTTTGTCTACCTCCAAACTCAACGCTTCTTCCCAACTCTCACATCTGACGAACATCGTCATATTCGCCACCAAGCGAAACACTACCTCATGCTAAACGATACTCTATATCGTCGTGGTGTCGATACTATTCTTAGGCGTTGTCTCAATTTTAATGAGGTGGAACATGTTTTAAATGAATTCCAAATGGGGGCGTGCGGTGGTCATCTTTCTGGCATAGCTACTACCTAGAAAATCTTGCGTGTAGGATATTATTAGCCCACTTTGTTTAAAGACTACATCACAGCGATCCAGAAGTGCCATCTGTGTCAAATTTTCACAAAGAAAATGCGCGCCCACCCTACCCCTCTCCATCTGGTTGTCTCCATTGGCCCTTTTGCTAAATGGGGAATCAACTTTGTTACATGCAATCCTACTTCTGTGGATGGACACAATTACATTTTAGTTGTGGTCTACTACTTCACAAAATGGGTAGAAGCCTCTCCCACTTTTAGGGCCAATGGAGAAACCGCTGCTATATTCATGTTCAATCAAGTTATCTGTCGATTCTGTGTACCCCTCTTCATCATCACAGATCATGGATCACATTTTCAGAACCATATGATGAAGGAATTAACTTCCATGCTAGGTTTTCGACAAAATCAGTCTTTGTCCTAATATGCGCAAGTAAATGGTCAAGTCGAAGACGTAAATGGCGTCCTCAAAACCATGATTCGTCAGTTAATCAGCAATAATAAAACCACATGGAACCAAATGTTATATTCCACATTATGGGCACACCGCACGACAGTCAAAACTGCTATAGGCTTCACGCCATTCCAACTTGCATTCAGCCTGGAAGCAGTACTCCCAATCAAGTGTGAGATTCCATCACTCAAGCTCGCTGTTGAACTCCTACCCGAAATCACTGCCACGAAAGAGCGCTTGCTCTCACTCAATCACTTGGATGAAACTCGTTGAGATGCCACACTGGCACTCGAAGCTCACCAGCATCGAGTCAAAGCTCAATATGACAAATTTTTCAAGCCTCGTTCTTTCCAAGAGGGTGACCTTGTTCTCCTCTATGATCAGAGACACTACCTCCTGGGGGAAGGGACACTTCAACCATTATGGCTTGGTCCTTACATAGTCACCAAAGTCCTCTCAAAAGGAGCTTATGAACTTCAAGACTGTAATGGAATTCCACTCACGGAGCCCCACAATGGGCTCTATCTGAAGTAGTATTTCACCTAGTTCTCCACTAGGCATATGCTTTGTAATTTTATGTACATTAGTTTTTCTTTTGTTTTGATGTCTCTGGATATTTTGAGTTTTTGAGTTTTTTTCTCATACACACTCTTTTATTTTCCACAGATACCTTCATTATCCTTATCATACGTTGGATATGAAGATGGTGCTAGTTGTAATACTAGGCACATTGCGTCAGCTGCTTGGGTCCTCTACACACCTGAATCGGAACTCCTTGGTTCTGGGGGAATCTTCCTGGGCAATGCCACCAAAAATATTTCTAATTACATGTTGGTGATACAAATCCTCACGGAAGCTACATCTCATGGCATCTCCAATCTAGTGGTCACGTTAGATTCCCAACTCGTAGTTATGCAGTTAAACAATCATTATCATGTCTGTCATCTAGTCTTGTTACATTATTTCTTAATGGTACAACTTATAGAAAGTCAATTTCAAACCATTGCGTTTGAGCAAATTCCCAGAGAATTTAATACATTAGCTGATTCATTGGCAAATTATGTGTTAGATTGGCATTTTTCACATCTATTATAGAAAGAGTTATATATGAGTGTATCTTTTTTACCATAGAAAATACATAAACTTTAAAAAACACAAGGAAACAAAATCGCCAAAATATGTATATCTATATATATATATATATATATATATATATATATATATATATATATATATATATATATATATATATATATATGTTGTGTCCAGTCAAGTTACATCAAAAAACTTCTCAAAACTTGGGTGTTTTAAAAAAAATTGGCTCTGCTAAGCCTCGCTCTGACATTTACACATCTATCCACTACTCCTCCTAAGCCTGCTACTCAAAATAGCAAACAACTGCTCTGGATATCCTCCTTAGAGGCACCAAGTATCTCTTTGGCACACCCACTGTATGTCACTGTAGATGAATCAGGATCTCTCTCATGGGAAGAGGCAGCACACCAATACTTAAACCCTCAAGGTTCCTAGTAAGCTCATGCAAAATCTGTGTGTCATCACCCTCTTCAGTGGCTGCTGTAGCCTCTGCTATTGCACTAGCCCGAGGTAGCTGCATTCCTCACCTTGCATAGTGAGGGGCTCCAGCTGTACGGACATGTGCCACATCTGTGTCAAGAAACAAGCTTCATGTCAACCAACAGTTTCACCCATTAAACAAAAAAGTTACATAAACACTCAAAAGATACAAAAATATTTCAACAACACTGATCAAGTTCTTTCTTACCATCTGGACCCCACTGATTGCCCGAGGGCAATACCAATTCTGGATATCCTATGTAAGTAATCCCTGCATAGGGATAATCTTCGAGCATCACGATTTGGTCTTCAAGCCACGCAAATAATCCATCATCAAAACAGTGACGGATTGGACCCTCTCTAGTCCGTGGTATCAAAGCTGACCAACGAGCCTGTCTTGGCTCCTGTGGTCCCAATGCATCCGTGATCATTCTTGGCCTCATTATCGGTACCCACTCTAGTATGAAATACACGATCAGTGTGCCATATCTAAACTCTCTTTGGGTTATGGTCTTACATACTGTTAACTCTGCTTGAACTCGGGGGAAAACACCTTTCAACCAGTCGAAAACCTAAGGCTGCATACAATCTAGCGCTAAAAATACCTGGGTCTTGGTGGCCATGTGATGACTCTTGGCTCCGGCCAAGCAAACTATCATCCACAAGAGAGACCTCAACGGTCTCACTGCCACCCGTGAAATAGGAACCCGGTTACTTACTGCCCCAGTATTGTTTATGTAGTGAGTATGGATCAAATCCGCAGTAGTGTGGGGATCAACCTTGGAACCTATCATATTGGGCCTAGGTCCTCTGCATTACAGGCCAGTCAAGAAGTAAATTTCATCTTTCTCGATCGAGAGTTCATTACCCCTGATGTGAAAGACATGTTGTCGGTCATCCCACTGTTGGATGATCCATCTCAGAAGGTCTTCCTGCCCTCTCATCAGATCTAAATGATCATACTTCAGTGATCCTCATCTGTGGAGAACTAGCAACGTAGCTAAATCAGTAACCATTTCGCGTTCTTCATGCTCATGCCCTCTTTCGTGCCAAATACTCATGGTAAACATATTCACACCTGCACAAGCAACATTTTCAGTGGATTATTTTTTTGCTAGAACACTTTAGAATGATAAAAAACAAGTTCTTAAATCAATTTTTCCGACTAACATAGGCCATAGTGCCAAACAGTGTGTGCTAACTCTCTGTATCTTCTCGAGAAGTGCGCTTAACGAGGTCACAACACTAAGAACCCACGTTATCGGCTTAAATTTTTTAGGGCCTGCTAAAATCACCATTTCTATCCAGAAAAAAGAACTAAAAACATAATGAAATGCTAGGGGAAGGTTCAAACTCTTACCTGGATCTCGCGGAATGAGAAATCATTGCCCGGTTCGTCCAAAATCAACAACTGAAGTTTCACCACTTTTTCACTCCAAACCTTCATCATAGCACTCAACAGAGTGAAAATGAAGGTCTGTTGCCTTCTTATAGCCATTCTGGAGGTAAGACTCACTCAGATAGTCTGTTAAAATTGGTAAATTCATGCTACATTTTGTCGCAACTATTGGTTTTCATATTTTACAGATGCTCTGATGGGTTGTCAATGTTTATATGCAGATCTAACCATGTTCGACCTAGTTTTGAGCTTTATTTTTAGGGACTTTTTCTAGCTCGTAAAACCTAAAAAACCACGAGTTGCCTTCGTTGGACTCGTTAAACTACCACGACAAAGGAATATGAGCCATTCTTTTTATCTTTTTCAAAGCTCTTTAAGCAGAGAAATTAACTGAGTTTTTCTCCACGTGACTCGTTAAAATTTCACGGAGAGCACCGAGTTTTTCCTTCTTGGACTCGTTAAAATTTCACAAATAACATTGAGCTTACTCTGTCTCCTCGTACTCATAACAAAATGAGGTAGATGTCCATCGAACATAGATTTATCATTTTTTCGGATTCAATGGACTAACTCACGAAAAATGAATTGTTTCGGGCTTACTATTCTCCCTTCGCCGCACCCGGTTATCAAACATGACAAAGGTACCCCCTGGAGTTGTCTTTTACAATGTTTTTCAGACTCTCTAGATATGAAAAAATCAACGAGTTTACCCGTCTGGAATCATTAGAGTTAATAAAACGGGGAAAAAATTTGGACAACATGGATATTTCTTATGTTACATTTTAAAAAGGTCGATTTGGTAGCACAAAATCTTGAACATGGCACTTCCCAGAAAAATCTTTCACATTTAGCCGAACCCTACCATCTATGAGTTTAGCCTTTGTTTCCCAGTGTTCCTGCATTGGTAAATCCTAATAATATTTGGTGTTAAATAAGCCTAAGCTGCCTAGTACCCTGTTAGAGTGCCTTCTATTTTTCAAGAGGATCCCGCTATCTACTGCTCCTTGTATCAACCAAAGCCATCATATACCATAAATTATTTGTCATCAGTTATTCTCACTTGCTCTTGATTATTTCCATCAAACAAAATCATGTTTTCCCTTTTTGTTTCAAATGATGTAGGACGCCTCAGTGCCTACCTTTTGACAGATCTCTTCCTATCGACTTCAACATCTTATCTATTAAATTGATCCAGAAACACGATAGTACCCAGATACTTGCAGACATTAGTGGCAGGTCATCTTGTGTTTGGTTGGGGGTTCTCATTATTGGCTCCCGATTGAATAATTCTACGAGTGTTCAACATCAACTCCTTTTATTCACACTTGCTAGATTTCACTGTGCATCTTAAGGAACATCATCATTATCGGTGGCCACCCTTGCATCTGTTAACAATTTTTGTTATTTACTGGTAATCTGACAATTTCCTGGTTTACAGCAACCATTACAGCTATGTTTCCTCTCCCAAGTTGGGATATTGTTTTTGGAGACAGCTTTTCAGTTTGATCCTGTTATGACAGACACTTTCACGTTATGCTTATCAGTGAACATACTGTTCATATCTCTGTTCTATATAAATCATGTTGATTAGCTACTGAGCATGGGAATACCCGACTCAAGACAAATACTATATTTTCTGACATATGTTGTTGTTTTAGGTTTTCCTCAATCCTCCAATTCTTCTCATTCTACTACACTTGTTATAAGTATTTCATCCATCGTCTTCATCTTTGACCTCACACTTTAGGGGGCATCTGTTACAGGACAAATGACCTCCTTATGAGCTCAGAGGAGAAGGTAACATGGAAGGAAGAAAATGACGTAGACAAGACCCATTTTTTCCAAGGTAACACACCCCAAAAACAGCTAGGCAGAGTTATAACGCACCTGCACCATGCAAAGGGAGCGTTACTGCCTAGGGTAATGCTTTGTATTTCCCAAGGGGAAATGTTAACCGTGTTTAAGTGTGAAAAAGGAAATATCTTGCGGAAAACTGACTGGCATTTCCAGCTTTCTCTCAAAAGGGAATCAATTCAAAATAGAAACTAAATGGCACAAACCTTTTATTAGGAATTTCCAAACATAATTGAACTCCTATAGAAGGTAAAAGTGAGGAAAAGCAAGGACACAACTAGATATTTCACGATTTAAACAGGTTGAAAGAGTTGGCAAGGTTTGTCCTCTCCATCTCCTATAAATTGGAGCTATGGGCTCTTGGTCTAAGGTCGAATGTTTGATTATATGTCGAGCAGAATTTCATTGTTGTAGTGTGAGGCTTGAAGATCAGCGAAGTTCATTGAGAGCTTTCTGCCTTGAGCATCATGACACTCGGAGATAGAGAAAGAAAGAGAGGAATTGGAAGATTTAGGAGGGCTTGGTGCAACTAACAGTTGTAATCCTCCTTTTTATAAATCAATAGAACTGTAGCAGTTTTGTCCATTCGATGCATCAGTGTCACAATTTTTGTTCAATCGTCTATGTAGCATGATATGAATGGCTTAGAACTATATTTTTTTATGTTTCTTATATTCTAGTTTAATTGATAAGGAGCTATATTGCTGTAGAGATTACGCGAATGCTTTTATTGATTGCAGGATTTAGATTTGGAGCCAGTGAAGAAGGATCTCTACTTCGCTTCTTGGCGTTCTCCATAGGATTTTCTATCCATAAAGAGGTAATCTCTCCATCTTACTTTGTCAATTATATATATTAGCATGAACATGTATGCAACATCTTTGTGAACTTTACAGCTAATCTTATTGTCTACCTTGATCACTGGAAAGCCCTGAGAGGGATATTTAATAACCACCACCCAAGCATATTACCCTATAGCACCATACCATTGGTGTGGCTAGCTGTTGGATGAGGCTATTACGCGTGATAGCCCAAGAAGTGACCTGCTATCATGAGAATGACTACATTTACTTAGATTATTTTTTCTGTATACATTTTGAGGTCAGATGACCAATGTATCTTGGACACAATTTTTGTAAAAAACTCGATATAAAAATATTTTACTTTCAGTGTTTTTTTATGATTATGTGAACTCCTATTCAATGGTATGATGTGAATTGAAAATATATCTTTACATATGCTGCAAATTTCTATTTAGCACATAATTCACTAATGAATCAAACAATGTTAAAGTTTCTGGAAATATGTTGATATTGAATGTAATCAAAATGTATTTCCAAAAGACGAACTCTAAGGAAAATGCGATGAATTTCTGTATTTCAGACAGTATAGATGCCAGTATGCTGTAGTAATACAAGTTGTGAGTCCAGCCCTATGATGATGCGGCGAATGCCAAGTGAAATGGAATCAGAGAGTAGTTCAATCGACCTGTTATACTCAACGATATTGTTGGTCGATCGACCAATACAAATCCCTTGGAAACTCACTAACTCGCCACTTGGAGCAGAGATGGCCCATGCTGTAGAGGATAAATTCTTAGTACTATGACTACCACCATTGGAATATCCAAAAAATGGTTTTGAATATTCTGACATCTGCAAAAAATGCTAAGCGGATTACTAACCACATGAAAAACTCTAAAAGACACACTTCTACACACACGTAATCAAAGCATATAATACAGTGTTTACTACGCAAAATAAGGCATAGTAATGTTTAAGATACAACCCATTTTGAGGTTGCGACAATGGAATACCAGCATAATCTACCAACTCATAGGCACCCTTAGCCAGAATGCGCCTGAAGATGTAGGGGTCGTGCCATAATGGTTCAAATTTCCCTGTTCCTATATTATCAACTTCCTAATCATAAAGCAAGACCAGCTCTCCTTCCGAAAAGATGTGAGGCTTGAAATTGTGGTAATATTGTGCCTTGATTCATCTCTTATGCACTTCGTTGGCCAATGCGGCTTCACGACGTGTTTGATCTAGATGGATGAGATCTAAAATACGTGCCTCTTCTTCAGAAGTGTCCGGTAGCAGGTCAATCGTGAGTTTCAATGATGGTATTTCGCATTGTATCGGTAAGATAGCTTCCAGACCATAAATGAACTGAAAGGGAGTGAATCCAGTTTCATTTATCACCGAGGTTCGATATTCCCACAAATCTGAGTACATGATCAAATTCCAGTTTATTTTATGAACCCCAATCATGCATTTAAGCATACGCTTAAGAATCTTGTTGATAGCTTCAACTTGTCCATTAGCTTGCGGATAATAAGGGGTAGAACTTGTTAGAACCCTGTAATTTACAATATCACAAGGTGAATATGTACTTTTTCTTTGCAATTTTTTCCTACTGTACATAGATTTCAATGTTCAAAATATTTTCCAAAGCAAGAATCAAAGGAAATAAAGGTAGAAGGGAGGCAAGGAGCTGCATTAGACCATTAGCGAAGACAAAGGCAATAGAGAAGCAGTTAAGGCAGAAAAAACAAGTAAAGGCAGAGTCATGAACGTGCTGGGCATAGTCGTGAACATGATTGGGTCAAGTCGTGCACTTTGGGTCGAGTAGTGAACGCTAAAGCGGGTCAAGTAGTCAACGAGTCAAAATATTCCACAAACAAACCAATAAACTAATAGGCACGGCCAAAGAAACAAAACCAGCAAACCACAACAAAGGAGGAGTAAGGACCGTGGATCTGAGATTCAATCTATTAGACAATGGGTTCAACACTCCCTATGTGTTTTGCGACATGGACTAACCACCTCTCGTGGATCCTAACTCTAGCGATTGTAGCGGAGACTAAAGCCTGTGGGTTTTGGTCTAATGACAATTGTGATTCCAACAAGTGGTATCAGAGGAAGAGGTCTTGAGTTCGAAACCCACCCAGCTCGCGTTGGAGGGGATATTGTTGGACATTGGGTTCAACGCTCCCCGTGTGTTCCGTAACATGGACTAACCACCTCTCATGGATCCTAATTTTGGCGATTGTAGTGGAGACTAAAGCCTGTGGGTTTTGGTCTAACTGAAATTGTGATTCCAACATGATCAACAATGGAGATTGAATCACATCATTGCATTACAAACCCCTTTTTCATTTCATTTCCCTTAAAAATCATTAAACCTTACCTTTCCGCCTTTCCACTTCATTTTCCTACTTTACCTGTTTAACCACCATTTTGCATCACAAATATTACAACTTATCGTTAAAGCACCCGCAAGGTATTCGGTTTAACTTGCGGTGCGATTGGACCCACTACAGCAGATCCACCCCCCACTTCACAACCATGTGAAATACATTGAAATACATTGACATTTCATATGGAACATCATAAACTTTACTGTACCGCTGAAATAATTCATCGCTTTATAAATCCACCAATGCAGTGGGCTCCATCCTCCTTGCCACATCATCCTCTGATAGTGCATATCGCATTTTTCATGTTTTAGAGTTTACCTATGCGCTTTGCACTTTGCATCTTTTAGATTTTACCTCTACTACTTCATTTTAAATATTTGTGATTCGCGGGCTGCGGTCTGGTCCCACCTTACCTGCCACATCATCTTCGTACTTCGCATCGCATCATCGATTCCATTTCTTATAACTTAAAATCTAAAATATGTGATGTGCAATTTTCTTGGATGCGATAAGGTTCAGAACTAAAATATAAACATTTTCAGGTCCAGATATACGAGTTTTTTACGGTGCTTTGTTTAAAAAGGGTCAAGTCGGGCAAGGCATCTTTACAAAATTGTTATGTTATAACGACAAAAACAGAAAAGGTGGCAAAGCACATTAGCTCAATCACTAATCGATGAAAAGTAGCCAGCGTTGCACCAGAATTAATTGCCCATCACTGGTTTTCTGAAGAGCAGGGCCAGATGTCAAAGCCACCACTGGTTAACCCTTCGTGATCATCACAACCACCTCCAAGCTTATTGTTTGATCTTCTAAGGAGCCATTGAAGCATTTGGATCTATGAAGAGTTGCCCAAAATTAATTCCAGAGGCGGCGTTGTTGGCAGAGATGTCTGATCAGGCCTTGCATGGCCACACTTTTCTATTTTATGCTAAATTGTAATCAATGAAAGGTTTCTGAGTAAGGAAGGGAAACCGACTTAGTTTTAGTTAAATACTGCTAGAATTTTCATTATCACGGGTTGGAAAATTGGACCATGTTGAAGCTTGCATTGTAAGAAGTATTGGAACCTTGTAATTGTTTGAGCTGGGCATCAATAATAAGAGACCATTCACAGGATTCTTGAGCTAATCCGAATGGAAAATGGCATCCACCCATGGTATTCATCCACCCATGTTATCCATCCACCCATGGAATTTACCCACGGTATTTTAAATGGAAACGACCCATGGTATTCATCCACCCATTGTATTTATTCACCCATGGTATTGTAAGTGACATCTATCCATGATATTCATTTATCCATGGTATGTATCCACCCATGGAAACTTGTTTTATTAAAACAGAGAATAACTGTAGAAGCTACATTGTGGTGGACAATCTGTCCTTTTACAAAGTGAGACTTGTTATTTATAGCCTTTTTTTGAGTTAAAAAACCATGGGTAGATACCACTTACAATACATTTGGCAGAAATTCTGACACTTTTGACCAAATGTCGGAAATTTCCCCAAAATTTATCAATTTTTCAAATCCTGCCCACAACTGTCGCTATACTGACGTTTGGAGACAAGTGTTGGTATTGTGACACATATAAGTTAGTGTCGGTCTTGTGACATTTGTAGCAAAACGTGGAAATTGCGACAGTTTGGGAAAAAGCGTCGAAATTGTGACGGATTAGAGCTATGTGTCACTATTGCGATGTTTGGAGGAAAACATCGCTATTGCGACAGTTTGGGCAAAAGCGTCGCTATTGCGACAGTTTGGGAATGATCGTCACTATTGCTACAGTTTGGGCTAAGTGTCGCTCTTGCGATGGTTTGGGCTAAGTGTCGCTCTTGCGACAGTTTGGGCTAAGTTTCGCTATTGTGATGGTTTGTAATTAATTTCTTTGGCCTCTCCTTTAATAAATAATAATCTAACTTGGGTCCCCTTTTTGAATGGTTAGAGAAACATAATAAGATATCTTTAGTTGACATATCACATTGTGATGAAGATGGAAGGTGGTTATGATGGGACTTCTAAGGAGTTTCATAAAATATTAAAGATGTGATGCACTCACTCCTTGGTTCACTTTTAATGTGTGCCCCCAACCACGGTCGAGCGCGCCGTGTTGCGTAGTGTGAGGTCGCCCGACCGGGCGTGTTCAGGTTGGGCCATTTTGTTCGAGGGCTCCCGTATTAGTTTTGCTAAGTTGTGACCGCCCGGGTGCCTTGTACACGTTCGAGTGGCTCGTTCGTTGTTTGCTCCCTTGTGGCATCATTCGTTCGGGCACGTTGTACTATCGCACCGTGTGAGGTCGCCCGACTGGGCGCATTTGGGTCGGGCTGTTTTGTTCGAGGTTTCCCGTATCAGTTTTTTAAGTTGTGACCGCCCGGGTCCCTTGTGCACGTTCGGGTGGCCCATTTGTCGTTTGCTCCCTTGTGGCATCGTTCGGTCGCCCGACCGGGTGCATTCGGGTCGGGTCAGGCTGTTTCGTTCGAGGGCACCTGTATCAGTTTTTCTAAGTTGTGACTACCCAGGTGCCTTGTGCACGTTCGGGCAGCCCGTTTTCCATTTTCTTCCTTGTGTCATCATTTGGTTGGGCGCGCTGTGTCGTGCCATGTGAGGTCGCCCGACTGGGCGCGTTCAGGTCGGGCCATTTTGTTCGAGGGTGCCCGTATCAGTTTTGCTAAGTTGTGACTGCCCGGGTGCCTTGTGCACATTCGAGTGGCCCGTTTGCCATTTTCTCCCTTGTGGCATCGTTCGGTCAGGCACGCCTTGTCGCATCGTGTGAGGTCACCCGACCGGGCGCGTTCAGGTCGAGCCATTTCGTTCGAGGGCGCCTGTATCATTTTTGCTAAGTTGTGACTGCCCGAGTGCCTTGTGCACGTTTGGGAGGCCCGTTTGCCGTTTTCTCCCTTGTAGCATCGCTCCATCAAGCACATCGTGTCGTGCTATGTGAGGTCACCCGACCAGGCACGTTTAGGTTGGGTCATTTCGTTCAAGGGCGCCCATATCAGTTTTGGTAAGTTGTGACTGCCCGGGTGCCTTGTGCACATTCGAGTGGCTCGTTTGCCATTTTCTCCCTTGTGGCATCGTTCGGTCGGGCGTGTCGTGTCACACCGTACTATGAGGTCGCCTAACCGGGTGCGTTCGGGTCGGGCCATTTCATTCGAGGGTGCCTGTATCAATTTTGCTAAGTTGTGACCGCTCGGGTGCCTTGTGCATGTTTGGGTGGCTCGTTTGTCGTTTTCTCCCTTGTGGCATTGTTCGGTCAGGCGCATCGTGTCGCACTGTGTGAGGTCGCCCAACCGGGCGCGTTCGGGTCGAGTCGGGCCATTTCTTTCGAGGGTGCCCATATCATTTTTGCTAAGTTATTACCGCCCGGGTGCCTTGTGCACGTTCGAGTGGCCCGTTTTCCGTTTACTCCCTTGTGGCATCGTTCGGTCAGGCGCGCCGTGTCGTGCCGTGTGAGGTCACCTGATCGGGTGCGTTCAGGTTGGGTCGTTTCATTCGAGGGCGCCCGTATCAGTTTTGCTAAGTTGTGACTGCCCAGGTGGCCCGTTTGCTGTTTTCTCCCTTATAGCATCGTTCGGTCGGGCACGCAGTGTCGCGCCATATTGTGAGGTCGCCCGACCGGGTGCGTTCGGGTCGGGCCATTTTGTTCGAGGGAGACCGTATCAATTTTGCTAAGTTGTGACCACCGGGGTGCCTTTTGCATGTTTAGGTAGCCCGTTTTCCATTTTCTCCCTTGTGGCATCGTTCGATCGGGCATGTCGTGTTGTGCTTTGTGAGGTCGTCCGACCAGGCGCATTCAGGTATGGTCGGGCCGTTTTGTTTGAGGATGCCCATATCAGTTTTGCTAAGTTGTGACCACCTGGGTGCCTTGTGCATGTTCGGGCGGCTCGTTTGTTGTTTGCTCCCTTGTGGCATCATTCGGTAGGGCGCGCCGTGTCGCGTTGTGTGAGGTCGCCCAACCGGGCGTGTTCAGGTCAGGTCGTTTCGTTCGAGGGCACCAGTATCAGTTTTTCTAAGTTTTGACTGCCCAGGTGCCTTGCGCACATTCCGGTGGCCCATTTTTCATTTTCTTCCTTGTGGCATCGTTCGGTAGGGTGCGCCATACTGTCGCACCGTGTGAGTTCACCCGACCGGGCATGTTCGGGTCGGGCCGTTTAGTTCAAGGGTGCCCATATCAGTTTTTCTAAGTTGTGACAACCCGGGTCCCTTGTGCACGTTTGGTGGCACGTTTTCCATTTGCTCCCTTGTGGCATTGTTCGGTCGAGTGCGCCGTGTCGGGCCGTGTGAGGTCGCCCGACTGGGCGCGTTCAGGTCGAGTCGGGCCGTTTTGTTCGAGGGCGCCCGTATCAGTTTTTCTAAGTTGTGACTGCCTAGGTGCCTTGTGCATGTTCGGGTGGCCCGTTTTTCATTTGCTCCCTTGTGGCATTGTTCGGTTGGGCACGCCGTACTGTCACGCCGTGTGAGGTCGCTCGACCGGGCGTGTTCGAGTCGAGCTGTTTCATTCGAGGGTGCCCGTATCAGTTTTGCTAAGTTTTTACCACACGGGTCCCTTGTGCACGTTTGGATGGCCTATTTTCTATTTTATCCGTTGTGGCATCATTCAGTCGAGCACGTCGTGTCACACCGTGTGAGGTTGCCCAACTAGGCACGTTCAAGTTGGGTTGGGCTGTTTCGTTTGAGGGCGCCTGTATCAGTTTTGCTAAGCTGTGACGGCCTGGGTGCCTTGTGCACATTTGGGTAGCTTGTTTGTTGTTTTCTCCATTGTGGCATCGTTTGGTCGGGCGCGCCGTGTTGTGCTGTGTGAGGTCGCCTGACCGGGCGCATTCAGGTTGGGCCATTTCGTTCGAGGGCACCCGTATCATTTTTTCTAATTTGTGACTGCCTGGGTGCCTTGTGCATGTTCGGGTAGACCGTTTTTCATTTTCTCCCTTGTTGCATCATTCGGTCGGGCGCGACGTACTGTCGCACCATGTGAGGTCGCCCGACTGGGCGCGTGCGGATTGGGTTGTTTTGTTC
This sequence comes from Pinus albicaulis, assembly GCA_034641835.2. Lineage (NCBI taxonomy): Eukaryota > Viridiplantae > Streptophyta > Pinopsida > Pinales > Pinaceae > Pinus > Pinus albicaulis. Next base: position 970,957,912 of record CM076571.1, on the reverse strand, counting down.
GAGGGTGCCTGTATCAGTTTGCTAAGTTGTGAGTGCCTAGGTCCCTTGTGCACGTTCGGGTGGCCCATTTTCCATTTTCTACCTTGTGGCATCGTTTAGTTGGGTGCACCGTGTCGCGCCGTGTGAGGTCGCCTGACCAGGCGCGTTAGGGTCAGGTCGGGCCATTTTGTTCGAGGGCACCCGTATCAGTTTTGCTAAGTTGTGATCGCCCGAGTGCCTTGTGCATGTTCGAGTGGCCCATTTTTCATTTTCTCCCTTGTGGCATCGTTCGGTCGGGTGCGTCGTGTTGTGCCATGTGAGGTCGCCCAACCGGGCATGTTCAAGTTGGGTCGTTTCGTTCGAGGGTGCCCATATCAGTTTTGCTAAGTTGTGACTGCTCGGGTGCCTTGTGCATGTTCGGGTGGCCCGTTTGCCATTTGCTCCCTTGTGGCATCGTTTGGTCGGGCACGCTATGTGAGGTCGCCCGACCGGGTGCGTTCAGGTCGGGCCATTTCGTTCGAGGGTGTCCGTATTAGTTTTGCTAAGTTGTGACCACCCGGGTGCCTTGTGCAAGTTCATGCGGCCCGTTTGTCATTTTCTCCCTTGTGGCATCGTTAGGTTGGGCACGCCATGTCGCGCCGTGTCAGGTCACCTGACCAGGCACGTTCAGGTCGGGCCATTTCATTCTAGGGCGCCCGTATCAGTTTTTCTAAGTTGTGACCGCCCAGGTGCCTTGTGCACGTTCGGGTGGCCCTTTTTCCGTTTTCTCCCTTGTGGAATCGTTCGGTCGAGCGCGCCGTGTCGCACCGTACTGTGAGGTCGCGCGACCAGGTGCATTTAGGTCGGGTCGTTTTGTTCGAGGGCACCCGTATCAATTTTTCTAAGTTGTGAATGGTTGGGTGCCTTGTGCATTTTCAGGCGTCCCGTTTTCCATTTTCTCCCTTATGGCATCGTTCGATCGGGCGTGCCGAGTCACGTAGTGTGAGGTCGCCCGACCGGGTGCGTTCAGGTCGGGTTGTTTCGTTCGAGGGTTCCCGTATCAGTTTTGGTAATTTGTGACTACCCGGGTGCCTTGTGCACATTCAGGTGGCCCATTTTCCATTTTCTCCCTTGTGGCATCGTTCGGTCGGGCATGCCATGTCGCACCATATTGTGAGGTCACCCGACTGGGCGTGTTCCGATCGGGCCGTTTCGTTCAAGGGCGCCCGTATCAGTTTTTCTAAGTTGTGACGGCCCAGGTCCCTTGTGCATGTTCGATCGGACCATCTGCCGTTTTCTCCCTTGTGGAATCATTCGATCGAGCGCGCCGTGTCGCGCCATGTGAGGTCTCCCGACCGAGCGTGTTCAGGTCGGGCCATTTCATTCAAGGGCGTCCGTATCATTTTTGCTAATTTGTGACCGCCCGAGTGCCCTGTGCACGTTCAGGCAGCCCGTCTTCCATTTTCTCCCTTGTGGCATCGTTCGATCGGGCGTGCCGTGTTGTGCCGTGTGAGGTCGCTCGACTGGGCGTGTTCAGGTCAGGACGTTTCGTTTGAGGGAACACGTATCATTTTTTCTAAGTTGTGACTGCCCGGGTGTCTTGTGCACGTTTGGGTGGCCTGTTTGCTATTTTCTCCCTTATGGCACCATTCGGTCGGGCGCGCCATGTGAGGTTGCCCGACTGGGCGCGTTCGGGTTGGGTCAAGTTGTTTCGTTCGAGGGCGCCCGTATTATTTTTTCTAAGTTGTGATCGCCCGGGTGCCTTGTGCACGTTCGGGCAGCCCATTTTCCATTTTCTCCCTTATGGCATCTTTCGGTCGGGTGCGCCGTGTTGCGCCGTGTGAGGTTTCCCGACCGGGCGCGTTCATTTCGGGTCATTTTGTTTGAGGGAGCCCGTATCAGTTTTTCCAATTTCTTCCTTCTCTCATATTATACCTAAGCCTTTGCCTTTCTCTTCCCTTCTAATTCTGTAATAGTGTCATAGTTATTCCAGCCAACATATTTGGAAAGCCTTCCTAGCAGACAATACTTGTGACCTGGCTGAAGATAGAGCATCTGGAATGACCATTCTCTTCACCTAACCCCTAAGCCCCTAATCTCTAATCCCTTAACCACTAAATCATTATTCCCCTAACCCCTAACTGCGCCTAAATTCCCCAACCCCTAAGCCCCCAATCCCTAATCCCATAACCCATTTAATCCCTAATACCTAAACCCCTAACCCATTTAACCCCTAAACCCTAAACCTATAACCCCTTAACCCCTAACCCATTAAACCCTAATTCCAAACCCCTAACCCATTTAACCCCCTAAACCATAAACCTATAACCCCTTAACACGTTCGGGTCGGGTCGTTTTGGCTGAGTGCGCCCGCCCAAACATGTTCAGGTCGGGCCCCCTAAGCCCCCAATCCCTAATCCCTTAACTACTAACTCATTATTCGACCCCTAACCCCTAAATGCAACTAAATCCCCTAACCGCTAACCCCTAATCCCCTAAGCCCTCCAAATTCAAATTAGCTTTTAAGAAGTAATTGTTTTCTTACTTCTGTCTAATTCACTATATACTCAGATAACTCGTAGCCATATCACATAGGCCCCATTCACTTACGAAGGTTCCCCAAACTCTACCCCCAATTTGGTTGATCTTGCTAAGCTTGAAAATTTTTAATTTTCATTGATGATTGATTTTCCTCTCAGCCCTTGATCTACTAGGGACCAGTTACCTTGATATTAACGGTGGTGTATTCATACTCCTTCTGAATAACCAATAAAGGGTCAAGGAAATTGACCAATATGTTTTCAAGTTTTATCTTATCCATCTCTGGGGCAAGCTACTTTTCGGCTAACTCCACTGCTTTTGATCTCAATTTTTCCAATTTCTTCCTTCTCTCATATTATACCTGAGCCTTTGCCTTTCTCTTCCCTTCTAATTTCATAATAGTGTCATAGTGATGCCAGCCAAATTCTTTGGAAAACCTTCCTAGCAGACAATACTTTTGACCTGGCCAAAGACAGAGCATCTGGAATGACCATTCTCTTCCCCTAACCCCTAAGCCCCTAATCCCTAATCCCTTAACCACTATATCATTATTCACCTAATCCCTAACTGCGCCTAAATCCCCTAACCCTTAAGCCCCCAATCCCTAATCCCTTAACCCATTTAATCCCTAATCCCTAAACCCCTAACCCATTTAACCCCCTAAACCCTAAATCTATAACCCCTTAACCCATAACCCATTAAAACATAATTCCAAACCCCTAACCCATTTAACCCCCTAAACCATAAACCTATAGCCCCTTAACACGTTTGGTTCGGGTCGTTTCGATTGAGTGCACCCGCCCAAATACGTTTGGGTCGGGCCCCCTAAGCCCCCAATCCCTAATCCCTTAACTACTAACTCATTATTCGATCCCTAACCCCTATGCACCTAAATCCCATAACCCCTAACCCCCAATCCCCTAAGCCCTCCAAATTCGAATTAGCTTTGAAGAAGTAATTGTTTTCTTACTTTTGTCTAATTCACTATATACTCAGATAACTCGTAGCCATATCACATAAGCCCCATTCACTTATGAAAGTTCCCCAAACTCTGCCCCCAATTTGGTTGATCTTGCTCAGCTTGAAAATTTTGAATTTTCATTGATGATTGGTTTTCCTCTCAGCCCTTGATTTGCTAGGGGCTAGATACCTTGATATTAACAGTGGTGTATTCATACTCCTTCTAAATAACCAATAAATGGTCAAGGAAATTGACCAATATGTTGTCAAGTTTTATCTTATCCATCTCTATGGCAAGCTGCTTTTCTGCTAACTCCACTGCTTTTGATCTCAATTTTTCCATTTTCTTCCTTCTCTCATATGATACCCGAGCCTTTGCATTTCTCTTCCCTTCTAATTCCCTAATAGTGTCATAGTGATGCCAGCCAAATTCTTTGGAAAGCCTTCCTAGCAAACAATACTTGTGACCTGGCACCTAAATCCCCTAACCCCTAACCCCTAATCCCTAAACCCTTAACCACTAAATCATTATGATCTCCCTAACCCCAATCCCTAATCCCTTAACCACTACTAAATCATTACTCCCCTAACCCCCAAATGTACCTAGATCCCCTAACCCCTAAGCCCCCAATCCCTAACCCCTTAACTTGCATTAACTCATTATTCTATTCCTAACCCCTAACTGATCAACCCTAAACCTCTAACCCCTAATCTCCTATTCATCGAACCCCTAAGCCCCTAAAAACTATGCCATGAAAACCCTCCAAAAAATTCTTAAATGATGGGAATTCCTATTCAATGTGCATGAAGCTAGTAATGGAATGTGACAAATCATCCAAGATACATCCAAATATTTGATTTGTGCCTTGGGGAATGTGAAATAACAGGTAAGATACAATCATTAGTGAGAAAATCATTGGTTCGAAACTATGTGGGAAAAATTCTAGTCAAGCTAAGGGATGGTGTGGCCTAGGTTGGATGTGATCCCTAGGTGATTTTGACGACTTAAAAGCCCTTCGTTCATGGCTACTCAAATCACATGTTAGGCATGCAATCATCTCAAAACTCACATTACCTAACAAAATAGAAGTAATGGATTAATGCACAACTTATTTATTTCCTGAGCATATGTCTAGGTATGTTGACATAATTTATTTACTTATTCATTAGGAATAACATATAATGGTTCAATATATGGAACATTAGAATTTTAAATATGAATATTTGTATTTTCAAAATTTTGCATATAAGGATTAGAATATGCACTAAAAAGTTTGTGTGACATATCATTATGTATATTATTATTATCATTCATACAATACAACCCTTCTGCTCATTATCTATATTATTATATCATTATGTATATTATTATCATTCATATATTATTATTATTATTATTATTAGATTTTATATCTATTCAATTTTTTTTTCCTACTGTGTGCTTGTTCGACCTTTATGCCTTCTTTCCCATGATTCCACTCTTCCCTATGATGCTTTATTTTTTCCAGATTCTTGCAGAAGCATGGACGCTCAGAAACCCTAAAGCAGCCACAATCCATTAACAGCTCGAAAGCCATAGTAGCTGGTGGATATATTTTGAGTTTTGCCGATGTTTAGAAATCTATGGGAGATCTGAAGAGAAATCGATTATGGAAGAATGCTCTCTTCTTCTGGAAGAATCAGATTGGTATTTCCCTTGTTTTACCCCATTCAAATTCGTTATTTTCTTCTACGCTATCTTGGTTATGAGATATATATGGTTGTAGGTCTAAATTTCTGCACTCTATCTTTTGTGGGTCTGTTCAAATTATATCTTTTATTTTAAGTTGAACTGCTTCACATAATCAGTTGGAAGTAAACTCTAACCCAGATACAATCATGTCCTCTGATCCAGAAATGACTCAATCTATGGAAGATCAATCCCCATAAATGCCAATAGTGCCATATTTTGTATCACTGACCAAGGAACAACAAACTCTATTAAGCAAGGAGGCATTCACTCGTATAATTGAAACCTACAGGCAATTTGATGGTGCAGGGGGCAGGGATTTGTGATGTTCATTGCTTGCATGATTGATTTCTCAGGTATATGCTCATAATTTTTTTTATCAATAGTCTGTATGAGCTGCTTTAGAGATACTGAAATTTGAATTTGCCTCGTCATCAATGTTTGGCTTTAATGATTGCATTCTGAACTTTGAAAAGCATCTTTATTAAGGTGGTTTTTTATCAAGTCAAGACATCATTTCCCCATTATTGTTTTATATTAAATTTCTTCTATGATTGAGAAAATTTGCAAGGTTGAATGTTATAATTTATTATTCATAAGTGTTAAAAAGTTGTTATTTTATGTGGAGACAAGATAAAGCTTGGATAGGAACACAAAACACTCACAACAGATGAAGATAGAAATTTTGAAAAAAAATATTTCCAGAAATAGTGTTCAGACATATTTCCATTCAAAGATGGAATCCTTGGAAATGTTTCCTGTACAACAGCCGTCACATATTAATTGAGTTGATTTGTGTGCATGATTTTTCATTTTTTCCTTTTCACATTGGATTCTTGTGACTTGAAATATTTATGCTCTGCGAACAACCATGAAGAATTTTTCTAATTTGGTTTGAGCTAGGTATAGAGAGTCCTCTCCTACTGCAAAAAAAGTTTAATTGTTTAATATGTTACAATAATCTGATCAAATATTAGCCCATCAGATTCAATTTTGCTAGTGTGTAGTTCAAGATGTAGGAAACACGGGTGTTTATTTTCCTGGTTGTGGTAATTTTTTGGGCTCCTTTTCAAATTTAGGACAATAAAATGTGAAAAAATTTGTTATTGAAGCATACTGAGGAAAACACTAATACGGTAATACCTCCTCTACAAATGAAAAGCGATTCTTCAACAAATTAGTGTCTACAATAAATCCTTGTACAAAAGATTCTTACTGAAGTGCTTGCTTGCACCATTACTGATTCTAACACCTTTCGCTCAAAATAATGTCACCTTATTATATGACTGCCTCACATTCTTTAGACTTCATATTTATGTTTGAGAGTTTCTCATTTCAAAATCCATGGGTGGTAAAGGTGGAGGCCCTCTATGGGATCTCCATTTCACTATTTTTTGATAACACTGTCCTTCTATTTCACGAATCCAAAAACAAAAGTACATTTTGAGCTCATTCTGGGATGAACATGGTCTTCAAGTCCACCTTGCAAACACAAAAGCATGTAAGTAATCTCACCTTCTTTTCAAGGATAGCAGGTAGAAATGGTGACATCCTAGTCTTTCCTTTGAATGTTATTATTTGGTTCATCTTTTAACTTATTTTCGACATTTGTATCAATGTTGAACAGAGGATTGCAACATTAATAACCTCGGAGAGACGATGTTTCCAACTTCAGTTTTATGATATTCAGGCTAAGTTCTGGTTTCTTGACACCACAGTGATTCATTCTCTCCTTGTTTGCAAGGTTTGGATTTTGGAGCCCATACCTACAAAAAACAAGTCACGACTCAATTGGGAGAGGCTACTCATTTCTATTCTCTCATTTATGGGAAACACTCTTGTAATATGGCCCACTTAAATTGCAAGGCCATTTCCTTTTCCTCGTGAAATCATCCTCCATATCCTGAAGTTTGAAATAGAATATTGCAACATACACTGCTTCATTTTTCTTTTGTTGCTTTTGTAGGACATTAATAAACCATTTAAAATCTGAGGCTTCTCACCTAGTTAAAAAATCTGAGGTACCAAGAGATACGTTAAGAAATAATTCTATGTGTTTCTTGTCTTAAAGAGAAGAACATATTCACTGCTGGTTCCACCTATTGAAGATCCAGGATCTGTGTTTCTGCAAATGCAGGTTTTTGGCATGGGGATCAGACCCGGGGTTCAAGCTCCCTAGCCAAAAAAACCCCATAAGCATTGAAAATTTCAATCTCCAGAGGCTGGATAAGGTCTCACCTATGACACTTACAGGAATTGCAGAACCATTTGATGATGATTCTGTGCAAAGGATGAAGCACTCTAGATTCTAGAATGTAAAAAATAAAACCATTATCTTGATATATCCCGGGCAATCCCAGCACAAGGTCCAATTCCATAGGGATTTCAATCCAAGGTCCATTTGGTACTAGCAAAAGCTATATACTCTTATATTCTTCAAACTTCCTTTGGTAAACTGGAAAGTTGGACAAGATGGAACATTCCTATCCACATCCCTATGCATGTGATCTGAGCACCCATATGTAAGCTTATTGGACAATTGAGGATTCAAGATGGTATATATGAATTACTATGAAAGTTGTAGTCAAATTGTCAAATGTAGTTAGCAAACTAGTACATCCCAATGGACAAGAAACTGACAATATTAAATAAACAATATCGACAGATATCTCAAATAGTGTTCAATTGATATTGCAATATCAATTACAAATTCACAATACAATTTAGTTTGAGAGTGTTATAATGAATTTAGATAATATTGGGCCACAGACTACGATCATAACTCTATAACTTATAAGACTAGAGATACCTTATGCAGAAATGCTTATGAAGGGTGTTCTGGAAAATTTAGTATGAAATTGTGAGACTGTGAGAGTGGATATGCTTGACAGTCGATGTCAAGTTGCTGTAAGTTTAGTCTTGTTGATGTTCAATGCTTGAGAATGCAAGAGAGAGAGCCTGGGCATAAGGGATTCAAATGACGATGCAATAATTCCAATACAGTAAACACATACAAATTTATAGGTGAAGAAGTTCTAACCATCAATTGGAGCCATTGGCACTTCAATTTCATAACAACTGGAAGCTGCAATAGTTCATAATCTATGTTGTTTACTTACTAATTACTATGATGGAACTTGTTGTTGGATATGAAGGTTTGGTATTGCGACACTTGTAACATGTAACTTCAGCACCAGAAGAGGGACTTGGCAAGCAAGCTTGCTACAGCAGAATAAAAAATTAATGCTCTTGGAAAGCTCAATGAGGTATGCTACTATAGACACACACATACAAGTGAATTTTGCAACATATATTATTCATTTGAAAGTCGATTCCAGTATGAATACATAGGGTTAACATTAAAGTGATCACCATGCTCTGTAAATGGTCTTGGTTAAAATTTACCATCGTTATATCAATATTGTTATTAATCGTAACAGTGGAATTAACTGGAATTACACTCAATTCATCTGTGATGACAAAATTGACACTCTTTTTCACTCACATATCCCCATTAGTATGTATTGCTGGGTCTCCCATGTTTTGGCCAAGTTGGCAAGACCAAAAGGATGAGACAACATAGAACCACTTTGGAACCTCAGGATCTAGCCCTCCTAGGTTCAGAGAGGGATCTCTCTATGATATGTCAAAGGTATAACTTTGGAGTTCAGTTTGAAGGTATTAGGCTAGGTATGAAGCACAGGGTTTGTTTTTTTTATTAAGAGTTTGTTTGTTGGGAGTCAGGAAAGAAGAGTCCAATATAAGGCAAGGGTGAGCAAAGAGGAAGCTTAGGCAGAGACAGATAACTCAGAGAACATCAAAGCCATTGGGCTATGGAGTCAAGAAAGGATTTATTTGTGTTCAATGTGCAAGCTTTCAGTTGGGCTAGTCATCTAGAGCATTTGGATCTTAAAGGAGATATTTGGAATGGGACATCAAGGACAGCAAATGAAGAGGAGAACCAACCAACTCTGTCTATAGATCAGACCAGAGGTCATTTAACTCCAGGCCTGCTTGGACAAAATCAGAGGCAATTACAAGGGATCTTAGAAAGGCTAGTTGGTCGTGCAAAGATCCTAGTGGACAGGGCTAACACTAATCCCCAGTGTTCCCAAACCTTCCAGCTAAATCCTACCAAGAACATCTAAACATGGACTTCATCAATTCATACATCAGAGAGCAGGAAATATCATCCACTACACTGGTTAAATCAATTGAAATCAATATTCAGATACACATTTAAGCAGAAAACATAAAGGGCTGGGAGAGCAGCAACATAGGGCACCTAACAAGGGTGAATCCTATGCCAAACTTCTGATGCAAGCCAGTAGAAATGAAATGAAATGAAACATGAAATAAGAGCAAGTCAATCACAAATACAGAGAAAGAGGAAACATCACCAGCTGCTTTAGATCAGGATCCAAAGAAATGTGCTTGTCATATTAAAAACAAGACCAATCAGGTACAACACTGCCCACAGCTTGAACATTCAGTCTGAATACATCAAATCTCAGCCTATCTTACAATATACACAGAGAACTTATCTCAAGAGGAGAATACTTGCATTTCACCGATATCTCATCAACAACCATTACAATGTTTCCTTCTGTGCTTTATAGCAAAGGGTGAGCCTAAGATCGACTGAAGGAGTAGGTGAAAATTAAATGTATCTTTAAACACAACAATGAATGCAGGGCCGAAACCCATTCTGCTTGACATGCTGTGTATTTAATCTCTGTCACCTTCCTTGTGAAAGAATGATCTGCTTTGGATATGATCTTGACATTTTTGGTCGAAGTACTCCTGGTGTCTTGAATAAAATAAACTACTGAAAGGCCTGTCACATAAGTGCTACGGTGGTTTTGAACTGTTGTCTGGTGGAATTCTCTTCAGGGACAAGGTGTGTAAATAAGACAGTATGGGTGCCCTGTACCTGATAAAGAAAAACATTCTGCTGACGAAAACCATGATATTACCTTTTGCCTGCGCTCAGGATCCTTTGATCGATCCTCGGGATCTGTGATCTACTGCTCTTCCTTTGAAAACACTGATTTAAGGCTTTGGATCTTCGTTGGCATGCCTTAACCTTCCTGTTGCTCTGCTGAATGACTCTACCATTTTAATTTTGCTTATGATAGGGTAGCTCAGACTTTTAATAGCGCTGAAAGGTTTTCCACAGAGTTTTGAATCCTGTTCCTTAAAGAAACTCCTGTCAGCCGCTTTCTTTGACTTTCTCGTGGTAGTACCAGCTCTTGGATTTAATACTGTTTGGACAGATTTTCCATGTAGAATCATGGCGGTCTTTCACCTTTGGAAACCCTACAAAACAACCAACCTATGAGGAAAACCATGGATGTGAATGATGGAGGAGGCGGGGACACACTGTGGATGCGGAAACAAGCCATGCAGATGGAGAACTGGGGAGAAAAACGGAATGTTGAAACAAGCTCTGATGGAAGGGAGTTGGCAGAACACAGAGCGACCATATGTGAAAAATGAATGATAATCATTAAAAGACATGAAAAGAGCCAATTATACGTAATGGGCAGGGGGGGAGTACGGAGTGTGCACGTGGAGCTGACGTGGCGAGGTGGGGTGACGAGGAATGATCAACGGAAGACAAACGAACTTGGACCGTCCATCGGGGTGGAGATCGATGGTTGAGAATGACAGAGGGTGGGCCAATGGGTATGATGATCGGGCATTAAGCAGGGCGTAGGTTCGATGAATGAGCGCCGTTGGATGAGGGCTCCAAGATCTGACGGCCGAGATGAATTCCGCTGCCCGGCCACCAACCGATCATTAATGCGCGAAATGAGAGAGGTTTTGAGGACGTACAGTGGACACGCGGCAGGTAATGTATGGAATCGCTGGGTGATGGAGGAAAACCGCCGTCTGCAGATGAGCGGTGTAGAATTTACCGACGGGTTTTCTGAAACTACGCAGGCTGGGGGGTCCACATGTAAAGTCACGCGCCACACCGTTGGATCTGATCTTTAACGGACGGTTGAGATCTGTCGATTTAAATTTACGCGTCAAAATCATGTATATGCTCATTTTCAAAGGTTTCGAATGATTTTTCGCGCGGAGACAGATTTGGAGAGGCTAAGCACCTGGCAGATTCGGTGTTGGTCACGGCGCCGGGTCTTATGGGAAAAGGTGCGGAGGCTAATGGGGAAGGGGGCTAAGGCCTCATATGTGAATTGTATGGATTTTTACTCATTTTCAATGCAATTTGGGGCCAGCCAAGAGTAACGATAGAGAAATGAAGGGTAGGAAAGGCCAAAATAGGGGCAAGGAAAGGATTTCAAGGGGGTTTCGAGGCATTTAAGCATAAGGAAGGGGGGATTTTGACAAAGGGAAAACAGAGGTTGAGATGGGGAAGTTTGCAGGATACAGGGGTAAAAGGCCCCTTTTGAGGAATAGATCAGCAAAGAGGATGTATATTAGGCCCGGCATAGAGAGACTCCAAGGAGGATGAATTTTCAGGGGAAAGGCATTCCTTGGAGGCTCCAGAACAATCTAGCCCCTAGCTTGATTGTCAAGAATTCCATAGGGGGGCTAACAGTGGCTCCACATGGGGATGGATGCTCCTTGGAGGAGTCAAGAAACCAGAGATGATCTTTGGAGTAGGCCAGATGCCTACTGTCATAAGCCATCTTTCTTCTTCAATTTTAGCTGCCACAGTATGATAGAAACATCAGCAAAAATATTTCCCAACCAATCTACCTACCCAAACTACAGTTCTACAATTTTCCCTTGGGTGCATTTGAACTAGCAGACCCTTTACATTTTATTTTGCAAAACAAAAAACAAACCTATTCTAAACCTACCCTTATTGCTCCATGAGGCCAGATTAGACTGTTGACCTCATCTATTTCTCTACCTAATCTACCACCTGTTGGGATTAAACTGTCCAACAGGTTTCTTCACCTACATTCTAAGACAGGAAATTTAAACACAGCCAAGCCAGGATTAGACTGTCTGACTTGCTAGACAGAAACTTGTAGAAGACAAAACTGTGAAGGCATGGAATTCTGCAACTTTGAAACATTCTTCTTTCTTTCTTGTGACTCAGGTTTTGAGCATATTTGAGTCACCTCTTTTCTTTGCTTCAGCTCTGGTTTTGGGCATATTAGAGCCGGTTCTTCTTTCGCTGCTGATCCAGATTTTGAGCTTATTAGGACCAGCTATTCTGCTTCCTTTGGCTCGGATTTTGATCAGGTTTGAGCCATGCTTTTTACTTCAGAGGTTCATGTTTTGAGCATGTTTGAACCTCTCTTTTCATTTTGTTTTTTGGAACATTTTCTCTTTTTCTGAAAATGAAAACTTGCAATGGTATGTACAATGGAGATGAAACTGGAAATGGAAAATCAATAGAAGTAATGTTTGAGCATCCTGCCATTGACAGGACCCCCAAACAATTCTGTGCCATCAAGTTCTTGCAGAAAAAATGCATTAGGACCCACAGTGGCTTGTATGATATATGGACCTTGCCACAAACTGTCAAACTTACCATGTTTGCCTTTGTCCTCTCTTCTCGAATCCCATCTCAGAACCTTATCTCCAACCTTGAAATCTGAAGCTTTGGTTCTTTTGTCAAACTGTCTCTTTATGCCTTCCTGTACTCTGACAGCTCTGCTATAAACCTGCTCTCTTGTTTGCTGCAAATGGATTGTTTCATTAATTCTCCTTATCATGTTGTCCTCTTCTGATTGGATCTCCTGAACAAGTTTAATCACTGGAACTCCAAGACTAGTAGGAAACACTGCTTCAGTCCCATAAACCAGCTGAAAGGGTGACATGCCAATAGATTTCTTTGTAGTGAGCCTGTCTGCCCACAAGGCATGTATCAACCTTTTATGCCATGATCTTTTGTTCTCTTTCAACAGCTTCTTGATGATTTTAACCAGGCTTTTATTTGATGATTCAGCTAGACCATTACCCTGGGGGTAATAGGCAGTTGAATGTCCAAGTGCTATTCCGTACCTGTGACAGAAATCAACCATTCTTTTGGATCCGAAAGCAGCAACATTGTCAGTGATTATTTTCCTTGGACAACCAAAACGAGATAAGATGAAGTCTTCTAGGAACCTAATGATGACAGAGTCGGTGGCATTCCTAGTGGGTATAGCTTCTATCCATTTAGTGAAGTAATCTGTAGCAGTTAGGATCCATTTATGTTGTCCAGAGGAGGCAGGATGAATTTCTCCTATAAATTCTAGGCCCCATTGCATGAAAGGGCCTTCTATGGTGATCGGTTGCAGAGGGAGGGAAAGGAGCTTTCTTTTTCCCTCAAAGATTTGGCATTTGTGGCAGGCAAGAATCATTTTATGGACATCACTAAAGAGTGTAGGCCAATAGTAAGCAGCCCTGAGTATCTTATTTGCAGTGGTTTTCCAACTCAGGTGGCCTCCACACTCCCCAGCATGGAATTCTTGTTTGACTCTTTCAGCTTCAGTTTCAAACAAACATTTCAGCAAAAGGCCATTTGGATTTTTCCAATATAGACTTTTATTCATAATGCAGTAATTTCTAGCTTTGAGTTTTATGAATCTGGCCTTTGTTTTGGACAGTTCTGGAGGGGCATTGAGGTTAGTGAGCACGTAAAGGATATCAACATACCAAGGAGAGTTCTGAAACTGCTCCTCAACAGTTGGATGGGGCAATCCTTCCTGCTCATCTAGGGCATTTATCATGTTAATGTCAAGGGCCTGCAAGTTTGATTCAGCCATTAACTGGGCCAAGCCTTGACCTTTGATCAGCTTAGTGGGTTTTATTTCAAGGTCGTATTCCAAGATTGTTGCACTCCATTTGCCCCTTTTTCCATCAAGGTCTTGGGACAAGATATCTTTGACCACTATATTTGGCATGAAAGCAATGGTGTGAGAATGTAGAATGTACACCCTAAAGTCCTTTAAGGCCTTAATCAGGGCATAGGCCTGCTTCTCCGTGATGTTGTACTTTAAGGGTGCATCTCTTAAGGCTTTACTGAAGAAGGCTATAGGCTGTTCATTACCTTCTGAATTTTTCTGCAGCAAAACTGCAGCTATTGTGTGTTGGGAAGCAAATGAGAAGATCAGAAAATCTTTTGAGAAGTCGTACGATAAGGACAAAGGGCCCAGTGATAATTTTACTAACCGACGGCCTTAGACGTCGGAAGAGCGACGTTATTTTTTTAAAATATTTTTAACGACGTGTCGAAAGATTGATGCCTTAGACATCAGAAGAGCGACGTTATTTTTTTAATATTTTTACTTTTTCGTCGGAAGACCGACGCCTTACACGTCGGAAGACCGACATTAATTTTTTAATATTTTTACTTTTTCGTCGAAAGACCGACGGCTTGATTGTTAGAAGAGCGACATTTAGTTTTTAAATATTTTTAACTTTTTTGTCGGTAAAGCGACGTTACATAAGCGTCAGACGCACGACGTTCTAAACGTTGGATGATATTTCGTCGGAATTGCGATGGTTTGTAGAACGTTGAAATTAAACGTTGCAAGCCATAATGTTGGAATTGTGATGTTTTTTGAAAACCTGAAAAGTGTCAGAAGATCGATAGTTTGTGATCGTCGGAAGATCGACAGTTGTGGTTCTTTGGAAGACCGATGCTTATAGAACGTCAGAATAGCAACACTTTGCAAAACATCAGAAAAAGTGTCAGTATTGCGACACTTTGGCAAAGCGTCGGAATTGTGACGTAATGGCTAACCACATTTTGTTTGGCCTCAAACTATCGCTCTTGCGACGACTATGTGTCAGAATGGCAACGAAGTGGCCGTCGGAAATTGGGCCAAATTTTCTAGTGATACCATGGGTGGATACATACCATGGATAAATGAATATCATGGATAGATGTCACTTACAATACCATGGGAAAATAAATACAATAGGTGGATGAATACCATGGGTCGTTGCCATTTACAATACCATGGGTAAATTCCATGGGTAGATAGATAACATGGGTGGATGAATACCATGGGTGGATGCCATTTTCCATTCGGATCATGAGCTATATTAATGGTGATGTTTTTCCTCTGTATTAATGTTTTCCTCTATATTTTCATGTTGTGCATCAATTTATCTGATTTCAAAACAGAAAATTTAGATTAATATTTGCTAAAAGAGTACCTTAATTATGTTTGTGTTTGTTATCTTAATGTTTTCCTCTGATACCTGAATGCAGAATTCAGAGATGGTCTACTGTGCATTTAAGTTGAACCTTAATATCCTTCTCCCATCTCATATTCACATTGCTAGTAAGATCCATTCTGCATAGTTAGCTTTCCCTGTGAATGCCCTTGGAAATTTGATGAAAAATTATACCTTTTATGACTCCATAGCCCAATGCATTAAGTTTTACAACTCTCTCTGTCCAACCACCCAATCAATCAAACAAACAACCCTCATTTCTATAACTAGCCTAATATCAACATTTATAATTATCAAGCTAAATCATAAAAACAAAGAGAGCCCTCTCTGAGTCTAGGAAGGCTAGGTCCTAGACTCCAAAGTGGTTTGATGTTTTTCCTCTATCATTTGTTCTTGCCAATCTTATAAATTACAGGGTGACAACATAATGGCGACCATACTGGGGAACAAAGTTATTGGAAAAGCTTAATATTTCATCAAAAATCAGAAACCTCAGTCAAAATATTGTATGATTTAATTATTTTGCAAGATTGGTATATGGTTGTTGATGGTGGAAAACAAACCAGACACAGGAAATTTGAAATCGTTCACTTGGCGACTCCAATTCATATCAGTTCCATTCAAAGACTCCACTGGAGGAAGGACCTGAAACATGACTAGTCGGCCTAGAAAGAGAAAGTATTTAAGCCCAAATTGGATTCAAGAAATTGTTGTTTTTATCTGTAACTATATTCTATCCTACTTTAAGCCTGATCAAGAGTACACTACTAAGGTTGACAGTGATCATTGGCAATTTGATAAGCCTAAAAAAGCTAAGCCCCAAATTGTAGACCATGTACATACTTGTACACCTGTGCATATCTCTGATGCACTTGTAGAAAACCCAGTGGCACATGAGCCTTATAATTCATCTCCTGCTCTTGAAAAAGCTCCAAATGGTTATAAGCCTCCTGCTTTACTGCCTATACCTGTAAAATTCCCAGACTTATACAAGCCTCTACTTTTCCCTCCTATCCTACATGACCTCCCTGCAAATTTTATCAATAATCTACCCATATTTGATGGAGAAAACAAAAATATCACTGCTGAAAAGCACACTAAAAATCTTGAGGATTTCCTTGATCTATTTGAGGTGGGCTAAGATGATGTGCGTATCAAAATGTTTACCCTATCATTGCAAGGAAAAATTAAAAGTTGGTTTAAAGATCTTCTAGCTGCAAGCATTAGCAATTTTCATCAATTCAATTAAGTTTTCCTAGATATATGGGTGGTCGTGGGAAATGTTTTTCTTATCATAGAAGAGTACAAAAATTTAAAAAGGTATCCTAGGGAGACAATACAAAATTTTTCAGCTAGGTTCAATAAGGTATACTATTCAATACCTGCTAAGATAAAGCCACCCCCAGGATGGGCTCTCTTGCACTACCCAGATGCTTTTGATCCAGAGATGGAATTCTAGTTAAGAGAAAGGGACCTTGCAACCCTAGAAGAAATGAAAAATATGGCAGTTGATGTGGAAGCCAACCTGTTGAACAGGGAATCAAAGTTAAAATCAATGAAGAAGGACAAAATATAAAAAGAGCAATTGATATCTTCAGGGATAAAATTAGATATGTTGACAAACATAGTCAATGAAATGATGCATATGATTAGCAGGAAAGAGGAAATTAATGTCTAGATACCTAATGTTCCATTAGTTCTGGAAATTACAAACATCAATGTACTCCAGCATTTTTCAACCCATCCTGGACACCCTAAAACAGACAATAATTTTTTCATGTACTCTATCCACAACATAGTCAAAGAGGAAGTCCAAAATTAGAAGGAGGCAGGGAAATCCTCAGCAACAATGTACACGATAGATGACCTTGCATACAAAGGTAGCCATCTCGAATATGATTATCAAGAGGAAGACTATAAGGTTGAGGTTGAGGTTTATTATACAGAGCAACCAAAATATTCTCCATGGGAAGAAGAGGCCTATTCACCACCATGCAAAGATGAAAACCAAACTCTGCATGCTGAGCAAGATTGTAAGGAAGAAAATGCAGGAAGTTGTCAAGTAAGTACAAAATGCCTTCCTCTATCTTTTGACTCACTCTTAAGAGAGCATTACAAGCAGGTTTCAAATAGGAAGGAGGAGGAATTCTCTAATGAGTCAGTTGAGGAAAAGAGGGAGGATACAAAACCTTTTTTAGATACAGAATTTCTACCCCTGAGTCACCTTGAAATCATAGAATTTGAAAAAGAGGAGGAACCAATACATCTTGAGTCATTACCCTTATGTTTCAATTCATTTCATACATTGAAATGGAATATGGATCACATTCTAGTTGATAATCACAGGAGAAGAGAACTCACTCACCAAATAGATGAGGAAACCAGGGATGATAAAATATATGTTTTAGATCCAAGGGTTCAGCCCTTGAGTTATTTTGAATGTCAAGTAGAAGATGAAATCACAGAGTCTGAAACAAATGATGGATTGATCCAGTTTGACTCTTTACCTTTTTTCTTTAATGCATTTCAAATTATAAAAGGGAATTGGGATCAAATTATGGCTGATAGTTATAAGAGAAAACATGACGTCTCAGAAGAACCAACACTACCATCTAAAGCACCACCTAACCCAATAGCAGACGTGTTGGATGGTTTCTATTTTCAATGTCAATCTTCCTATGTTCATAATGCTCTCAAAAGCTGCTATGATATGGATATGATCAGACAGTCTTCCCCATTATTTGATTCAGTGAAAGTAGTGGCACAACACTCATCAGGTAGCATGCAAACATGTTCTGAGTTGATTAAAGACCCGAAGAGCACATCTGCAAAACCAGGATATGAAGCTGAGTGGGTTGAGTCAGAATACCTAGAAATAAATCAAGAGTATCTTGATCCAGTGGCTGTCTATATGGAGGAATTGTTCTTTAAAAATTTTGCACATATTTCCAGCATGAGAATTGTTTTTAAAATATACCAAGATCCATGTAAATCAGAGCATGTCATGAATTTCGATCAAATACTATTATCAAGTTTGTTGTTGAATAGGGTGAAGAGCAGTGGAAGAATGGATTCATCTAGGCAGTTGCTTGACTGGGTACACTGGCATTATTGTATCATTTAAAAAGGCAGTAATTTCAATAGATTAGGGTAGGTAGGGGTGCAAATAAGCTCAGCAAGCCGAGCATCTCTCAAATTTTAGTTCAGATTTCTTTTCATTTTCATATCGGTGTGTTTCAGACTTTTGTTTCATCACAGTTCTGGGCTCACCATTCAAGTTTTCAAGGTGCAATAGTATTTTCATCTTGATGGATTGGAGTGGATATGTGCAATTGTAGTTTTCGTTCAAACCTCTGTATGCTAATAAGCTGGCTGGCCAAGCATCTGGTCTATTTCTATCATTAAAATTTAGGAGGAACAATCAGCTAGTTTCTAGTCACCAAGTTGCCTGACAAATCAAGGTACAAGTTGTGGGATAAACCCAATGGATTAGGCTACTATTCTATGGTGTTCTTGACACCTCCTGAAGGATCTGCCATCCCCATATGGAGCCACTGTTAGAACCCTATAATTTACAGTATCACAAGGTGACTGTGTACCTTTTCTTTGCAAATTTTTCATACTGTACATAGATGTCAATATTCAAAATATTTTCCAAAGCAAGAATCAAAGGAAACAAAGGCAGCAGGGAGGCAAGGAGTAGCATTAAACCATTAGCAAAGAAAAAGGCAACAAAGAAGCAATTAGGGCAGAAAAAACAAGCAAAGTCAGAGTCGTGAACGTGTTGGGCAGAGTCGTGAACTTGTTTGGGTCAAGTCGTGCACTTTGGGTCGAGTCGTGAATGCTAAAGTGGGTCAAGTATTGAATGAGTCAAAATATTCCACGAATAAACCAAGAAACTAATGGACATGGCCAAAGAAACAAAAACGAAAAACCACAGCAAAGGAGGAGTAAGGACCATGGATCTGAGCTTCGATCAACGGTGGAGATTGAATCACATCATTGCATTACAAACCCATTTTTCATTTCTTTTCCCTTTAAAATCATTAAACCTTACCTTCCCGCCTTTCTGCTTCATTTTCCGACTTTACCTGTTTAACCACCATTTTGCATCGCAAATATTACAACTTACCATTAAAGCACCCGCAAGGTATTCGGTTTAACATGCAATGCAGTTGGCCCCACCACAGCTACTCTACCCCCCAATTCATAGTTGTTTGAAATACATTGAAATACATTGACATATCATATGGAACATCATAAAGTTTAGCGTACTGCTGAAATCATTCGCCGCTTTATAACTCCGCCAATGCAGTAGGCTCCATCCTCCTTGCCACATCATCCTTCGATAGTGCAAATCGTATTTCACATGTTTTAGAGTTTACCTTCGCGCTTCGCACTTCACATCTTTTAGAGTTTACCTCTATTGCTTCATGTTAAATATTTGCGATCTGTGGGCTATGGTCTCGTCCTAGCTTACCTACCACGTCATCTCCGTACTTCGCATCGCATCGCCGATTGCATTTATTATATCTTAAAATCTAAAACATGCAATGTGAAATTTTATATGGATGCGATAAGGTTCAGAACTAAAATCTAAACATTTTTAGGTCCAAATATACGGGTTTTTTACAGTGTTTTGTTTAAAAAGGGTCAAGTTAGGCATATGAGGTTTGAACATAATTTTATGAAGAAATAAGGTTAAATGTGGCAGAAAGGACTCAGGTAGTAAAGAGACACTAAGGGTCGATTCGAGCAAGGTGTCTTTACAAAATTGTTATGTTATAATGGCAGAAACGGAAAAGGAAGCAAAGCACATCTGCTCAGTCACTAATCGATGAAAAGTAGCAAGCACTGCACCAGACTTAATTACCCAACGCCTGTTATCTAAAGAGCAAGGCTAGATTTCTAAGCAACCACTAGTTACCCCTTCGTGACCATTACAACCACCTCCAAGCTTATTTTTTGATCTTTTGAGGAGCCATTGAAGCATTTGGATCTACGAAGAGTTGCCCAAAATTAATTCTAGAGGCGGTTTTGTTGTCAGAGATGTCTGATCAGGCCTTACATGGCCACACTTGTCCATTTTTTGCTAAATTGTAATCAATGAAAGGTTGTAGACTAAGGAAGGGCAACCGACTTAGTTTTAGTTAAATACTGCTAGAATTTTCATTATCACGGGTTGGAAAATTGGACCTTGCTGAAGCTTGCATTGTAAGAAGTATTGGAACTCCGTAACTTTTTGAGTTGGGCATCAATAATAAGAGATTGTTCACAGGATTCTTGAGCTATGTTAATGGTGATTTTTTTCCTCTGTATTAATGTTTTCCTCTATCTTTTTAAGATGTGCATCAATTTATCTTATTTCAAAACTAAAAATTTAGATTAATATTTGCTAAAAAAGCATCTGAATTCTGTCTATGTTTGTTATCTTAATGTTTTCCTCTGAGACCTTAATGCAGAATTCAGAGACGGCCTGCTCTATATTTAAGTTGAACCTTAATCTCCTTCTCCCATCTCATATTCACACTGCTAGTAAGATCCAGTCTACATAGTTAGCTTCCCCTGTGAATGCCCTTGAAAATTTGATACAAAATTATGCCTTTTATGACTCCACAGCCCAATGGATTAAGTTTTACAACTCTGTCTATCCAACCACCCAATCAATCAAGCAAACAACCCTCATTTCTATAACTAGCATAATATCAGCATTTATAATTATCAAGTTCAATCATAAAAATAGAGAGAGCCCTCTCTGAGTCTAGGAAGGCTAGGTCCTGGACTCCAAAGTGGTTTGATGTTTCTCCTCTATCGTTTGTTCTTTCCAATATTACAAATTACGGGGTGACAACAGAACTATCATGTGACAGTCCTAACTTGGAAGTCAACTCATCCATCATGTGATTGTGAAAATGTTTTCCATGGTCTATGACTATGGCTTGCGGTACACCAAACGGTGAATGTAGGCATCGCTTCAGCCCACTTGGTAAAATAGTCAATGACGATAATAATATACCCATGCCCCCCAGATGAGTAGGGGTTACATGTCATGAATTCAATTCCCCATTTTGAAAATGGTCCAATAGCGACGATAGGATGCATTGGTGCTAGCGGCAAACGAGTTTTATGACCAAATATCTGGCAAGCATGGAAAATTCTAACCATGATAATGCAGTCATGAAATATGGTAGGCTAGAAGTAAACAGCATAGAGAATCTTCTATGTGGTAGCATAACCAAAAAAATTTCCACCACATGCACTAGAATGGCAATCATTTATAACTTTTTCGGCTTCCTCATGTGTGGGGAACCTCTATAAAATCGTATCGACACCGTGACGATAAAGTGTATCACTGACGATTAGATAATATTTGGCTTGGTATCAAATACGTCGTTGTTGCAAACAAGATGTATTGTGCCAAAAATTTTGGGTTGGGAGATAGATTATGAAATCTCCATACCACGAGTCAGATGACTCGATCAGAAACAAAGACTCATCCAGAATTGATGGTTCTGTAGTATGATCGGTGATACATGAAGGAAGGTCAAAAATAAGCTCAGCAAACACCAACGACTTATTTGACTTGGATTTGATGAATTATGAATCAAACTCTTGCAAAATGACAATCCATTTAGAATATCCCCCCCCCCCCCCCATCAATTGACGCATTAACATATGTCATAGTTGCAATCTGAAACATAATGGTCTTTCGAGCAGTGGATACAATGGAAAATCTTTGTACGTGCCTTGAACGGTCGCTTAAAGCGAGCCTCCAAATGTATGTACTTACCTATCATTGAGATTATGAACTGTCAGTCGATTTTCAATCTCATCTTCTTGTAATGTGCGATAGTGTTGTTTGTATCCTAATACTATATATGAAATAGTCACTCGATAATTGGGGATAGATTAATGATGCTTGATTAGGTATCTTTAATAATCCCATTTAAAGCTGCTAACTCATCATCCTAATGGAAGGGTACCCCCTTTTTCAAGAGTCGAGTAAATCCTTTAGCCATTTCGACGTAGTTAGGAATGAACCTCCTTAGAAAGTTAGCCCTCCCTTGGAGTCTCTGTAATTGAAGGAGATTGGAAGGAGTAGGAAAATCAAGAATAGCCTAGACTTTCAATGGATCAAGTCGAATTTCCTCTTTCGACATGACGAATCCAAGAAAATGACCAGAACCAACACCAAACACACATTTGTGCGGATTGAGGCATATTTTATAGTGACGACATCGTAAAAAGGTCGCTCTCAAATGTAGTGTGGGTATTCACTTCATTTCCATGAATGGGAAAGGGTGTAAGTCATCCAAATACGGTTGATCTATGTGCTTTGTTAGGGTCCTGTGATTTAGTATATTGGTAGACCAAATGCACAAGGTAACATAAGACCAGTCTTTGGAGTCCTAGGAGCTAGCCTTCCTGGACTCAAAGAGGGCTCTCTCTATTGTATGCAAAGGACATGAACTTGTTTTCTTTTTAGGGTTTGGTTTTAGGCTAGTTGTTAAGTGTAGGGTTTGTTGTTTGTTTTGGTTGGGTAAGATGATCAATTAGAAATAGGTGGAGTGAGACGTCTTCAAATCATTGGGCTATGAAGTCAATGAAAGTCATGGATATCTCAACAATGAAATAGGATGCATAATAGGGTGAATCTAGCATAGTCAAATGGATCTTTAAGGTATGTGTGAGGTGAGATGAACAATAAGTTTGTGAGCATAGTAGGTGTGTAAGGGCAGTGAAGAATCCTTAAAAAAATACATTTAAACAAGATGGTCTCAAATAATGATCAAAATAAGGACATAATCATTAGACATGGAAAAACAACAACTTTCTGATTATACTTAATCAAACAAGCATTCAAGATGAACAATTCAGTGAACCATAGAAAGCAAGAAACATATCTAAATTTAGTGATTTCACCTTCAAGGTTTTAGAAAACATTCAAGATAAAAAATAACTTTAATCAATGAAGAGGGAAAGCCTAAACATCAATAATCAAGCTACAGAGAAATTTAAAGAAACTTCTCAAGCATGGACAAAGGGCATGATCACAACATGGCCTCTTTGGTTAAAACCTAGCAAGTAATACTTCAAAGAGAGATTCCAAAACAGATTTTAAATAAAATCAAATAGGCAGGGCTAACAAGAAAATGTATTTGAATACTACTATATTGAACCATTCATGGAATAAACAAGCATAGGCAGATCTAATGAGCAACCAATAATTCCTTAAACAAATCCAACAGAGGAAAACATAAACATAATAGACAACAGAAGGACTAAGGTGCTTCCAAAACATTTCTTAGCCTATACTCTTCTGTTGTACTGTAGTATAGAAGGACAGAAACATAATGAAAACATGAGAAAAAAATAACATGAAAGAGAATTACTTCACCGATAACCAAGCTCAGGGATCCTGCAAGCTATCCTCCTTCATCATCAATCAAAGCAATCCATTCAGAAACTCCACAAGACCAATTTCTCCTTGAAACTAAAAAAAAGCATGTATTTCTCCCAGAACTCATCAAATGCAAAAATTTACAATGAAATCCCTCATGCTCTATTTATCTAGCAAAGGAGGGAAAAAACCCCAAATAGGGTTGGAAAATGTCAAAATCACCCATAAATGTCATAAATGCCCAAGAGACCATGCAAGGCCCAAGGCACAAAATATCCCATGAGATACATGCCAAAATAACTTCTAGCACCTAATTATAGATTGATTTGCCTTAAAAAACACTAAAATATGATTTTGCAATAAATGAGTGTGTTTTGTTGACTTTTGGTCCAAAACACACAATGTTGTCCATAAGCGTAGCGCCACCTTAGGCAGAAAATAGGACCTTTTGCAACCAAGTTTTGGAGACCTTCATGATGTCTAATTTTGCTCCATGATGGCCTGTTGGAAAGATGGATGAGTCTACATTCCAAAAATACTTTTTATTTCCTGATCACACCCCTATAACTGGTCCAAAATGTCAAAATCTCAACACTGCTCTGAGCGCAGCGCCAGGCCTGAAAAGCTGGCAAAATGGTGAAAAATGAGGTGTTTTTTGACATTTAGAGGGGTAAAAAATGCTCCAATTGCTCTGAAATTTAGTGAGAATAGTGTGCTAGCCATGGGAAATCCAAAATTTATAGTTTTACCTCTGAGGAAGCTTGAGGTAAAAGCGTAGCACCAGTGGTGTTGTGCTTCTAGGCCTCCAAAATATCAAAAAACAAAAACTTGTCCAAATTCCTTCAAAATTGGTGGGGGTTTCCTTCAAGGGGTTTGAGAGATCTGTAGAGAATCTTGTGCCAAAATTCCAAGTCTAGCTTGGCCTTTTGCTTCTTTTAGTGCCTGGATCTTGGCTTGGGCCTTCTTCAGTTTGGCCCTTGCAACTTGGTTTCTCCAGGCATAATACTTAGTCATCCTTCTTTGGAGGTCAAGATTATTGTTAGCCTTCTCCAATTTAGCCTCCAAGTGTATGTTGGCTCTCTCCAACCAAGGCTCCCGATCATGTGCTATCTCCATGAACAAAATCTCATCTAGGGGGAGTTGTTCTGCTAGGACTGCTTCTTGTTCTCTTTGCTCTACCGATGCTTTCTTCAACCCCATGGTTCTAGGCCTCCTCCTAGATTTTCCTTCCTCATCCTTACTTTCTTCATAAGTGCCCATGAACTCTTCTAGTTTCACATGTGCCCTTTGGGCTTCTTTCCAGGCCTTGATGGCTCTTGCTTCATAGATAGCAATTTGTGCTCCTAGCTACCTGTTCTCCAAGTCAAGGGCATTATTTACACTTTTGGCTCTATCCAGATTGGCTTGGAGGTCTTCAATGAGTGCATTTTTGTTTTGGATGAGCAAGTTTGAGATCCTTTCCTATTCTTCTTCATCACTATTTACCTGAATGATCTCAAACTCCCTTTCCACCTCATGATCTTCTTCTTCTTCTCTTACCTTTTGTTTTCCTTTGTCTAGTGGCTGGGCAGAAACAGATGGCATGGTCCCTTACCTCTTGGAGGCAGAAAACACTAGCCTTGGCCCTCTCTGGTATGTGCATGAAAGAGGTGCGAAGTTGATTTTTTTGGTTTCTTTATCATGACTGTGATCCTTGCTGCTGTCATCCAGTTCTTCATATTCAATATTGGTATCATCAGTCACCATATTTTCTGCCTCATCATTGTCTTCTACATCATCAAAAATCTCATCCTCTTCATTGTTTTCTGAATTGTCATTTTTCTCTTTATTTGAGTTGCTATCCTCTTCCTTGCTGTGATCATCCTTTATACAATCAGCCTCTTCCCCTTTTTCACCATCATAATGACTAGGACTACTTTCATCTTTGTTTTTTTCCATGTCATAATTTTCATTACCATTGAGGGGTTGATCGTTGTCATGACTATAATGAAAATTGTCATGACAGTCATTGTTACACCATTTTTTGGTCATCTAACCCATTGGTATTAGATGGACCCAAGTACACCATGTAAGACCAATTTTACCCTAAGTATAATTGCATTCACTATGAAAATAACTTAGTAAAACCACCTTTATTAAGTTTCTTATGGTCTAAATAGGAAACCCCATGGGGAAACATTAAATAAATCCATATTTGTTTGATTTTCCATAAGGAATAATTAGTTAAACAATAGTTTAATTAATATTCTTGGTTATATTTAACACAAAACAAGGAAATTAATTAGATATATCATTATTTATCTTATTATTTTCTAAGAATAATTATTTAAACATTACTTAAAGAATATTCTTTGTTAAATATGACTAAATCTCTCTTAAATAATTAAATAAATCATTATTTATTTGATTATTACTCCACCATATCCTTAAAATGATAAATAAATCATTTTTTTATTTATTATTACTTAAACATATCCTTAAAATGATAAATAAATCATTTTTTTATTTATTATTTACAAATAAGGGGATTTGACCCAAGTCAAATTTCTTTTCCCTCCAACAAATATAATAAAATATTCCATAAAATTTGGATCTTGATTTGGTTAATAATATTTTAATTATGCACCAATATATAGACTAACTCAATATTTTGTTATAAATAGAAGGGATTTCCCATTCATTTATCACCTTTTGTTGCCTAAAGATCACTCTGGATCTAAACTTTTGGTCTGGCTATTGATCCACCATCATAGCCATATTTTTCCATTTTTGTTTGGGTTTTCTACACCCATCAAGAGAGAGGAATTCTAAATACGAAGGCCGAGGACTTACAAGAACCCATCCCATTGAGGAGAATCGGGAACACTTCTGTGTTTTCCTCCTGTGTGCCATTAATAAAAAATTCATTTGATATTATTCTTGTCTTGTCTATTGGATGCATGGAGTAAATCTTATTTTTTCTATTGTTTAATGTCTTCTAATGCATAGATATAGATTTTTGCGCATTTATCTCGATCACCTAACCAAGGCATCTAAAGATATTAGTAGTCATTTTTGTCGTTAGGGTTGCTTGTTGGTGCGCAGTTTCAAAGTGGTCTTTTTTCGTATGCTTGGAATTAAGATTCATACTAACAACTGGTGACTCCACACGGGTTTACGATTACGATCGCTATCGTTTTTTTTATCCTTGCATATCTAGCTGCTTCAAACCCTAGGACTTCTCTTCAGCCCCTTGTTTTTTCTTTTCTTGATGTTGTTTTTAATCTATAAAACCCTAAAAAAATAAAAATTCTGACTTTCGTGTGTTTTCGGACCTATTGCACAGGTGACAGACATCAGCTGCAGCTGAGACGGAAAATTTTTCTGAAACCTGCCGCTGAGAGTGCCAAAAGTGCAGGTCATAGTTTTTGGCCCAGAAGCTGCGACCTCAACCTTCAGGGCACACTTTTCAGCCCAAAAACTGCAACCTCTACTGAAAATAGGTCTGAAACTGCGACTTGGACTTTTTGCAGGGATTTTTCTGAAAGTTTTCTAGGTTTGTCTAAGACTCTGTTTAGGGTTGTCTGACATCTATCTCCACCCATTTTGGACTTGTAATTGTTTTGGTTCACTCAAATAAGTTGGAACCTAGCCCCCTAGGGCTTCAGTACCACTCACTTTTTGTGGAAGAGTTTTTGCTGTTGCAGGTTGTTTGAAATTTCAGAGTCTTCAGCCATTTTTTTAGATCTGATACCTCACCTTTAGATCTGCTTCAGATCGGTTTGATATCCATCCAAATCACCACATTTATATTTTTTTGGGTTTTCCTCTAGGGTTCACTCCACTTCCCTCCTGGAGATAGCCTTTTGCCACCTCTTTTTACAGCAATTTTTCCTCAGATCTGTTGTTGTTTCTGCACCACTTTTCAGTAGATTTTGTCCTTTAGATCCCTATCCCCTCTGACCTTAGATCTATTGGTTGTTTTAGTGTGTTTTGATTAGTTTTTTCACTCACCTATAGACTAGTTTTTGAGATGCCCGCCTCCTTGGGTTTAGATTATTGCATTATTAGCACCTCCTGCATTTTTTCCCCTCCTAGTAGCACATATTAAGGATACGGCATGCCTCCTCCTTTTACCCAACCTCCTGTTTACCAAAATGTTACCCAAAATTTTCCATCTGGTACCCCTGATTACCAGATTCTCATGATTAAATTTGATCAACCTTCAACCGTATACATCAATCTTCAGACTCGATCCCGTCAGTACAACAAGCCTCCCACTATGTCTGTCCCAGAGCTGCCTCCTTCGTTGTCTACAGAGCCTCTTTCGACACCTAAGGGTCCCTTGCAGATCCCTCAGCCTAGGGCAGAGGTTCGTACCAAGATCCCTAAGGGACCACTACATCGAAATGCTACTTCTGGAAAATCTGCCCATTCATATAGCATAGTCGATGATTTGGCACAATCCCCTGCTGCCATTTCAACGCTGGAACTCCTCCAGTTGTGCCCTTCAAAATGAAAAGCTCTTCTATCTGCCGTGGGCACTAGATCCTTCCGACGATCGATTGATTGTCTTTGATGTTGACCAATCATAACATCCTCCTCTCCCTACTTCTGTCGCTTTCCAAATCCGAGTCAAGATCCGGAATGCTAACATTTCCCGGTGCATTATTGATGAGGGGGCATCCACCTACGTGATGTTCGCTTTGGTTTGGAAGCAACTCGGATCCCCTAAGTTGGCTTCTTCCACGATCACTCTCCGAGTGTGGGATGGCCACGCCTCCAAGCCCATTGGCTTATTCCGCAATTGTCCTATTACTCTTGCGGGCAAGATTGTTTGCATTGACGTAGAAGTCATAGACGCCCCCTTAGATTACAACATTCAATTGGGTCGTAGCTACACTTATGCATTGTCTATTGTCCCTTCCGTGGTCCACCACAATATGTCCTTCCCCCATAATAAAAATATAGTCACCATTGACCAGTTGACGTATTACGAACCGAAGTCTCAGACCTCCCCTGAGTCCACTATCTCTTCGGTGGCCAATAAGCAAACCGTCGACCCTTTGACCAGTGTCTCACCCGATGTCTACAAGGATTCCTCCTTGCTTGGTACATTCCCTAGTTATCTACTCCCATCTCTGATCCTATCTCATCAAGTGTTTACATGATGTAATCGTCTCGGGCTTCTCTCAAGAGGCCTGCCTCGGCTAGTCAGCAGCCCCCTCGCCCTCCGCAGTCATCTCCTAGCCCTTCGATGCAACATTTTGGACCTCCTCCTCCTGGCCCTTCAGCTAGTAGTCATGAGCCTCTTTACCCTCCTGGATTGGTTCCTCCAGGCCTTAACCATTTAGGAGTTGTCCCACCTGGCCATTACCCCTCCGGTCAAATATCGTTCCTAGTCCCTCCACCAGGCATCTATATGGTACCTGTCATGGCCACCCTCTCTCTTCCTAAATTGACCATTGGGATTCTTGTTTGGTACCTTGATCCTCCAACTTCTACCCCACCAAGTCAATCTAAACCTTATCTTGCTTTGACCCCAGTTCAACCGGTCCCCCTAACTTCTCCCATTGTCACAGTGCCTTAGCCACCTCAACAGGAACCACATCCTGTTGCGACCACTTCAGGTAAGAAGGGCAGAGCTCGTAAAAGGGCCTCAAAGGACAAAGCTTCCCCCTATGACCCTGTACCTCCTCCGCCTCCAAATCCCTGTGCTTTTTGTGATGTCGTCGGTCACGCCACCCATACTTGTCCCGAGTTGCCCCGCGTCAAGCGGTTAATGTCGTGTTCCCTGAGTCTACGGTCCCTGAAACATATGCTTCTTCATCGAATGCAACCAAGAACACCAAGACTATTCACACCAAACACCCTTGTGCTTTTTTTGGTCTCCATGGCCATTACTCTCATCATTGTCCCCGCCTTACACATTACCGTGCCTCTTTAGAGGTAGCTCGTATACGAGGAATAACCCCGGTGCTCAACATCGTTGTGTCTCGTCTTCTTGTTCTTACGTCATCCCCCATGACGATGCGCATGTGAGCCTTTCTTCTCATAATGATGATTTAGGTAGCTTTTCTGCATCACGTGGTCTTTCTTCCTCCCGTCATTCCACCTTATTTTGCGATGACGACATCATGAAAGCCATGGCCATCCCTGATTTCATCATTCCCGCCTATAAACGGGATGCCATCATCTGTACCTTTGGTGACTTACGCGGCCTAAGCTCAAGCTATGCTTTCGGTAGCTCCCACACTTCCCCCCCCCACCAGTAGCATGTGGGTAGTAGACATCCTACCCAGATCACTCTCTTTGCGCTCAGGTTGCCAGCTTTGTTCTTTATCCTCCCATTTATTGTCTTGTGGCACCTTTCAGAGAGACCCTCCGTCCACACCTTATATCAGTTTTTCCAATGGTGCAAGTCGCTACTCCAGGAATTTAGCCTCGGTAGGTTGGGCCATTTTTACCCCCTTGCATGTGCTTGTTCTTTCGAACAGTGTATGCATTGGTACTGCTACAAATAATCAGGCTGAATATGATGCAGTACGAGGTATATTAGCCGATGCCCTTTCACATCACATCCTCCATCTTCATGTTTGTTTAGATTCCCTGCTTCTTGTCATGCAATTGAATGGTGTCTATCGAATGCATAATCCTATCCTTTTCAGAAGATATTTACGAGTGAAGCTTTTGATGCGTGAATTTGAAATCATTACTTTCAGTCATGTACTTAGACCACAAAATCACTATGTAGATAGCATTGCAAACCATATTCTGGATTGGCATTTAACACACACATTTAACACAAGACAATAACATTAAAATATCAAAACGATGCATATCCATAGTACGTGTCGTATAAAATGTTTTGGAGTTCATCGACTCTGATACATATGACATACCCATAGCATGTTACAAAAACTCAAAACTGGGGGCACCACCTACCCCTACACACTAATCACTATCTGGAGGATCCGGAGCCAATGGCTCTGCCCCCACAGCTCGTAGATCACGCATGCCCTGTTCAGCCATCGCCATGCGCCGCATGACCCCTCGCCATTCCGAGGGTAAACCAATACATGGCTCTATGTACTGGTCATCTAAGTCTTGCCAGCCGCACTCTGAAACACCAGTCAGGATCCTCTCACATATATGACGGATGTCCTCCAGAAGGGTTGTTGCATCCTCATTTTGTTTCGCCCTTGATCCACTAGATCATGCGGCCCCCGATACTGCAGGTCGTCCCATGTACCCAGCCGGTTTTACTGGTGCTGTATCTGCATACCAAAAGTAAAAGAATCAGTACCACATACAATATTCTAGAAACTTTAAATGCACGTAAAATATTAGCAATTTGTCACTTACCATCGGGTCCCCATATATGACCAAGTGGCAACGGCAGATCCGGGTCCCCAGAATAACTCATCCCACTATAGGGATAGTCGTCTTTATACAACGGCATCTGATCCCAATGAACAAAGAAATCAGGATGGAACACCGGTCCAACTGCTCCACCTCCTCCTTTGCACAGTAGTCGCCCCCACCGATGCATCCTAGGCTCTCTTGGGCCCCCATCTTGGAGCTGTATGCGAGGTCGAAGTGTCGAGATCTTCTCAAAGAAGAAAGAGCACAAAATTGTACCATATGCATAATCATGGTTCACTTGCCGCTTACATAGCGACAACTATTGTTTCAACGGTGACAGCATCATCTAGGACCACCCATAGTAGGTCCCACTCAAAACACTCTCCACAAGCATCATTTTCCCCCACATGATGTGATGGAGTGCCTAGTTGCCCAGGATTCGCAGCACCGCTGCGGCCACCGCATGGGTCTCTAACCTCTCCAAATCCCCGATGGGTATCCAAGTACCCTTGACTTGGAGACCTGGCTGACAATGACGCTCTAAAAGCTCTATGATATTCTGCCCATGCGGTAATACTGGCTGAGTATTCCCTACCATCCCAAGTGGTGGGAGACCAGTCAGGAAATATATATCCTGGACCGTCAACTCGATCCGGTGCCCCTGCACTATAAAGACCTCATGGTCTGGGTCCCAATAGCTGACAATCCAGGCCAATAAGGGCTCCCCAGCTCTCATCAAAGGGTTCTCCACAAACTTCAGAACCCCAAACCTAGCCAAAGCACTGCGGACACCTTGATCCTCTTGGATCTCCGACCGTAATGCGCCTAGGTCTCTCTCTCTCCAGTTAATCCGTAATTTTTCCATATCTGCACAAAACCATCATATTTGTCAGTATAAAAATAGGAAAGACTCTTTCTCATCACAAAAATCCTAGTGCTCAGCCAAAAAATAGCACAGAAACACCCCTCCCTGACAGGTCACACTTTTCAGGCCCAAACTTGGGACAAATCGCACTTTTCTGCCCTAAACCTGCTACCCAGGTCGCACTTTTTGGGGCAAGTAGGGGGCTTTTCCTAAGCCCTAGGGACCTAATATGAACTTTTAATCCACTGAAAAGAAAGAGTAGGGTTAGGCCTCTTACCTGCAACTAACATATCTCGATTCCAATGGTCGGTTTGTCCACTACAATCGCCGCAAGATTTAGGGCCTTCTCTCCTCTCTACATTCACCACAGCTCCACATGTAAATGAATGAATTTGGAGGGAAAATTCCTTTTTAAAAGAGAAAGCTCTCACTGAGCCCTCAAATAGGTATCTATTAGTTTTTAGTGATTTGATACTTCACCAGGACACATTTTCCCAAGAAGCGCCACTTCACTGTTCCTCAAAATCGAATTTCTTCACTTGCAACACTCGTACTGGGGGCACCACTTTGTCTCCATACTTGTCCACACTCGTGTCAACTTTCGTTGTGAGTTACCATCTTGTACTCATGCTTTTATGGTCCCCATTGGACCCTTTCCATATGTGGTAGCACCATCGATTCACCCTTTTTTAGAGCATCCGATTTGAGTCATCATTGCTTTCATGGAGTCTATCCCGAGTCCCTTTGCATCCCGCTATAGTCCTCCACCCTTCATTGCTTAGTCCCTCTCTCGTGTCGCACATTATGGCCTTCAATCCCACTGTCCCCTATCCCTCATGATGATGTGTCAGTCGCTGCCAGGTCATTCATGCCCTTTATGCTCTAACAAGGGAAGTCGTCTATTCGATACTCAGTACCCCCCATTTCATCATCGTCATTGGTGTCAGTCTGTCAGTCACTCTACTATTGTCTCTCGTGCCTTAGTTTAGGATCCCTTATTGCCTCACTTATGGCAGACCTCCTTTTGTCGACATCAATTCATTCATTCCAGAAGACAGGTCTAGAGGGCAGTGTACCTTGGTTCCAGCTTTCACTCTTGTTCGGTGCCCCGGATTAGGTAAAGGGACTCCTTATTTCCCTTTGACTTGATTGGTTCTCAGCTCCAGCTCCCTTCAGCATGATCTAGATCTGTATACTTAATGGTTCAGTGATGCAGTAGCTGATATCGGTGATTCCCAGGTGTGTGTGAGATGTCTTAACCCTCATGAGGGGGTGGCCCTACAGGTAGCCCCCCACATACCTAGATGACTTCTTCACTTCAGCCTTTGATGCAGCTCCATAGATTTTATGATACCGAGCTCAGTCGCTTGCAGCACCTTCTTGATTGCATATATCAGTTAGATTTTCAGAGCCCTTTCCTGTTTATAGGGGCATCTAGGTTGTTTTCATATCTCATGTACTCAGATATTATTGTACAAAGTCCTGGTTGTTATCCCAGGCACAATATGTATGTGGGATTCATTATTATGTTATTCATCTAGCTTATGTTTATGTCAGTATATGCTTTATTATTTCGTCCCGTGGTTTTCCGAACGCTTCATTGTTTGTACTATTTCCTCGACGGGCATAGGTATGCCTCCCCCGTCGCCTATAGTAGGTACTCACTCATCAAAGAGAGTTGTCGCACTTGTAATTCTTGCCTCCTCAGGGTCTAGTTCTTTCAACACTTTGGTCTACCTTATACTCCTCTCTCTTTGACTTCCCCTTCGATGTCTAGTGATTGAGTTCTTACAACGTACTTCGGTCATTCGATTAGCTCCTAACGCTTGCACGCTGGGGGGAAATATGTTACACCATTTTTTGGTCATCTAACCCATTGGTATTAGATGGACCCAAGTACACCATGTAAGACCAATTTTACCCCAAGTAAAATTACATTCACTATGAAAAATAACTTAGTAAACCACCTTTATTAAGTTGTTTATGGTCTAAATAGAAAACCCTATGAGGAAATATTAAATAAATCTACATTTGTTTGACTTTCCTCAATGAATAATTAGTTAAATAACAGTTTGATTAATATTCCTTGTTATATTTAACCCAAAACAGGGAAATTAACTAGATAAATCATTATTTATCTTATTATTTCCTAAGAATAATTATTTAAACCTTATTTAAATAATATTCTTTTTTTAATATGACTAAATCTCCCTTAAGTAATTAAATAAATCATTATTTATTTGATTATTACTCAACCATATCCTTAAAATGATAAATAAATCATTTATTTGTTTATTATTACTTAATCACATCCTTAAAATGATAAATACATAATTTATTTATTTATTATTTACAAATAAGGGGATTTGACTCAAGTCAAATTCCTTTTCCCTCCAACAAATATAATAAAATATTCCATAAAATTTCGATCTTGATTTGGTTAATAATATTTTAATTATGCACCAATATCTAGACCAACTCAATATTTTGTTATAAATAGAAGGGTTTTCCCGTTCATTTGTCACCTTTTGTTGCCTAAAGATCACTTTGGATCTCAACTCTTGGTCTGGCTATTGATCCATTATCATAGCCATATTTTTCCATTTTTGTCTAGGTTTTCTACACCATCAAGAGAGAGGAATTCTAAATCTGAAGTGCTGAGGACTTACAAGAACCCATCCCATTGAGGAGAACCGAGAACACCCTCTTGTGTTTTCCTCCCAGGTGCCATTAATACAAAATTCATTTGATATATTCTTGCCTTGTCTATTGCATGCATGGAGTAAATCTTATTTTTTCTACTGTTTAATGTCTTCTAATGCATAGATCTAGATTTTTGCAGCATTTATCTTGATCGCCTAATTGCAGATATGAATATATTAGCAGTCATTTCTGCTGTTAGGGTTGTTTTTTATGCACAGCTAAAGTGGTATTTTTTCGTACGCTTGGAATTAAGATTCATACTAACAGTCATGACTATTTCCTTCTTGGCTATCTTGTACCTCATTGTCTTCATCTTTGTCATTGTCCTCTTCTTCATTTTATGTTTCTGCCTTTTCATCATCAATGCTCATTTCATTTTGACTGTCAAGATCCTCATATTCCTCACCATCCTCTTGCATATTGTCACTATTTTGCTCACTATCATGCTCACTTTTTTTCTCTTCATTATTCGTTTCTGCCCCTTCTTCACTTTCATCATTCCCTTCTTCTTCCTCTTCATTTTCTTCCTCTTCATCATCATTTTTCTCTTCTTCCTCATCATCTTCCTCTTCCTCACTTTGGACTGATTTAGTGTCACTCTTACCCTCACTATCATTACTTTGTTCATTATTTCCACTCGCATCCTCTTCATTTGATGAATCAATAGAAGGGGAAGAAGGGAGGTTTCCTTGAGGTGAGGGAACTTGTGTAGATGAGGAGGGAAAGTTTGTTGATGAGGAGGTTGTTGGCTTGTGAAGACTTCATGGGAAATGAACACATCCCAAGGTATGCCCTTCTGTTCAATCTAATGTAATACCACCATCTTGATCAAGGAACAGTGAAATAAACTCTGCATTTTTTGTGAAGGATTCCTTCTCTGGACAACAAAAGACATTTTGTCCATACTTCTATAGAGGTAATAGGGAAAGTTGAGCATCTTGACCCTTATGAAATGCATGAGGAGTTTGACATGGTAGGAGTAGATCCTGGAGTATCTCCCCTCCCAGGTGAAGTACTTCATGATAACAATCATCAAGGGAGAAAATCTTTGTTTTATGTGTGAGAAAGGGAAGATAGCCTTACAGCCCATTCTGTACCTAGTTTTGACAAATGGATCATAATGGTTCTTGTCCAATTTGGCTTTCTTAAACCACTTTTCACCAATAGAAGGTATACCTGTAGCATTTGAGATGGCTTCTATAGATAGTTCAAAATCTATTCCTGCAAGGCTTGATTGTTTGTTGTGTAGATTGAGGACAAAAAGCCTTGTAAGCTCTAGGTGGCTTTGTACTTGTTTGACCTTCTCATGAAATTGAAAACATCCCACACTCTAGAAACATGAGAGGATCATGGGAGATGAGGTGATATCCACTGTGCTTTCGGGTTCAAATATGTTCACTTTTCCTCCTTTGTGGTTTGGCCTCATAGGCCTTTGGACTCTTTCACTGCTGCTACAGTCTTCTGCTCCTGACATGGTGATGGGAGTTGTTTGTGGACAAACTAGGGTTTGGAGGAGAAAAATGAAAATGGTGGTGAGAGCAGCTTCTGTGAATGAGTGATGTGGAGGTTAGGTTTAGGACTGAGTGCTTGAATTTTGAAAGAGGGATTATTTTGAGATGATTTGTGATTTCCCTAGTGTACTCCACTTGAAATGACCATTAATTTGTTCAAAGAGGCTAAAAATAGAGATTAAATATGCATTTAAGACCTAGGGTTTTCACAACTAGGGTTTAAACATTCCACAATCACCAAATGACTAAAAACACTTGGGAGGAGGAGAAAATAGGAAACCTACAAGTTTTACTTGCTTACAGGTCTGTGGAGGAAATTTGAGGGTGTCCTTGAGCCTCTGGGAATTTTTTTTGCAAGTCCGGAGGTCCTCTGCATTAGCACAGTGCCCTGCCCAAATAGTCAGGTTGGCCTGTGGATGTAGTGCGGACAAGTCATGCCTCTGGTGTGAGCGCAACGTCAGGCGTGTGCAGGTTTTCCAGGCCTCTGGGCTTAGCACCGGGCAGGTCATGTAGTCTGTGTGTAGTGCCGGCAGGAGAACATGGGTTGTCGGGTTAACCTCTACATGTACCGCCACCATTCAGAACATGGTGTCGAGTCCTGGGTGTCTCAGGCTCATCTATGCGTAGCACCACCCGATTCGTGCAACGCCACTCCTTATTTGAGCAGCGCCATTGAATTTTGAATGGTACAAGACCCGATAAGTGCAGTTCCAGGGCCTGTGAGCACATCGCCACCTGATTTGCGTAGTGCCAGGAAAGTTTACCCAGGAACACTCAAAAAACTCTGAATTTTCTGCTAAAGGTTTTCTTTCTTTGAAAAATGACAAGTGAGTTTGAAAATATAACTGAGGAGCCTTTATACCCTTTGAAAGATAAATCAATTTTTAGAAAACCCACTTTTTCTAAGTTTTTTTTTGTCACTCTATGAGTTTCACTGATATCCTGTGACCCTTTTTACAAGTGATTTGCAACTTGCCAAAGTGGTTTTTCTTCTTTTGGTGAGGGTGTGCTGAAGAGATGGAGAGGTATTTTTAATCTTTTGACGGCCTTGACACTGTCAGAAACCTTTTTCTGTATTGAGAAAATGACAAAACATGTTTCATCCCTTTTTGATATGTCTGGATGTTAGTGACCTTAAAACATGTTTCTCCTCACATTTTTAGTAATTTTTACAGTGACATGTCCATTTTGACAAATATTGTAAATCCTAAGATGCTATGTCTTCCCTTGACTATTTTGATCTTTTCAGGTGCCTATGACACAGTGCTTTGGTCTCTTTTGTCATGGTTTGGATTTAGACAAATTTAGTTACTCAACAAACTCTTGCTCATGTCAGTTTTTACTTTGTAACCCAAAACTCATAGTTTCACTCCTTTGACCTTTTGAAGGCAATTGTCTGCACTTGAAACCTTGACCTCCCTCACCCTAATACTCTTTGCTTTCTTCCATTGGATGCATTGAAGCACTATTGCCTTGGAAAACACTAGGAATCACCTTCTGATATCTTCTTTAACCTTTTTTTGTCATGATGGAGGCCCATCATCCTTATTTCACCTGCTTTGCCTATCCTTCTAAAACCTTAGGTTTTAGGGTTGTTAGAGAAAAATAATTAGTGTTGTCTTCTAAATTCTCTATATCCCTTTTAAGTTCATTCATTTCTTTTC
Source organism: Pinus albicaulis (assembly GCA_034641835.2). Taxonomy (NCBI): domain Eukaryota; kingdom Viridiplantae; phylum Streptophyta; class Pinopsida; order Pinales; family Pinaceae; genus Pinus; species Pinus albicaulis. Next base: position 970,920,081 of record CM076571.1, on the reverse strand, counting down.
ATTTCACCTCACCTTTTTCCCTTTTTCATTTACAACTTCTAAAAATCTTCAATTTGTGCTTGGTTGTGTTGATGTGCTGTTGTCCTTGTGGCCTTTTGCATTGGCTTTTTGCTTGGAAACACTGTTTAGCCAGTCAATCCTAAAAACCCTAATTCTCTTCGAGCATAGTCCTGTTGCCTATCCTTTGTTGTGGTTGTCCTTAGTGATGATTTGGCCTCTTACCTTACCTCAATTTCTATTTATATCCATCTCAATCATTCCTACAGAAATGTTTAAGATGCACAATTATCCTCTGGCAGAATGTTGTCTTTGGAAAAGTAATCCTTCTTGAAGGTCTTTTTGATCTAATTTGTACAAACAGTTTATTAACCTTCTTTCACATTTGGTTTCATCTTCTTGGTATAGGAAAAACAGTGATTTAGAACACCAAAGCAATCCTATAATCTATGAAACCCTAACTGACCTATTGGGAGAATTTTTGGGTTGGCCTTTGGCTGAAAATTTTACTTGGGGTATTTTAGGTGTAAAACAGAGCTTTTGACAAACCTTATGTATTTCAAACCCAAAACTACTGATTTTGATTTATCTAAAGAACCTAGAAGGGTATCTTAAGACCACCAATGCTTGAGACACTTTGTGAATAGGGGAAAAGGTTAGGCCACTTGGCAACCCGAGGTGGAAGTGGAAAGGTTAGGCAAGTCAAAATAGAGTGGTAAGGTCAGAGGTGGTAAAACACAGTGAAAATGAGTGGCATGAGCCCATGATGGGTCTTATGGGAGTGATAGGCTGACCATGACATGATAGGATAGTAAAATAGTGAAAAAATTATCCTAAGGATAATGAAGGAAGTGAGATTTCTAGAACTCACAATATTCATGAATTTTGTTTCTATAAATCTAGGATAAGCATTTAGTCATCTATAAAAAGGAAAAAATTATTGATGAGTAACAGTGGCTACACTTGGGGAGGGTTTTATGAAGACCAGTGCCTCATCCATTGGGCAAATTTTTTCGTTATTTTCATTTGTTGATGCTTCTTTAAAGTTGTGACCTCAATAAACTGAAAAAACATGATTAACTCAACTTCATCTCTACCTACCCAACCTACTTACCTAACATTTATTATTTTATTTTTTTCATTGGGTGTACTTAACTGGGAAACCCTTGATATTCTTTTCTTTTGAAAGAAAAAAAATTTATCTACGTCTACTATTATTACTTCCAAGAGTTCAAATTATGCTAGTGAACTCTTTTTATTCTCTACTTAGACTATTTGACTGTCAAGGATAAGTTGTATGACAAACTTCCTTCTCTAAGCTATTGACATGAAATTGAAAGCATAGTTTAAATCAGGATTAGGCAATTTGACTTACCATGGGTTGTGGCATTAGGAAAAGATGCACACAAACATTATTTTTATACAAACAAAACTAGAAAAGTAATGGTTGTGATTTATCATTTGGTATGCATCCCCATATTCCTCTTTGGTTCAATTTTGAGCATGTGGAACCAGTATCTTTCATTCATAATCTATCCTTTTTGACAAGTCAAGTTTGAATTATTTTAAAAGCTCTCTTTCACTAACTTATCAACACAAATTTAAAGCATGTTTAGCCATGATTAGGCTAAATGACTGAACAATATCTTCCTTTTGAACAAGTAGTGGCATTTAGGCTTGCACACTTTCAATACTACTATTTTATGGGTATGGGGTTGTACCTCTTTTCAAATCTGCCCTCTTTTCTTTCTTTCTTTGTTTTTGTATTTTTTTTTTATGATCTCCCATCATGCTATGTTATGTACAATGAATGAATGTTTGAAACTAGGATTCTTGACAGAAATAGTATTTGAGCATCCTACCATTGACAGGACCTCCAAATAATTCTTCTCCATTCAATCCTTGTAAAAAGAAAACATTATGACCTCTAACTGACTGAATGAGATAAGGATATTTCCACAAATTCTCAAATTTACCATGTTTACCTTTGTCCTCCCTCCTGGAATCCCATTTCAGCACTGTGTCTCCAATGTAGAAATTGTTGGCTTTAGTTCTTCTGTCAAAGATTTTATGTATGTTTTCTTGCACTGCTTGAGTCTTGTTATGAACTTCTTCCCTTTTCTAGTGCAAATGAATGGCTTGGTTCAGCCTCCTTTGCATGTCATTTTCCTTTGATTTCACTTCTTGGAGAATCCTTACCACCGGAACTCCCAAGGATGTTGGGAAAATGGCATCCATGCCATACACTAGTTGATAGGGAGACATATCAATTGATTTCTTGGTGGTTAGTATATCAGCCCATAGTGCATGTACTAGCTTTCCATACCATGCCTTTTGATTATGTTCCAGAAGATTCTTGATTATATTGACCAAGCTTTTGTTTGAGGACTCAGCTAACCCATTACCTTGAGGGAAATAAGTTGTGGAATTTCCTAATGTGATGTGATATTTATAACAAATGTCAACCATTATTTTGAATGTAAAGGTAACATCATTATCTGTGATGATCTTTCTGGGGCAACCAAATCTAGACAGGATGTTTGTCTCGAGAAATTTGATAATTAACGAGTCGGTGGAATTCCTAGAGGGGATGGCTTCTATCCACTTAGTGAAGTAATCAGTAGTAGTGAGGATCCACCTATGTTGGGCAGATGAGGTAGGGTGAATCTCTCCAATGAAGTCTAAAACCCATTGTTGAAAATGAGCTTCAACAGTAATGAGATGCAAAGGCAAAGGTAGGAGTTTTCTCTTGCCATAAAATATTTGGCATTTATGGAAAGTCATGACTAGTTTGTGGGTGTCAGAAAAAAGGGTGGGCCAATAATAGCCAACTCTAAGGATTTTGTTAGCTGTAGTTTTCTAGTAAAGGTGGCCTCCACATTCTCCCTCATGCATCACATGCATGATTTTATCTGCATCATCCTCAAGCAAAAAATTTAAGCAAAATACCTACAGAATTCGTCCAATATAGTACTCCATCTAAAATATAGAATTTTAAAGATTTTTGTTTCAGGAATCTATCTTTTGTCTTTGATAATGAAGGAGGAGCATTGAGATATAAAAGCACATATAGGATATCAGCATACCAAGATGAAGTTGAAATAATTCTCCAACATGGGGAGCTGTGCATTCTTCTTATTCTTCTAAAACATCAACCATATTCATATCTAATGCTTTGAAATTTGATTCAGCCATAACTTTTGAAAGTCCTTGTCCTTTAACCAGTTTAGTGGGTTTGATTTCTAAGTCATATTCTAAGATAATAGCAATCCACTTTCCCCTTTTACCATCAGGGTCCTGATTCAAAATGTCTTTGAAAACTGTGTGTGGAACAAAAGAAATGATATGAGAATGTAACATATAAACTCTAAAGTCTTTCAATGCCTTAATCAAGGCAAAGGCTTGTTTCTCCATGATGTTGTACTTTAGAGGAGCATCTCTAAGGGCTTTGCTGAAAAAGGTTATGGGTTGTTCTTGCCCCATCATGTTATTTTGCAATAACACTGTAGCAACGGTATGTTGAGATGCAAATGAGAAAATGTAGAAGTATTTGGTAAAATCAGGACTGATTAGAACCGATGTTTGGGTGAGTGCTAGTTTAACCAGTTCAAAATATTGTTTAGCTTCCAAGGTCCATTTAACCTTTATCTCCTTTTTTAGCATGTTTTTAATATTCCTCAAAAGTTCAGCAAGGTTAGGGATGAACCTCCTCGATAAGTTGACCTTCCCAATGAAGGATTTCAACTCCTCGATGTTTCTAGGATGGTTGATTTGCAATATGACTTCAATCCTTTTGGGGTCTATTTTGATTCCCTCTTTGGAGATGATGTGGCCTAGGAGCTTTCCTTCTTGGAGACCAAACAGTGTTTTCTTGGGATTCAAGGATAGGCCATATTTCCTACACTTTTCAAAAACTTTCCTTAACTGAACTAAGTGCTCTTCATCAGTCTTAGAGTAAACAGTGATGTCATCAAGGTAAATGAATATGAAGTAGCCTATGTATTCTGAAAAAGCTATGTCCATGGCCCTTTGGAAAGTGGCCCTCGCATTCATCAACCCAAATGGAATTTTAACATACATGAATGTACCCCAAGGTTTGGTGAAGGCAGTTTTGTGTTGATCACTTGGGAATACTAGCACTTGGTTGTATCCAGAAAAGCCATCAAGTAGTGAGATTCTCTTAGAGCCAACTACCCTTTGAAGTATGTGATCCATCTTAGGCAAGGGGTAGTTATCTTTTAAGGAGGCTTTATTCAGATTTCTAAAGTCAATGCAAAGCCTAATCTCCCCGGTCTTCTTCCTAACTGACACAAGGTTGGAAACCCACTCTGAGTATCTAATGGGAAATATGACCCTGGTATCATACATATTTGTAATCTCTTTCTCAACTAAAGGTAGTAAGACAGGGTTTATTCTCCTCGACTTTTGTTTGAAAGGTTTCTAATTTTCCTTAAGAGGAATTTCATGTTGAATAATGCTTGTTTCATATGATTCCAAATACTCATACCCCCATGCAAACACATCTTTTAACTCTTGAAAAAGCTCAATATATCTCTGTTTTATGTGAGGAGGAAGAGTCTTGGAGAGTTTTATCATTTTGGGTCCCTTTAGGTTGCCTATGTTATACTCCTCTACATCATTCTCAGTGGATTCTATATTTGGTTTTTTAGCCACATCATTAAAGTCAAACATATATTCTAATGGTGCAAGTCCCCTTGGTAATGTATCAGCTTTACATTGTAATACCTCTAGGTCCCTTTGGTCTAGATCCTTAAAAAATTCTACCTCACAAGGATGTGCAATTAGATTTATATTAGCAGTAGAGGACAACTCTATTTTATGGGCTTGTTCTTCAGCAAAAACACCTTCATCATGCTCTAGGCTTAGTCTTGTTCTTGTAAATTCATTCCTAGACTACAAAAGGTCATCAATTTGTTCATCACCCTCAAACACCTGCCAATGATTTATTTTGTTAGGAATTGTGGGCCGGTTTTTAACTTTGATAGTGTATTGTTCAGTTGCATGGGGTATTTGGCAATTGCTGGCAACAAAGGCAAGCTCATTGGCAAGGAAGTTTTGGGCTCTAGGGATAAAAATGAGCTAATATTTCTCAAAGGTTTTGAGGAGATATAGGGTAGCATTTATGTACTCTTTCAATATTGGATTCTTTGTTGAATACTCATCTTTGATTTGTTTAATGACCAGCTCTAAATCTCCTTGGGAAAATATTTTCTTAGCTCCTAAGTATTTGAGAAAATGCAAGCAAAGGAGGAGAGCCTCATATTCTGCAATGTTATTAGTGCACTGAAAATCTAGTTTGTATGCATAGCCTTCATTTGTGTTATGTATCCAGACACCAGCTCCTGAACCTGCTTTGACACAAGAGCCATCAAAGCTCATGTTCCAAAGTGTTTTTAGTTCATTTTCGCCATTATGTTGTTGTTTAGGGATACTAGAGTTTTGGATGATATGTTCTTCATTTGAGGATATATTTGACTATTCTCGTGGGCCTAGATCTTTGTCATTTTCATTCACTTGTTCACCAATGTCATTTTAATTATACAAGATGAATGAGTCTAAGTCTGAATGAATGGAATAGACAAGGGTGTTGTTTGGCCTATCTAGGCTACTTACTATATACTTCATGTGGGACTCTCAGTATAACCTCCTGGTTTGGTTGAAAACGGGGATGGTAGCATATGACATGTCAAGTTGGAGGTTCCCATGAAGCTTGGCTCCCCAAGATCTGGATAAAATCATGCCATACTTAGGGGTAATGTCAGCAAAAACTATGTCCATGACTAGGTTCTTAGCAGGTATTTGTGCTAGATTGACACAAAGATCCTTGATTAGGCCCAAACACTTGACTCTACTCGAATCGAATGAGTACAAGTATTTGTAAATTTTAGTAATTTCTAGGCCTAATCTCTCCATCACAACTTTAGGCATGAGGTTGTTAGAGGCACCAGAGTCTAGCATGGCATTATGAAAGATTTTGTCATGTATGTTTAAGCTAACATGGAAAGGGGTAATGGCTCCTTCTTGGTATTTTCCTTCTACTTCTAGACCAAACAACAGTTCTGGTTTATCATCTGTCAAGTTTAAAGTACCAGTATCATTTCCTATGTTTAGGACCTTCAAAACTTGGGACCTATACACTTCTTGAGTAACTAGTTTATTGAGAGGTATGGTTATCTTGATTTTGGCAATCTCTCCCTCAAAGCTTAAATGTATTTTGTGCTTTGGGAATATTTACATCAGTTTTATCAGCCATGAACTTTTATACACTTTTGATTTGTTGATTCTGATTTGGGGCTTTAGACAATAGAATCTTTTTAGGGCCATTAGTTGATGTACTAGGGCAGCTTGGGTCACTATTTTGCTGGATGATTTTTCCTCTATTTGGATCAGTTTTCTTTGCCATAGTTTTTGTGTTTCTTGTTGTCTTTTTAGGGGTGTTTTAAGGGGTTTTCCTAACAACAGTGTCTGGATTATTTTTCTTGGGGGCATCTTGGTTGTTTTTTCTCCTGAGGTCATATTGCCTATGGACCTCCATTATGGCATTTTCAAATCCTAAGCAGTAATCTTAAGAATCCTCGTGGTTTATTTCAGTTTGATCTGAGGAAAAGAAACCTTATTATTCTTCAGTGAGAAAAACATCATATTCATTATCAGAGCCTATCAAATTTACATGGTTTTCTTCCGGCCCCATAATTTCTCCTTCTTCCTCATCTACACAGTTTTTTTGAAAGGGAGGTATAATTTGTTGGTCATTTTCCCTTTTTTTGATTTGAGGAGTTTCTCTTCTGAAGATTTGAGCTCTATTTCTATTTTGGGGATTTTCTTGGTTCTCCCTAGGATGTACCCTTTCATTTAAGTTTATACTTTCTATCATTCTCTCCATTGTTCTCATTATGCTATCCATTTTGGAATCATATGAGGAGGTTGAGGCCATGGCTTCATCTTTGTAAGTGACTCTTTTTTCCGACCTCATCCTAGCCCTCTTTTCAATGAGGTTGGCTTCTGCACTAATAGCTGCCCTTTGCATTTCTTCTAAATTTTTGGGGCCTCTCTCTCTCAATTGGTATGTCATGTCCAGATCAAAGCCTTCAGGAAATTTCACTAGTGCTAGGTCTTGTGGGGGTTTCATGTGAGGTGTGAGGGCATTTTAGACACTGTTAAACCTGGTCCAATAATCTTGTACACTTTCCCCTACATTCCTCTTAATATTGTTTTATTCAGAAAGGATTTGGAGGGGTTTTTTCTTGATTTCCCACTTGTTTATGAAATTTTGGTAGAGAGAAGGGAGATCATGTATGGTGTTAGGAGTTAATGCTTTAAACCATTTTTTGGCTTCTCCTCCTAAGATTTGTGTGAAGATCCTCATTTTAATGGTTTCTTCTTCTATTTCCATGTAATCAAAGGCATCATTTATCCTATCTACATGTTGTTGGGTAGTGGTTGAGTCAGCTCCTATGAAATGAGGGATATTGGATTGGTAGTCATTTGGAAAAGGTACTAGAGGTTGAGGTAAAACTAGGGGGGCATGCCAAGCTACCATGATAGGAGCTAACAGAGGATTTACAAGAGGAGGGTTTGTGAAAGGAGGTGTAGGATGAAGTGGAGTTGTTTGCACAGTGGTGGTATGGATGGGTGTGGTGGAAGTACTTGGACAAGCAAACTTATTCTGAGAAGATTTGGGATGGAAAGAGCTAAAGTGGTGGAGAACCTGAAAGTCAGGTGGAGTGGAAGGAGAGGCTTCTCTACTAGAACTCTGCTGCAAATCTATGGGCTCAAGGTTAGTCTGGTCAATATCACTTTGTGACTTGGTTCTGAAAATTTTCTTTGTATGGTGCAAGTCAAACTAGGGATCTTGTAAGGCTATAAGATGTTCAGGGACAGAGCTTGCTCTATGAATGGTCCTAATAGTAGTTAAGTTTCTAGATTTAGAAGTTTGCCACAAAATATTTTCCGAGTCATCAACTATGGTGGGAGGGTTTGGGTCCAGATGAGATCTGATATTGATCCTTTGTGAAGCCAGATTTCAAACTGAAAATGTAGAGAGGCTAAAAGTTTAGGACTGTTTTTGGAAGGTTGAGCTCCCTTAGTGCTTGGTAAACTCACACGGTATGGGACTAGGCTTCTAAAACTCTACGGGCTGCTTTGACACAATCCTAGGGAAGTATGATGAGAACTAGTGAAGTAATAGGCCTACTGGAGGCTAGCAGAGTCACCAGGTGGATGCTTTTATCTATTTTGAGGATATGTGTGTATGGTCCACCACCAATACTGACAAAAACCAATCTAGGGATGTTTTTTTGGTTTTCTGAGTCTCTATAGGGATACTAATATTGTCACTGACTCAAAGGTCCAATCATGATCACCATTATGTTAGTGATAGTGATGAGGTGGCTATAAATCAATGGATACTCTTTAACAAGGGTTTCTGAAGTCATAAGGGGTGCTTAGATTGTCACTAACTCAAAAGGTCCCACCGTGATTTCCAAAATGTTAGGGTCCCATGATTTAGCAGATTGGTAGACCAAATGCATAGGGTAACATAAGACCAGTCTTTGGAGTCCTATGACCTAGCCTTCTTGGACTCAGAGAGGGCCCTCTCTATTGTATGCAAAGGATGTGAACTTGTTTGCTTTAGATGGTTGATTTTAGGCTAGTTGTTAAGTGTAGGGATTTTTGTTTATTTTGGTTGGGCGAGATGACCAGGTAGAATAGGTGGAGTGAGAGGTATTCAAATCATTGGGCTAAGGAGTCAATGAAAGTCATGGATATCTCAATCAATGAAACAAGATGCATAACAGGGAAAATCTAGCATGGTAAAATGGATCTATAAGGCATGTGTGAAGTGAAATGAACAATAAGTTGGTGAACAAAGTAGGTGTGTAAGGGCAGTGAAGAATCCTTAAACAAATACCTTTGTAATATTCCTAATTAGCCCAAGCTAATAGGAATATTCCTTTATGTTTTCATTTTCTTGTTACAAGAATAAAATTGTAAAGGAGAACAAATTAAACTCCTTAAATAGAAAAATAAATCAATTCCCATGTGAACAAGGCTAAATCTGGGCTGCTTTAATAAAACTCCCTCATGTATGAAAAGGGGTTGTGACAATTGACTGGGTCAACAGGAACAAATCTATAGCATTGTCCAGATGCAATGTACCTAGATGAAAAACGTAGATCTAGTTGGAGGGTTCCAATGTGAAAGGAGCTAAACCTTTGAGATGTTTTAGGGTTTTGCAAGGCTTTCATCCTATAAATGAAAAAGGAGAGCAGCATGAGAGAGGTTGTTGAAAATATTGTATTGAAAGGATTTGTCTGTTTAGACACTTCTCATTCTCTAGTTGTTTAGCTGAGAATAGTGTTGTTTAGCACTTGGGTGTTCCTGATCGAGAATCCCACCTCTTTCCTTGAGAGGCCTCTTGGAAGAGTCTTGCATTTCTTGGTCCACTATCAGGCATTTGGCCAAGCTTCTTCTTCCAACTACAACTCAGATCCTGTTGAGGGTTTGGTTTTACTTGTGAGTAGCAGCAAGTGGATGCTAGATCTATTCAGATCTATACCATAATAGTGCCTCTTTTCAGTGGGAAAGCCTTCTATCCCTTTAACAAGAGTGTATTAGCTGTCTTGAGCTTTATATCTACAACTTGGCATTATACCAAAGTCTACATCAAGCCTACAGCATAGTTTATCTCTCTTTACTACGTTATTTTGAAAGTGAAGAGTTGCAGGGTGTTTGGCAACTATTTGGAGGAGAGATCTCTGGTGTAAAGGAGTCTTCCTTGCACTGTGGTGATCCATGGATTAGCCATCTAATCCATGTATGTTTCAAATATGATATATTCATTGATCCATATGCTTCATAATTTCTGAATCATTCTACAGATCTACTGCAGTAGATCTCATATTTGCTGCAGTAGATCTCAGAACTATTGTTTGTGCTTCATGTTTTGCCAAAAACCCCAAGGGGGATGTAAAATAGAGAGAGTCTAGTGTACAGATCTGATATAGATATAATATTTTGTACATAGATCTATCCTAGATCTAATTTTTAACCTTCAGCTATTTTTTACTCATAAAAATAATGTTGTCAAGGCTTTGCAGTGAAATACATTTGTTGCAACACCTCTTTTAGAGGGTTTTTCTCTACAAAGTCTCTTTCTTTCTCCTGTACATTGATTGGGCTATATTTTAAATCTTATTTATCATTGTATAAGATATTTTTAAGTTGTCATATTGGCCTACTGCTACTGCTATCATAAACTGCGTTATTTTCTAGGCAATGTTCCTTTGTATTGTTGTAGTCCCTTCTTTGGGCAGTTTTCAAACCTTCCTAGATGTGGGATATCTGTTTAACCAACCTAGAGAGATTTGTTTCTGATATTTTCTTGGATTTAGGTCTTAGATACTCATATCTAAGGAATACAAGGGCTGATTTCAAGAGTTGTAGCATCCATTCCTGAAAAATGCATTTCTCAGGCATGCCTTGCTAGCAATCCCAATTTGGGGATATTACAGTGGTATCAGAGCATCTTTATTGGCACAGCCTATGGTTTTCCTACTAAAGATCCAATATGTATTTTCATGAAAGGAAAATACTGATGAATAAATGTGGTTACACCGAAGACACAGAAGTGAAGGGTCCAAACCCTTCATCTGGAAGATTGATCGAGAAAGATTTTTCTAAAACTCTGTTCCAAACTGTGCATGAGCTGAAGAATGAGATCATGGGAGTGAGGAATGAAAGAAAAGCATATATTTTGAGAAGGTTTGCATCTGAAGGAAGCCCCACTACTTCATCTAATTTGTGTGAGCATTCAACCACACAATCTGATCTGCAATGTTGGAACATGCCTACTTTCTTGTCAAAGAAAGGAGGAAAGAGAGGAACACCAAAGGAGGAATATCTTGGTGGTTATCTCAAAGAATATGAGTCTCTATCAGAGATATTCAAAGAGCATCTCAATTTCCCAGAGTTCTGTCAACTCAAAGAAGCAAGATCCAGCACCTACAGTAGGATAAAAGGGTGCCTTCAACACACTTTGGGTAGATTTTCTCTACCTACTTTTGATGGATCACCTAAAGACTCAACCAAGTCTTGGGTAAAGAAGCTTGACACATACTTGTATCTACATCAAGTGACAGAAGAAGAAACCTTGAGAGTATCAGCGCTGCATCTTCAAGGGAAAGCTTATGCTTGGTGGTTGTTTGAATCCTCTCCCTTAAAGGGGATAAACATATCTTCTTATGCAAAGTTCACTAGGAGATTAGTGAAGAGATTTGATGTGAAACATTCAGAGACTTCTTGGGAAGAGCCAATCAAGCCCAAGAAATCTGCATCTTTGCATAAGTTGGAAGATTCAATGGAGCCAACTCCAGTCCTAAACATTGTTGAGGGGGTTGAAGATTTGCTGCACAATTTGCCAGAAGTAAAAGCCCCACTACAACAAGATCTCTTTTCTCAAATAATATACATGAAGGATTCTTCCTCACTAAGAGATCAATAAAAAGGATCTCTTGACGATGAAGCATTCTCCAACCAGATGAGGAGGGAGAGGAAGAGTAGAGAAGATCCTCCAGCACTGTGTCAGTAGGAGGGGATCTATTTTCAGTTGGAGATGGAGATGAAGCAATGGCTTCTACTAGAGGATTTATTGGACCTTTGCAAGGATTTTTTAAGGATATTCCATATGGAGGACATGACCAACATGTGTGTTTGCTAAAATACAATGAGATAGAACAAAGGAGGGTTCACCTAGTTGATCCACTATCAGAATATGGGGAAAATTCTCCAACCATAGGCACTCTTACACCACTAAGAGGGGTCCCCAAGTTTCAGAAGACTTCCACACAAAAATCAGAGGTGAACTTGTGCTGTGGAAGCAAGGGAATGTTGATCCCATATAATAAGCATGGGAGAATGAACCATGAGGCATCATTGTCTTGTGGAAAACCACCTGGGAGGCCACCTGATTCAAATTTGGTGAAAGGTGTCCCACATCTTGATGCTCCACTCATGAATCCAAGAAGTATTGGAGCATTATAATACAAGGCTACAATGCTGGGAGGCTTGGGTGAGCTCAAGGAGAAGAGAGATATTATTCCCTTAACATCACCACCCACTCTCGTATCTGGATCTACACTGTGGGAGGAGAGGAATGGGAGGATCATCCTTCCAACACACACCTGTGGCATGGATAATTCCAAGGAGAAGATCAGCAATATGACAAACATTCCATTGGATGTATCCTCAGCACTGTCATTGTTGAGCAGTGTAGATCTGTATTGGAAATCTCAACTTCTTGTAGAGTATTCCAAAGATCTTCACACATGTATGATAGTTGATGACATGCAGCAAGAAGAGGGCTATTTATTCCAAGGATGGGTCATCTATCATCATGGTAGAGTCTTCTTGTCTAGAGCTTCCAAGCTCAAGCAAAAGATACTACAAGGAGCACACCAAGAGTTCTTTTTCCACCATATGCAGTCAATGAAGATCTACACTCTTATCATGAAGAGCTTTGATTGGGAAGGCTTGAGAGAGGAACTACATTAGAAATTTCAAGAGTGAATGACCTATGTGGATTTTGGGTAGCCAAGGGACTCTATGCAAGAGTCATTTCAGCCATCTCTTCCTTCTTCTGAGAGAGGAGAAATGTCCATGCACAACTCCATGTGTATGATTAACTTTAATGGTAAAGAATATGTTCACGTAAAGCAAGTTTATTTGTCTATTTGCACATGTTATTTTACTATTTGTATGCAGACCATGACTCCTAAAAGGAGCAATGTATCATGTAGATGTCATGGAAATTGTTGGGCCACTAAGAATTTTGAATTTGGCCACTCCCTTGATGCACAAAGGGAGATTTATTTTCATGATGGGAGCTTCCCAAAGGCACCAAATATATTTCACATTTTCTACATCAGTGAGATGAATTGGGTGGAAAGTAAGTGGTGGGAAAACCACTTACCACATCTTTGTTTGATGTAGGTAGGCGATTCTCTGCGCTGGTTCCACATGTGGGACTATGATCCACCTCCATGTACACATATTTCTATTTATTTGTACATTGTCTTGATCCCGTATATTGATGATATGCTTGTACTTTTCATGGGGATGAATGGGGGAAGGAGGGAAGGCATGCATGTGCCCTATGGGATGACTACACTCCCCGTACTTTATGTTTTGTATTTTAGGGAGGGCATTGGGCAAACCATGGTTGTTTCATGTGATTCATTGTCTCCTTATGGGAGGAGCTATTTTCACCTCATGAGGACATTGTTGGGAAAAGTCATGGATGGATGGATTGGTGATCACTTACCTTATGAGAGAATCTTATCCTTTGTTTGTGACACCAATGGTGGATGAGATGAGTTGCAACACTCACCTTATCAGTTGCTTGAGGACAAGCAACATTTTGGAGGGGAGGACTGTAACGTTCCTAATTAGCCCAAGCTAATAGGAATATTCCTTTTTGTTTTTATTTTCTTGTTACAATAATAAAATTGTAAAGGAGAAAAAATTAAACTCCTTAAATAGAAAAATAAATCAATGCCCATGTGAACAAGGCTAAATCTAGGTTGCTTTAATAAAACTCCCTCATGTGTGAAAATGGATTGTGACAATTGACTAGGTCAATAGGACCAAATCTACAGCATTGTCCAGATGCAATGTACCTATATGACCAACGCAGATCTAGTTGGAGGGTTCCAATGTGAAAGGAGCTAAACCTTTGAGATGGTTTAGGGTTTTGCAAGGCTTTCATCCTATAAATGAAAGAGGAGAGCAGCATGAGAGAGGTTTTTGAACATATCGTATTGAAAATATTTGTTTGTTTAGACACTTCTCATTCTCTGGTTGTTTAGTTGAGAATAGTGTTGTTTAGCACTTGGGTGTTCCTGATTGATAACCCCACCTCTTTCCTTGAGAGGCCTCTTGGAAGAGTCTTTCATTTCTTGGTCCACTATCAGGCATTTTTCCAAGCTTCTTCTTCCAACTAAGACTCAAATCATGTTGAGGGTTTGGTTGTCCTTGTGAGTAGCAGAAAGTGGAGGCTAGATCTATTCAGATCTAGACCATACTAGTTCCTCTTTTCAGTGGGAAAGCCTTCTATCCCATTGGCAAGAGTGTATTAGTTATCTTGAGCTTTAGATCTACAGCTTGGCATCAGGCCAAAGTCTACATCAAGCCTATAGCACATTTTATCTCCTTGTATTGCATTATTTTGCAAGTGAAGAGTTGCAGGGCGTTTGGAAACTATTTGGAGGAGAGATATCTAGTGTAAAGGAGTATTCCTTGCACTGTGGTGATCCATGGATTATCCATATAATCCATGTATTTTTCAGATCTGATCTATTCATGGATCCATCTGCTTCAAAATTTATGAATCATTCTATAGATTTGCTGCAGTAGATCTCAGATCTACTCTTTGTGCTTCATCTTTTGCTGAAAACCTCAAGGGGGATGTAAAATAGAGACAGTCTAGTGTACAGATCTGATATAGATATAATATTTTGTACACAGATCTGTACTAGATCTGAGTTTTAACCTACAACTGCTGTTTATTCATAAAAATAACGTTGTCAAGGCTTTGCACTGAAATACATTTGTTGCAGCACCTCTTTTTGAGGGGTTTTCTCTACAAAGTATCTTTCTTTCTCCTGTACATTGATTGGGCTATAAAGTAAATCTGATTTATCATTGTATAAGTTATTTTTAACTTTTCATATTGGCCTACTTCTACTTCTATCATAAACTGTGTTATTTTCTAGGCAGTGTTCTTTTGTATTACTGTAGTCCCTTCTTTGGGCAGTTTTCAAGCCTTCGTAGGTGTGGGAGATCTGTTTAACCCACCTAGAGAGATTTGTTTCTGATCTCCTCTTGGATTTAGGTCCTAGATACTCAGATCTAAGGAATCCAAGGGCTGATTTCAAGAGTTGTGGCATCCATTCCTAAAAAATGTGTTTTTCAGGCATGCCTTGCTAGCAATCACAATTTGGGGATATTACAACGTTTTAAACAAGATGGTTTCAAACACTGATCAACATAGGGACATAATCATAAGAAATGGAAAAATAATAGCTTCCTAATTTTACTTAAGCAAACAAGCATTCAAGATGAACAATTCAGTGAACCATAGAAAGCAAGAAACTAATCTAACTTTTAGTGATTTCACCTTCAAGATTTAGAAAACATTCAAGATAACAAATAACTTTAATTAATGAAGAGGGAACGCCTAAACATCAATTATCAAGCTAAAAATAACTTTAAGGAAACTTCTCAAGCATGGACAAAGGGTATGATCAAAACATGGCCTCTTTGGCTAAAACCTAACAAGTAATAATTCAAAGAGAGATTCCAAAACAGAGCTTAAATAGTATAAAATAGGCAGGGATAACCATAAAACCTATTTTAAAACTACTATATTGAACCATTCATGGAATAAACAAGCATAGGTAGATCTAAGGAGCAGCTAAGAATTCCTTAAACAAACCCAGCAGATGAAAACATCAAGGCAATAGACAACAAGAAGGACTAAGGTGCCTCCAAAAACATTTCTTAGCCTATACACTTTTGTTCTACTACAACATAGAAGGATGGATACATAATGAAAACATGAGAAAACAATAACATGAAAGAGAAGAACCTCACCAATAACTAAGCTCAGGGATCTTGCAAGCTATCCTCCTTCATCATCAATCAAAGCAATCCATTCAGAAACTCCACAAGACCAATTTCTTCTTCAATACTCAAGAAAAAACCATGTATTTCTCTCAAAACTCATCAAATGCCAACATTTAAAATGAAATAAATCATGCTTTATTTATCTAGAAAAGGAGGGAAAAAACCCTAGATAGGGTTGGAAAATGTCAAAATCACTCATAAATGTCATTAATGCCCAAGAGACCATGCAAGGCCCAAGGCTCAAAATATCCCATGAAATAAATGCTAAAATAACTTCTAGCACCTAATTCTAGAGTGATTTGCCTCAAAAAACACCAAAATATGATTTTTCAATAAATGAGTGTGTTTTTTTGACTTTTGGTCGAACACACACAATTTTTGTCCATAAGTGCAACACCACCCTAGGCAAAAAAATAGGTCCTTTTGCAACCACGTTTTGGAGACCTTCCTAATGTTGGATTTTTCTCCGTGATGGCCCGTTAGAAAGTATTATGTGTCTACTTTCCAAAAATATTCTTAGGCTCTTGATCCAGCTCCTGTAACCTATTCAACATGTCAAAATCCCAACACTTCGCTGAGCGCAACGCCAAGCCCGAAAAGGAGGCAAAATGGTGAAAAATGAGGTGTTTTTTGACCTTTTGAGGGATAAAAAATGCTCCAATTGCCCTAAGATTTGGTGAACGTAGTGTTCTAGCCACAATAAATCCAAAAATATAGATTTTTCCCTCTGAGGATGCTTGAGGGAAAAGTGTAGCGCCAGTGGCACTGCGCCTATAGGCCTCCAAAATCTCAAAAAAGAAAAACTTGTCCAAATTCCTTCAAAATTGGTGGGGGTCTCCTTCAAGGGGTTTGAGAGACTTGTAGAGAAGCTTGTGCCAAAATTCCAAGTCTAGCTTGGCCTTTTTCTTCTTTTAGTGCCTAGATCTTGGCTTGGGCCTTCTTCATTTTCGCCCTTGCAACTTGGTTTCTCCGAGCATAATGCTTAGTCATCCTTCTTTGCAGGTCAAGATTCTTGTTAGCCTTCTCCAATTTAGCCTCCAAGTATATGTTGGATCTCTCCAACCAAGGCTCCCGATCATGTGATATCTCCATGGCCAAAAGCTCATCTAGGGGGAGTTGTTCTGCTAGAGCTTCTTCTTGTTCTCTTTGCTTTGCCAATGCTTTCTTCAACCCCATGGTTCTATGCCTCCTCCTAGATTGTCCTTCCTCATCCTCACTCTCTTCATAAGTGCCCATGAACTCTTCTAGTTTCACATGTGCCCTTTGGGTTTCTTTCTAGGCCTTGATGGCTCTTGCCTCATAGATAGCAATTTGTGCTCCTAGCTGCCTGTTCTCCAAGTCAAGGGCATTATTTACACTTTTGGCTCTATCCAAATTGGCTTGGAGTCTTCAATGAGTGCATTTTTGTTTTGGATGAGCAAGTTTGAGATCCTTGCCTCTTATTCTTCATCACTGTCTACCTAAATTATCTCAAACTCCCTTTCCACCTCATGATATTTTTCTTCTTCTTTTACCTTTTGTTTGCCTTTGTCTAGTGGCTGGGCTGAAATAGATGGCATGTCCCTTGCCTCTTGGAGGCAGCGAACACTAGACTTGGCCCTCTATGGTATGTGCATGAAAGAGGTGCGATGGTGATTTTGTTGGTGTCTTTATCATGACTATGATCCTTGCTACTGTCATCCACTTCTTCATCTTCATTATTGGTATCATCAGTCACAATATTGTATGCCTCATCATTGTCTTCTACATCATTAGCACTCTCATCCTCTTCACTATTTTCTGAATTGTCATTTTTCTCTTTATTTGAGCTGCTTTCCTCTTCCTTGTTGTGATCATCCTTTAGAATATCAGCCTCTTCCCATTTTTCACCATCATCATGACTAGGAATTCTTTCATCTTTGTTTTCTGCCATGTCATCATTTTCATTATCACTAAGGGGTTGATTGTTGTCATGATTTTCATGACAGTTGTCATGACTTTCATGACTATTTCATTCTTGGCTATCTTGTACCTGACTATCTTCTTGATCGCCTGCCTCTTTGTCATTGTTTTTTACCTCCTCCTCACTGTGATCTGTCTCATTTGCATCACTGCTTCCTTCAATTTATGCACTATCCTTACTGTCTTCATCTTTGTCATTGTCCTCTTCTTCATTTTCTGTTTTTTCCTTTTCATCATCAATGCTCATTTCATTTTGACTGTCAAGCTCCTCATCTTCCTTACCATCCTCTTGCATATTGTCATTTTTTTTCTCACTGTCATGCTCATTGTTTTTCTCTTCATTCTCCATTTCTGCCCCTTCTTCACTTTCATCATTCCCTTCTTCTTCCTCTTCATTTTATTCCTCTTCATCATCATTTTTCTCTTCTTCCTCATCATATTCATCTTCCTCACTTTGTACTGATTTAGTGTCACTCTTACCCTCACTGTCATTACTTTTTTCATTATTTCCACTCTCATCCTCTTCATTTGATGCATCAAGAGAAGGGGAAGAAGGGAGGTTTCCTTGAGGTGAGGGCACTTGTGTAGATGAGGAGGGAAAGTTTGGTTGATGAGGAGGCTGTGGGCTTGTGAAGACTTCATGGGCTATGAACAAATCCAAAGGTATGCCCTTATGTTCCAACTGATGTAATACCACCATCTTAATCAAGGAATGGTGAAATAAACTCTACATTTTTTGTGAAGGATTCCTTCTCCAAACAACAGAAGACATATTTCCCATACTTCTATAGAGGTAATAGGGCAGTTTGAGCATCTTTACCCTTGTGAAATGCATGAGGAGTCTTACATGGTAGGAGTAGAGCCTGGAGTATCTCCCCACACCGGTGAAGTACTTCATGATAACCATCATCAAGGGAGAAAATCTTTGTTTTAGGTGTGAGAAAGGGAAGATAGCCTTGCAGCCCATTCTGTACCTAGTTTTGACAAATGAAACATAATAGTTCTTGTCCAATTTGGCTTTCTTAAACCACTTTTTACCAACAGCAGGTATACCTGTAGCATTTGATATGGCTTCTACAGATAGTTCAAAATCCACTCCTGCAAGGCTTGATTGTTTGTTGTGTAGATTGAGGATAAAAAGCCTTGTAAGCTCTGGGTAGCTTTGTACTTGTTTGACCTTATCACAAAATTGAAAACATCCCACACTCTGGAAACATGAGAGGATCATGGGAGATGAGGTGATAACCACTGTGCTCTGGGGTTCAAATCTGTTCACTTTTCCTCCTTTGTGGTTTGGCCTCATAGGCATTTGGACTCTTTCACTGCTGCTACTGTCTTTTTCTCCTGACATGGTGATGGGAGATTTTTGTGGACAAAATAGGGTTTGGAGGAGAAAAATGAAAATGTTGGTGAAGGCAACTTCTGTGAATGAGTGATGTGGAGGTTAGGTTTAGGACTAAGTTCTTGAATTTTGAAAGAGGGCTTATTTTGAGATGATTTGTGATTTCCCTAGTTTACTCCAATTCAAATGACCATTAATTTTTTCAAAGAGGCTAAAAAAAGAGATTTAATATGCATTTAGGACCTAGGGTTTGCACAACTAGGGTTTAAACATTCCACAGCCACCAAATGACTAAAAACACTTTGGAGGAGGAAAAAATAAGGCACCTACCAGTTTTACTTGCTTGCAGGTATTTGGAGGCAACTTTAGGGTGTCCTTGAGACTTTGGGAAAAACATTTTCAAGTCTGGAGGTCCTCTACATTAGCACAACGCCCTACTCGAACAGTCGGGTCAGCCTGTGGACGCAGCTCCAGCAAGTCGTGCCTTTGGTGTGAGCACAACATCGGGCGCGTGCAGGCCTTCCAGGCCTCTGGGCATAGCGTTGGGTGGGTCTTGTAGTCTGTGCACAGCGCCGACAGGGGAACACGGGCTATCGGGTTAGCCTATGCACGCAGCGCCACCGTTCAAAACATGGTGTCGGGTCCTGGGTGTGTCGGGCTCATCTATGCATAGCGCCACCCGATTCGCGCAGCTCCACTCCTTATTCGTGTAGCGCCGTTGAATTTTTAAAGGTGGAAGACTGATAAGTGTAGCAACAGGGCTTGTGAGTGCAGCGCCACCCGATTTGCACAGCGCCAGGGAACTTTTCCCAGGAATAGTAAAAAAATTCTGAATTTTCTCCTGAAGTTTTTCTTTCTTTGAAAAATGACAAGTGAGTTTGAAAATATAAATGAGGAGCCTTTATACCCTTTGAAAGATAAATCAATTTTTAGAAAACCCACTTTTACTAAGTTTGTTTTTGTCACTTTATGAGTTTCACTAATATCCTATGACCCTTTTTGCAGGTGATTTGCAACTTTCCAAAGTGATTTTTATTCTTTTGGTGAGGGTGGGTTGAAGAGATGGAGAGGTATTTTTATTCTTTTGAAGGCCTTGGCACTATCAAAAACCTCTTTCTGTATTGAGAAAATGACAAAACATGTTTCATCCCTTTTTGATATGTCTGAATGTTAGTGACCTTAAAACATGTTTCTCCTCACCTTTTTACTGATTTTGATAGTGACATGTCCATTTTGACAAAGATTATAAATCCTACCATGCTATGTCTTCCCTTGACCATTTTGATCTTTGCAGGTGCCTATGACACAGTTCTTTGGTCTCTTTTTTCATGGTTTGGATTTAGACAACTTGAGTTACTCAACAGCAAACTCCTGCTCATGTCATTTTTTACCTTGTAACCTATAACTCATAGTTTCACTCCTTTGACCTTTTGAAGGAAATTGTCTGCACTTGAAACCTTGACCTCCCTCACCCTGATACTCTTTTATTTATTCCCTTGGATGCAGTGAAGCATTGTTGCCTCGGCAAACACTAGGAATCACTTTTTGATATCTTCTTTAACCTTTTGCTGTCATGATGGAGGCCCATCATCCTTATTTCACCTGCTTTATCCATCCTTCTAAAACTTTATGTTTTAGGGTTGTTAGAGAAAAATAATTAGTGTTGTCTTCTAAGTTATCTATATCCCTTTAAATTTCATTCATTTCTGTTCAGTTCACCTCACCTTTTTCCCTTTTTCATTTACAACTTCTAAAAATATTCAATTTGTGCTTGGTTGTGTTGATGTGCCTCTATCCTTGTGGCATTTTGCATTGCCTTTTTTCTTGGCAACACTATTTATCCAATCTGTCCTAAGAACCCTAATTCTCTTTGAGCATAGGCCTGCTGCCTCTCCTTTTCTGTGGTTTTCCTTAGTGATGAGCTGGCCTCTTACCTTACCTCAATTTCTGTTGATAGCCATCTCAATTATTCTTCCAGAAATGTTTAAGATACACAATTATCCTTTGGCAGAATGTTGTCTTTGGAAAAGTAATCCTTCTTGAAGGTCTATTTGATCTAATTTGTACAAACAGTTACTTGACGTTATTTCACATTTGGTTTCATCTTCTTAGCATAGGAAAAATAGTGTTTTAGAACACCAAAACAATCTATAACCTATGAAACCCTAACTGGCCTAGTGGGAGGCTTTTTGGGTTGGCCTTTCACTGAAAACTTGACTTGGGGCCTTTTAGGTGTAAAACAGAGCTTTTGACAAACCTTATGTATTGTAGACCCAGAAATACTGATTTTGATTTATCTAAAGAGCCTAGAAGGGTAGCTTGAGACCACCAATGCTTGAGGCACTTGGTGAATAGGGAAAAAGGTTAGGCTACTTGGCAACCCAAGGTGGAAGTGGAAAGGTTAGGCAAATAAAAACAGAGTGGTAAGGTCAGAGGTGGCAAAACATGGTGAAAATGAGTGGCATGAGCCCATGATGGGTCTTCTGGGAGTGATAGGCTGACCATGAAATGATAGAATAGTAAAATAGTGAAACATTTATCCTAAGGATAATGAAGGCAGTGAGATTTCTAGAATGCACAATATTCATGAATTTTGTTTCTCGAAATATAGGATAAGCATTTAGTCATCTATAAAAAGGAAAAAATTATTGATGACTAACATGCTTTATGTCATGAAAATCATAATTCATTTCCCTATGGAATGTGGCCCCAATGTTCTTTAAACCAAACGGGAGATTGCGATAAGAGAATGTTCCTGAAGGATAGATAAAATAAGTTTTATATTGGTCCTTTGGATGAATATTAATCTGATTGGAACTAGAGAATCCATCAATGAAAGAGAATATTTCACATCCGGCACATTCATCAATAATTTGGTCGATAAAGGGAGTTGGATATTTGTCTTTTCGACAAGCATGATTAAGATCCCGATAGTCAACACACACTATAATTGTCCCTATTTCTTCATGACATGAACAATGTTAGATACCCAATCGGTAAGCGGAATAGGGTAAATGAATCCAGCACGTAAACGTTTTTCAACCTCTACTTTAATGGCAACAACTTTATTAGGGTGAACATGATGAACGTGTTGTCGCACCAGCTTAACATCAGGATATAGTTTAATCTCATGTTCATAAATGTTGGATTTGATACTTGGCATCTCCTCATATGACCGAGAAAATAAATCTTGGAATTCACGAAAAAAAGTGTGGTAAGTGTCAAGTTCATATGGGGAACAAGACACACCGACATGAATGTTTTCTACAATACTTGGTTTGGTCGAAATATTGATAGAAATAATTTATTCGTTATTTGATGGGTTTCACTTCGAATTGACAGCATGGATATGAATAAAATTCGTCAAGAAATCAACAACAGTAGTCTGGTATAGCTCAGATGGATTATATTCATTGTAATATGGAAGATGGGATCGTTTATTGTGATGATTCTCATGGTTCTTTTTCCGGCATCATAGAATCCATAATGCTATCATCAATCAAGAATACGCATGAAAATGGATCACAAGAAGTACCAAAATCCGAAGAACGATCAACCCAAATGGTCGTCGACAATGGATTTAGGTTGGCCACATAAGATAAGAAAATTGATTGCTATGCTAGCTCAATTGGACTTAGCGACATGATGTCACCCAACCTAACTACTTCAGAATCATTGGGTATCTTCCTTAAGTCGGATGAAGTGGAATATATCATTTTGTAGGTCTCTATATGTGTTATTTCCACTGATATCGCAGGCGACGACAATGAAATGGTTCCCATTAGGGAAGGATCCTTAAATATTCCTACACCATTTTTCTAAAGAGAAGGTTGGGGTTCATGAAAAAATGGAATGCTTCCAACTTCCTGGGAACCAAAGATGAAGAAAGAGAGTTGATCAATGGCTGTGATACTTCCTTTATGGGGGAATATGATCATACGAAATTAAGTAGATACTACCGTAACCATAGCGTAAACCCATGGTCTTCCAAGTAATATATTGTAGTTGAGGGGTCTGTCAATGACCTCAAATTCAACAGTAAGTAATTTTCCCCCTAGTTCTACTTGAAAGTTACTAATAATTCCACAAGGCTTATATGTACGACCGTCAAAATATTTCAACGTCGTAGGTGATTGTGACAAAGTCAGTGAGCCAAGTGACTTCCATCAACTCATTGACATGATACAAGTAGATGTGCCTTCATCAATTTTAGTATCATGAATGAGGCAATTCAAGACATGTACTTGAATCAAGAATTCTAAATGTGCTGGTAATTGTGGCACATAGCTCGCGTGATTAAAGACTATAATATTTGAATCCATCGGATCAATTCCACCAATCACAAACACCAAATACTGCTTCTGGGAGGGACAGTTCTGAAGTACCTCAAACGTTGGCATAGCAGAAGGTGACTGAGCCATGTCTTCTACTACATTATAATTTTGAGCTGCATGATATCGAGGGTTGAATGTCGATTTGTGAACTACTCCCTTTGACAACTTTATTGTTAACTCTAGAAGGATAGGTGGTAGAGCCAAATCAGATGAGGTCAAAATCGAACTGGTAGGTTGATATATAGCCTGACCATTTGACGATGACAACAGACTACTGTAATCTTTACTACGATTTGACACCAAAACATCATTTTTGGGATTTTTGGCGGATAGCATAAGCACTTGCGAACTAGAAGTAGGATCTGTAGCAACCAAATGTGTTTCTGGGTTCGGAAATGGATTTTTCAACACTGCAGATGTGACAAAAGTCTTACGAAGCTTTGGGACTTCCGAGCGGTGAGGAAAATCTTGCGTAAAATGCTCCTCATTACATATCAAGCTTGGGTAACGAGGTTTCTAAAAAGAAGAAGATGAATCAGATGATTTCTCCTGTGGGGGTGAATTTTATTTCTTCTTTTCTTTCCCCTTGTTCCTATTTCCAGGTTGCTTATCACTTTTTCCTTTGTCAGATGACACGACATGGATTTCAAAAGAAGACGCAGGGTCAAATGCAGTAGTGTTTTGATTTGAAACAACAAGTGTAGGACCAGATAGTAGACTTGCTTATGCAAAGCTAGCAGAACCATTCACACCATCGTTGACATGAATGTCCTAACCATATGGAGCAAGAGGAACAGTAAAATTTGGTCATGGCGCATTTGGAATGTTTTCGTAGAGCGTGTCAGACTGAGTGTAAATCATATCTAGATAATGGGCATGAGAAATGACTTCCTCTTCAGTGACAACACCACCTTTGGCCACATCCTCGGTGATATATGGCAACAAGGACTTAATAAACCACTCAGCTAAAAGTTTATCAGGAAAAAATGTTTTAACCATTCGATGATGATGACGCCACTCATGTATATGATTTGATATATGAGTACCAATGGTCTCTTTAAAGCTAGTCAAAAGTTCTGTTCCAGTTTAATAACTGATGGGTAACTGGAAGAGGGTTAAAACAGTAGTGGCTAAAGTTTTAAAGTTATTAAATGAAGCTCATGGTAATTCAATTTACCACTTCACAGCCGGCCCAGTAAGCATTCTCTATAAAAGACACAATCTAAAAAAATCATCATTTAAGGAGTTTTATGAACACCATAAATGATAAGTCATGACATGCGTAGAGGGGTATTCTCCAAAATTTCCATTGAATTTGGGAATATTCGAGGGTAATTTATGTGGAATCACCGGCCATCAAGGTAAATAATGAATGGGATCATTAGTGAGCCAATTTAAATATGGTAACTCTAACGTTGCAACAAATGGAAACTATCGATTAAGGTTAGGTTGAGCATAACCTGGTAAGATTGAAATGCCTAAGAAATAGGCCTTTGCATACCAACAAATGGATTCTGTTGTTGGTAACCCATATAGGAGTAGGCTTGCTGACCAGTTCTAGATAAGCTTGAAACTGTGGGAATGGTTGTTGTGGCTGCCATGGTATCTGATAAAATGGTTTCCCGCTAGGATAATTCAGACCCAGTTGTGAATAGACAAGGCCAATAGAAGCCCGTGACAAAGGTAAACTAATCTGCGGTTGTGAAATTACCGTTACAGCTGGTTGTTGAATACTATCCTGGGAAGACAACGTATATAGACCCAAAACTTGAGGGTTAGGGGTGGAAGGAACTGCTTGTGCAGACTGAATAACATCCATAGAAGAAATGACAGGCATAGTAGGCATAGATGCAACAGGTTGAATTGGTTGATATTGATACACAACCATTTGCGGATGAATAGGCAAAGTAGGCTTCCATTGGGAAACAATAATTCCAGCATATGATGGACCTAAATACGATGGAGTACTGCCATATGGACTAAAATTTTGTGGTCCCTGTTGAGCCCCAAAGATGTCCTTCTTTTCCACCACATTTCACTTCATTTCCTTTGTCCCTCATCAATTACAGGCTTAAATGATCAATAGGATTGATTAGGATTACTTTAAGAATGTATATAATGACTAACTTGCTATGTTTTCATGATTTTTTTGTTGTAGTAATTTTTGACTGGACTCGGCTACAGATCTGTTCTGCAGCTATCTTCATGTTTACGTAGGTTCCAGGTGTCACTGCAATAAAAAACGCATATGATTGAAATCCACAACACTTCCCCATCATATTTTTCTCTCCACGAAGTCTAAGTTAAAGTCTCCAAGCGGTTATGCACGTAGAAGAGATCAAAACTAAGAGGCATTTTCCTATCAAGACACGGACTCTATAAATGTCCGCAGTAAAGTACAAGATCTTCAATAAGAGTTTTAATTTGATTAGAACTGGGAAAGACACTTATCCTTGTTTTTATCAAGGGTAGTTATGTAATTTCCTTATAAGTATGACTCGGGAGACCGAGAAGACAGCTAGCCAGATTTTGTTTTTGTTGCTAGATCTCAAAAGACCGTAATACTCTGTTTTAAATAATTTCTCCTTTAATGAAAGAAGCATCACTTTATTGCAAGAGCTGAGTCAATCTTGAGTAGATTTGCATGCTAATCTGGTGGTAGAGGGCCCCTGCTACCTGAGAAGCTTTGTTCATATGGTTTAGATAAGTAACTTAGCCTTGTTTCATTCTTAGTTTAATCAATTTTCAGAAATTTGTGTTTTTATACTTACTTACAGCGGATGCCACAATGAGTCTTTTCCTTAAAAACTCTTCCAAAATACCACTCACATTGGATGGGATATAACTGTAGTATTTAGGAGTTAGTTTCATTTCTCTGAACTTTATGATTTTGTGCTCAATTACATCAGTTGTTACAGCTAGTCGTGATCTTATAAACTCTTCCAAAATATCACTAACTATAGATGAGACATAGCTGTGGTGTTTTAGAGCTTTGTTGTGTTTTGTTGAATTGTATGCTTTCATGCTCATTTAAATAACATGTTGCAGCCAGTCCTATTCCATAAATTATTCCAAAATACCACTAATTCTGAATGAGACAGAGCTGAGACATTTTAGTGATTAGTTGCATCTTTAGTCTAGTTGTAGTACTCCAGAGGTAGATGTCACTCTAGTTTAATTCTGCCACCGTGTTTCAAGTTTGATAATGGCACTCTAGTATAACTCTGTTCACTGTAATTTAAGTTAGATTAGTGACATTCTAGTTCAGTTCCATTTCACTGTATTTCAAAGTTAGGCTAAAAGCATTCTAGTTTAGTTGTGACCATTTTGTTTCAAGTTTGATCAATTGCATTCTAGTTCAGTGTCATCCATTGTTCTTTAAGTTGTGTTGACTGTCAAAATTAGACTTCACGGCCTTCATTGTTTACAAACTAATATTGTTCTGACTTTCTATTAATGCATCATCATATGGACAGGAATGAATTAGTGATATCAGTTTAAGGCCTTGATTGTTCTGCAATCTTTTGCAATTTCACAAATAAGCTTTTTCCCAAAACTATTATAGAAAATCTCTAACTTTCGGATGAGGCTTAGTAGTGACAAGTAGAGCTGCAGAATGGACTAATATTAGCATTACAAGTTAATTCAGAGTAGAAATATTATTTTTCTATAAATAATCTTTTCAAATTGTGTTCCAATAAACTTCTAGCCATGGATGAGATTCTTTGTAATATTGTAAGATGATTGTTTACTTAGGAGAACTTCATTTGCACTAAACTTGTCCTTTTCTCAAGCTATTCCAACATATTTCTAATGAATGAATTGGATGAGTTCATGTTATGAGTTATTGAGTTCATGTTGTGATTTATTTCCTTGCTATGAGTCATTATCAAACTTTGCATTTTTTGTTCTTTAGTATAGGTTTTGCTCTATTTTTAGTGTGACCAACAACTGTTCTTTTTCAACATTTAGTTCTTTTCCTTCTTAACATAAAACCACAAAACCAAAAACATCATAAAAACACTAAACACAACGTAGTGAGAAACAGATACCTAGGCACATATAGTGCACCACACTTCAGCAGTTTACTGACCCTGGTTGATAATTTATGACCTCAATTTAGGAACACTAAGTTGAGCACAACATTTTGGCGTCGTTGCCGGGGAAGTGTAACTAGGTAGCCTTGTTTCTTACCACCCAAAAACAATGATATGTGTAGAGAAAGAGACTCAAGGGGTAGATTCACAAGAAGCAGAAGCTTGATTCCTAGAACACCACTTGTTTCACCAAGACCTAGAGCCAGCACACCTCCAACTCAAACTCACATTCCATCCTTTACTGATCCTAGACTTCCAGAGAACTTAAGATCAGATATTCCATTAGAAAGACCTTCTACTTTACCCACTGAGCCTGTCTTAGAAGAAGATTCAAGAACCCCTGCTAGGGACATAAACTTTTCAACTTCTACAGAAGAATCAACTATGGCAGAAGAAGGGGGAGGAGGAGTTTTTAATGGAGAACACACACTATTTGGAAGGGGTAGAGGTAGAGGTAGAGGAGAAGGAGGTAGAGGTGCAGAAGGAGAAGGAGGCACAGGAAGAGGTAGAAGAGAAATGGGAAGCTCTTTTGGGTTTCCTGTAGTAGATGAAGAAACCAATACAACTATGAAAAAAATTTCACCCTCTGTCCTTCCAAACTTTTATGGAATGAAAACTGAAGATCCTGAAACCTTCATATTTGAATTTGAAGTCTTATGTAGAACCTATGACTACTTACAAGATGCTCAAAAACATAAACTATTTCCTTCAAAATTGAAAGGAGCAGCATTGAAGTGGTTTATGAGTTTGATCAACAGTTCTATTAGGACATGGGAAGACATGAAACAAGTATTTCTAGAAAGGTATTTGGACTATTGTATGCCAGCCAACCATAAGGAGGAAGTGTTTAAAATGCTACAAAAAGAAGATGAAAATATGGAAGATTTGTTGGAGAGATTTAACTACAACATCAAAAGAGCAAAAATGGAAAACTTAGACCAAGACACTTTGAAAGCTCTCTTGTTGAAGACAATTAGGGATGAATGGTTAGATATCCTTAACATGATGGGAAAAGGGGATATATCTCAGCTCACATTACTTGAAATAGCTGAATTATGTATCAACCTTTCAAGAGGGAAATCTAAAACTATAAAAGGACCAAGAGACCCTGCTCTTGCAAGGGCAAGTAAGTCTGCTTCTGGGACAGTAAGTAGGGAAGAAATAGGACATATGCTTGATGAATTCAAATCTTATATCTTGGGGAGTCTTAGTGAACAGATAGACACCCTTAAGTTACAAAACAAGCAAAAAGTTGAATCTAATGCCTTAGCAATCTTTTGTCCCAAATGTAGAAAGAAACATGCCTTGAGAGAGTGCCCTTTGGATGCCAAAGTTGTGGAGACTTGTGTAATTTTTTCAGAAAAACATGAGACCAAGAGTTGTCCTTCACTTCCTGGTCTTAAAGTTGTCTTTCAAGAAGATGCTCCTACAAGTTCCACAGAATATCTCAATTTTGTCTGCAGGAGGCCTTGGCAAGGACCTCAAACACAAGGATTTCATGATCAGTTGTATAATCAACCCCCACCAAATTGGAATTCTTGGCAGCAAACTTGGCCTCAATTTCAAAATCAATCACAAACTTGGGTGCAAGGAGCACAAAATCCCTATGGAAGATACTCTCAGTATTACCAATATCCACCATCCTATCCACTATATCCACATTTCCCTCCTCAACAAAATCCTAAAAATCCACAACATCAAAATCAACCACTTCCATTACCATTTCCTTGGAAAACAAATCAGTTGCCTGCCCAACCCATACCAAACCCCAACAATAAAAATTCTCAGAACACATACATGATAGAAGGCCAGCAGTTTCCAACTTATTTGATCACTCCTTTAGACCTTAGTGATGTTCAACTTAGGTCTGGAATAATACTTGAAAAGAGGAAACCTTCTGTAATCATACAAGAGCAAGACAATGCTGAGGAAGATTCTCTATGGGTAAATAAAAGTCTTTAAGGGAACACAACTTTCCAAGACTCAAACATTGAAAAATCAAAACAAAAATAACCAATAGTTTCAACTCCTATATTATAGCAGCCATCAACATCCACTTCTACACCTCCCTTTCCAGAAAGATTACAAATTGACAGGGGTGTACAAAAACAAATTATGGTGCCTAATTATGATTTCCTAGATGAGCTGAGAAATGTTTGTATTAAGATCCCATTATTGCAAGCTATCAAGGAAATTCTAATATTAGCAAAGAAAATAAAGGAGTTGAGCATGAAGAAAACAGGAAAAAGAATAAGAGAGACAAAGAAAATTCAACTGGCAGGAAAAATAGCAGATATTATGATGGGTAAGATTGTTATTCCAAAGTATCTAGACCCGGGAAATCTAGTTGTTAAAATTCACATCAATGGAATTGAGATCCAAAACACACTCATTGATTTAGGAGAAACAATCAATATCATGAGTAGACAAATCATGGACAAAATGAAACTTCCTAATCTTCTTTTTACACCCACATTATTACAATTAGCAGACAGATCTATGATCAAACCTGATGGGGTAATAGAAGACATTCCAGTGTCCCTAGATTCTTGGGAGTATCCTGTGGATTTTATGATCCTAACTCCTAAGAATAATTTAGGAGGGCATCCTGTTATATTAAGAAGACCTTGGTTAGCTACAGGTGATGCTTTCATTAGTTGTAGATCCAGTGACATGTACATCTATGATGGTAGTTCAACCAAGAAATTTACCTTGTATCCTCCAGCAAGAATAATTACAGAATTATATGATACTCAATGGATAGAGGATGAAGAAGACTTACAACCTCTCTTCACAATTTCAGAAATTAGTGAAGATAGCCAGATTCTGAATACCTTGGAAAACTTTGAATCCTCCTCGGAATACAAACATGAACAATTTCAAGAAGAATCCAACATTGAGTTTTTATCATCAAGACAGATGTCTCTTTACTCCATGGATAAATTTGGCAGCTCTACAATTGAGATATTTCCAGGCAAAACTTTAAACATAAACAAGAACCTAGAGAAATATCAACAAGAAGAGCTAGTCAAGATATTACAGAGACATTCTTTTGCATATGCATGGGAGTACACTGATATGAAAGGGATAAGCCCCAAGACTTGCACTCATCACATCTACATAGAGGAAAATTGTAAACCAATCAGACAACCTCAAAGACGGATGAATCCAAATCTTAGGGATATTGTTAAGGAAGAATTGCAGAAATTGTTAAATGTTAACTTTATCTATCCCATTTCAAATAGTCAGTGGGTTTCTCCTTTGGTAATTGTGCTAAAGAAAGATGGTAAATGGAGGGTATGTATTGACTACCTGGAATTAAACAAATCTACTCTTAAAGATCATTTTCCCTTACCTTTCATAGATCAGGTGTTAGATACATTAGCTAGAAAAAAGTACTTCTCATTTTTAGATGGGTTTAGTGGTTATAATCAAATCCAAGTAGCACTGGAAGATCAAGACAAAACCACATTTATCTGTCCTTGGGGCACCTATGCTTACCGAGTATTGCCATTTGGATTATGCAATGCACCTGCAACATTTCAAAGGGCAGTACTAGGAATATTTTCAGATCTGATACATGATTGTGTAGAGGTATATATGGATGATTTCACAGTTTATGGAAACACATTTGAAGAGGCCTTAACAAACTTGGAAATTTTTTTAAAAAGATGTAAAGAAGCAAATCTTTCACTTAGTCATGAGAAGTGTTTTATGATGTTTACTGAAGGAATTGTTTTAGGAAATCACATTTCAGGGGATGGGATTAGAGTTGATGAGGCAAAAGTTGAAGTCATCTCTAACTTATCTATTCCAAGTTGTCAAAAATATGTTAGGAGTTTTCTTGGATTTACAGGATATTATCGAAGGTTTATAGAAAACTTCACCAAGATAGCATCTCCACTTTTCAAATTACTTACCAAGGACTGTGAATTCACGTGGAATTCTGATTTCCAGTTAGACTTTGAGAGCTTGAAAACAAAAATCTATGAAGCACCTATTTTAAGGGGACCTAACTGGAAGTTACCTTTTCATATTTCAACAGATGCCTCGGATACAGCTCTAGGAGCAGTATTGGGACAAAAAGACCTGATTCCTTATGCCATCTACTATACCAGTAAAAATTTGACTCCTGCAGAGTTAAACTATACTGTAACTGAAAAAGAGTTTTTAGCTGTTGTTCATGCCATAAAAAAATTCAGACACTATATAACAGGCTATGAAACTTTTGTTCACACTGATCATTCTGCAATTAGATACTTAATGAACAAATCAATTACTAATGGCATAGTCATAAGATGGTTATTGCTTTTACAAGAATTCAACATTACCATTCTAGATAGGCCTGGAAAACAAAACACAGTAGCTGATTTCCTATCTAGACTCCAAAACATCCAAGACAATACCCCAGTTGAAGATCAATTCCCTGATGAATATCTTTTTGCAATTTCTACTCAGACTCCTTGGTTTGCTGATATTGCTAATTATTTAGTTTCAGGAAAATTTCCTTCAATAATGAATGCAAGAGACAAAAGAAAGATCATTTATGACAGTGAAAAATATTCATGGGTTGCTAATGAGTTATACAAAACAGGTCCAGATTTTATCATTAGGAGGTGTGTTCGGGAAGATGAGATGCCTAAGATCCTCAAGGCATGTCATGATGAACCTTGTGGCGGACACTTTGCTGATAAAAGGACAGCTTATAAGATCCTTCATTTAGGATATTATTGGCCATCCCTTTTCAAAGATGCTAAAGAGTATGTCAAAAGGTGTGACAGTTGCCAAAGGGTAGGGAAACCTTCTCCTTTAGGTGAGATGCCATTGCAGCCTCAGGTACATATTGAACCTTTTGAAAAATGGGCTCTGGATTTTGTAGGACCTATTAGTCCTCCATCAAGACAAAAGAGATATATATTAGTTTTCACTGATTATGTTACCAAATGGGTAGAGGCCAAGCCATTACTTTTTGCTAATGAAGCATCCGTAGTTAATTTTCTTTTTGAGGATATTTTTACTCGTTTTGGTGTCCCAAGGGAAATTGTTACAGATCAAGGAGCTCAATTCACATCAAGGCTAGTGGAACAAATGATGGAGAGGTACAAAATCAGACACAGAAAATCTACTCTCTATCATCCACAAGCAAATGGTCAAGTGGAATCTACTAATAAGGTCATTGAAGGGATCCTAACGAAGACTGTTCATTTGCATAGAAGAGATTGGGCAGATAGGCTTCCTGAAGCCTTGTGGGCCTATAGAACTACATGGAGGAGCACAACAGGCCATACTCCTTATGAACTTGTTCATGGAAAGCAAGTTTTGTTTCCCATAGAGTTCCAGATTCAAACTTTCAAAATGGCAGGACTTGATATAACAGAGGCAAAAAAGCACATATTGGAGCAGATTAATGAATTGGATGAGATCAGACAAGATGAAGTTTAGAAAACAAGTATATTCCAACAGCAAAGGACTATATGGCATGACAAGTACATCAAGAAAAGAAATTCAAAAAAGGTGACTGGGCTCTCTTGTTTGATTCAAAGTTCAAGGATTTTCAAGGTAAATTCCAAACACATTGGCTTGGGCCATATGAAATTATAAGAATTTTTGACAATGGAGCAATAAAAATCAGGAAAATAGATGAAGAGAAGGTCACTTTTCTTGTAAATGGTCATAGATTGAAGCTGTATCATAAGCCACTTTCAAAAGAAGAATTTTTCAAGAGATTACAAGAAAACAGTGATATGAAGTTAATGAAGAAGAATTTTTCTTCTTCATCAACTTAATTGAATTTTCTGAAGTCAGATATTTGAAAAAAAAAAAAAATTAATAAAAAATAATAATAAAAAATAAAAAAATAAAGTATAAACATGAAAACTAATCTCTGATTAGCATGTTTATACAGAAAAGATAGAGTGAAAATCAGAATCTTTCTAACACTTTAGCTTTTCAAGTTTGTTTTTTTTCTGCAAGCAGCTATCATAAAATCATAAGTGATTCACATCCCACTTATGATCCATTTTACTCCATTCATCCATACTCCATTTCATTTCATTCATCCATACTTCATTATTTCATTCCATGGTCCACCTCATTTCCATCTCAGAGTTTTAAGATTGATTTCTTTATGCAATTGAATAATACAGATCAGAAGCTGCAGGTCACTTTTCACTCCACTTCATAATTGTGATCTATTTCATTCCATTATTCACTTCATTCATAACTCCATCACACCATATTTCATTATCCATTTTTAACTCATTTCATACAACATTCCATTCATGCTTCAAACCATTCCATTCCATGTTTCAAGATTTCCACAAGTACATTCTGCAATCAGTCAGACATTCTGCAGCCAGTCAGACATTCTGCAACTAGTCAGACATTCTGCAGCTAGAGATCCTGAAGGCACTGTCCAGTAATCACTTGATTTGGCAGAAAATTGATCCTTCATATTCAAGACAACAAGAAAAATCAAAGAAGTTATGAGGACTGAAGATCAATGATTTTCAAAGGAGAAAACGGCATATCAAAACCACAAAAAAAAAAATTCAAAGGAAAGGCAAAGGTAAAAGTTATGAAATTATTATGGTGACAGATCATGAAAATTTTAGCATAGGTAAGTTATGTATGATTCAAAAAGGTTATTTTAATTAGTCGTGTTGATCATTCCTATCAACCATATCATAAAAACTTTGGACAAAAACCCTTCCATCTTGCCATATCCGATCATCATTTAAAACTTAATGGTTAAGTACTGAAGTGATTTAATCAGTCACGTCACTAGGAAAAAGTATTTAATGATGATTTTGAATTGCTTAAAAAATATCTCCGCGGTCTTTTATTTCATGATATTTCCCAACCCATTAATCCGAGCGCATCATACTCATTTCATAACTACTCCATATCATTCCTTTCTGCAGCCAATACTTAGCCATTCCGGTCTGTAAAAAAGAGGAAACATCTTTGGGGCAGAAACATCTCTTTAACAGCCATTTTCACCATGAGCAGAGGAGCAGTAAATTGAAGGTTGGAAAGAGAAGCTATGGGTCCCATAGTGAGGACCGAACCAGTTGGAGCCAAGTACTTGGAAGGTTATCCACAAATCATAGAAATGCTACAGCAGGCTGGTTGGTTGCAATTCTTGGAGAAATTCAGTGGTTTTCACAAAGAGGTGACTAAAACATTTGCACGGTCCTTCAATGGAGCAGAGGTCGAAATAGGAGATATTAAATTCACTGTTACAGAGGCTTTCATTGCAGAAGCAACAAAATTACCCAGGAAAGGAGAAAGGTGGCTCAAAAATATGGAATTTCATAACGAGGCATGGAGGCAAATACTCAAAACTCTAGGTATGGATGTTTCCATTTTTAAGAAAGGTATCCCTAGCTCGGCACTGAAGAATAAATGGAGGAATTTGTTGCTCATTTTGCAAAAAATTATCACTTGTGAAGGAAGATTCGGTACCCTCTTTGTTTATCATATTCAGTTAATGATGCATTTCTTAGATGAAGAAATTAATTTGCCCTTTTTCCTACTTCATAGTCTGAAAATAATGGCCTCAAATGTTCAAAAAAGGGTTCAATTTCTAGAAACAACCTTGTATCACCATGGTTTAGTCAAAATATTAATTGAACATCATTTGAGGAAAATGGGAGATAATTGGGATGAGTTTCTAGTAAGGAACCACTTTGAAGAACCCAAGGAATCTCCACCTGAAAGAAAACCTACAAGAAGAAGCAGGAGAAGGGAAATTTCCAAAGCTGTTGAAGTTGAAACTGGTAAATCATTACAAGAAGACAGTGAAGAGATGATTTCTGAGAAATTGGCTCAAATAAAGAAGCAGCTTAAGAAGGAGAGAATAATAAGAAGATATGCCAAGGACAGAGGAGAAGGGCCATCCCAACCAAGACAGAGCCACAGACTTAGAGGTATACTAAAGAAAACAGAGGTTAGACAAACAGGGATTATAAACATTGAGGATGAAGAAACTCCAGAAATAGACCCAGCACAACAACAAATTTACAATTAGATTGAATCATTAGAGAGGAGAGCTTCAGAAAGTAGAGACAGAACTCCTAGCCCACCAGAATCTGAAATTGATATGCTAAGAAGAGATAAGTATGAGTTAGAAGTACTCAATAGGCATATCAAGAATGAGAATGACATTTTTAAGGAGCAGGTTAAGCTTAAAAGTGATATGAATTCAAGTCTGTCTCTACAAATGAAAAAGTTGTACAAGGCCAGTGAAAAATTGAAGAAGAAAAAAAAAAGGTTAAGCAGGGCACTTACAAATTTGAGGTTCAAGTTAGTCATAAGAAAGCCTAGAAGGCCACTGACTGTCAGGAAAAACAGAAGAAGATGGTTGGATTTCCTAGTAGAGGTATCAGAGTACATGGAATAGTTGAATGAGGACATGCAAAAGCCTTGCAGTGGGGGTATGTTGAGCCCCAAAGATGTCCTTATTTTCGACCACATTTCACTTCATTTCCTTTGTCCCTCATCAATTATAGGCTTAAATGATCAACAGGATTGATTAGGATTACTTTAAGAATGTATATAATGACTAACTTGCTATGTTTTCATGATTTTGTTGTTGTAGTAATTTTTGACTGGACTCGGCTACAGAACGCAGGCATTCTGTAGCCAGTCGTCTGTTCTGCAGCTATCTTCATGTTTACGTAGGTTCCAGGTGTCACTGCAAGAAAAAATGCATATGGGTGAAATCCACAACACTTCCCCATCATATTTTTCTCTCCACGAAGTCTAAGTTAAAGTCTCCAAGCGGTTATGCACGTATAAGAGATCAAAACTAAGAGGCAATTTCCTATCAAGACACGGACTCTACAAATGTCTGCAGTAAAGTACAAGATCTTTAATAAGAGTTTTAATTTGATTAGAGGTGGGAAAGACACTTATCGTTGTTTTTCTCAAGGGTAGTTATGTAATTTCCTTATAATTATGACTCGAGAGACCGAGAAGACAGCTAGCTAGATTTTGTTTTTGTTGCTAGATCTTAGAAGACCGTAATACTCTGTTTTAAAGAATTTCTCCTTTAATGAAAGAAGCATCACTTTATTGCAAGAGCTGAGTCAATATTGAGTATATTTGCGTGCTAATCTGGTGGTAGAGGGCCCCTGCTACCTGAGAAGCTTTGTTCATATGGTTTAGATAAGTAACTTAGCCTTGTTTCATTCTTAGTTTAATCAATTTTCTGAACTTTGTGTTTTTATACTTACTTACATCGGATGCCACAGTTAGTCTTTTCCTTAAAAACTATTCCAAAATACCACTCACATTGGATGGGATATAACTGTAGTATTTAGGAGTTAGTTGCATTTCTTTGAAATTTATGATTTTGTGCTCAATTACATCAGTTGTTACAGCTAGTCGTGATCTTATAAACTCTTCCAAAATATCACTAACTATAGATGAGACATAGCTGTGGTGTTTTAGAGCTTTGTTTTGTTTTGTTGAATTGTATGCTTTCATGCTCATTTACATAACATGATGCAGCCAGTCCTATTCCATAAATTATTCCAAAATACCACTAATTCTGAATGAGACAGAGCTGAGACATTTTAATGATTAGTTGCATCTTTAGTCTAGTTGTAGTACTCTGGAGGTAGATGTCACTCTAGTTTAATTCTGTCACTGTGTTTCAAGTTTGATAATGGCACTCTAGTATAACTCTGTTCACTGTACTTTAAGTTAGATTAGTGACATTCTAGTTCAGTTCCAGTTCACTGCATTTCAAATTTAGGCTAAAAGCATTCTAGTTTAGTTGTGACCACTGTGTTTCAAGTTTGATCAATTGCATTCTAGTTCAGTGTCATCCATTGTTCTTTAAGTTGTGTTGACTATCAAAATTAGACTTCACGGCCTTCATTGTTTACAAACTAATCTTGTTCTGACTTTCTATTAATGCATCATCATATGGACAGGAATGAATTAGTGATATCAGTTTAAGGCCTTGATTGTTCTGCAATCTTTTGCAATTTCACAAATAAGCTTTTTCCCAAAACTATTATAGAAAATCTCTAACTTTCGGATGAGGCTTAGTAGTGACAAGTAGAGCTGCAGAATGGAATAATCTTAGCATTACAAGTTAATTCAGAGTAGAAATCTTATTGTGCTATAAATAATCTTTTCCAATTTTGTTCCAATAAACTTCTAGCCATGGATGAGATTCTTTGTAATATTGTAAGATGATTGTTTACTTAGGAGAACTTCATTTGCACTAAACTTGTCCTTTTCTCAAGATATTCCAACATATTTCTAATGAATGAATTGGATGGGTTTATGTTATGAGTTATTAAGTTCATGTTGTGATTTATTTCCTTGCTATGAGTCCTTATCAAACTTTGCATTTTCTGATCTTTAGTGTCATACACAGTTTAGGTTTCGCTCTGTTTTAGTATAACCATCCACTTCTCTTTACCAACACTTAGTTCTTTTTCCTTTTTAACATAAAACCATAAAACCAAAAACATCATAAAACACTAAACACAACGTAGTGAGAAACAGATACCTAGGCACATATAGTGCACCTCACTTCAGCAGTTTACTAGCCCTGGTTGACAATTTATGACCTCAATTTAGGAACACTAAGTTGAGCACAACAGTCCCCTAGCATATGGAGTATAGGGATATTGCACATATTGAATTTAATATGATGGGTGTCCAGCAGATACTGGATAATATGGATGGTAATTTGATGCACCAGCCTGATATTGAGGGTCAGGTCGTTCAATACTCGTAATAGATGAACAAGATAGAATTCCAGATGATGACATGGGCGAAGTCCATGGACTAGAGGAGACACCAGATTAGGTTCCATTTAAAACTTGGTAACCCAGCGGGACGGACGAACCACCATAAATATGTTCCTCGGGTGTCATTGAACACATCGAAGATGAAGCAACATTAGATTTTGTCACGGCTGTAACATTTAGTATAGTATGGGATTTTGTATTTTCCATGGTTAAATAACCCAACAAATACTCTAACAAATATAAAGGAACTAAGAGTGAAAAGGATCAACAGAAGCAGAGTAGGTAAAACAAGGAAAAGAATGATATAAATGAATCCCCAACCCAAAGTGAGAGGGAGTCGAAGGGGTTGTCTCTTCCTGAAGTTCTTCCTCTATCGAAATCAAACCAAGTAGAAGCACTTCATCGTCATGCCCGAGATAAATTTCGGGTGATAAAATCTACGGTAAAGAGGAAGATTCAATGGTTAGATATGGTTGAGGATCAGATGGTTGCACCAAAACAACTTCTTGTTGTTCAACTTCAGGATCAAATTCTAGATCA
Organism: Pinus albicaulis; assembly: GCA_034641835.2. Classification (NCBI taxonomy): domain Eukaryota; kingdom Viridiplantae; phylum Streptophyta; class Pinopsida; order Pinales; family Pinaceae; genus Pinus; species Pinus albicaulis. The sequence continues at coordinate 970,881,350 of CM076571.1, read as the reverse complement.
ACTTCCAGTCGAACAAGCTCAGGTTCAAGATTTAGCGTTTCACTAGATTGAAATTCAGTGTCCTCAGGTAATGTGAAGTTTTCGTCTCGATAGTAGTAGATAAATTGGGATCATTCGAAATGACCTGAGACTCGGTACTCAAAGGATCAGATGTCTTTGTTATATCTAATTATGTAGCACCAAGAGTTCCAGAGGTATTGGACATGGTAGGACGAGTGCGCCTTTGTCTACTAGGAGTAGCTTCTGGTGGTAATGAAGGTTTATTCGTTGTCCTACGTGAATGATGGGGAAGGGGTTGATCTTCTTCCACGATTGTTGATTGATTTTATACAAAAAAAAATAAAAAAAAAGAGGTTGATGCTAGGAAAAAGGTTTACCAAGAAACTGTGAACTGCAATATACCGCCTCAGTAAACCAAGAACTTATTGTATGTGTAGGCAATCTCCTTTAATATTGTGTTCAGTGTATCACGGGTACAAGGTGATCAACTCGGTTACCTATGGATGGTAAGCAACCTAAATTTGTCCTCCCAAATATATGCGAAGTTATGTGGAGGCCCAATCAGTATTAGCATTGTCTAATATGAAACTTCACAGTGAGAGCATCCCCGTATAATTTTCATACTAGAACACTGCCCGATATACCCGAAAGTACGTGGAAGAACTCCGATATACTTACATACGTGGAATGAGGTATCACACTTGGAATGTATCGCAGACAATTAATGACAAATTCTATGTTTAACGACATTGGAACATGTCTTCTAACCTAGACCTCTAAATTTTATCATTAATGTTACAATGCTTCCTAAGATAAATTCAAATAAATTTCATGTTGATCTTGATTATCAATTTGTCTTTCATGTTCACCACGAGATGTATTGAACATTACTAGAAAGAAATTAGAATGATAAGCATTCATTTCGAATTTATTTTCGACAATGAAAAACTAGCTACTAGGGATAAAGCAATCAAATTGTATGCAAACAAAAATGAGCACATCTAAATTCAATTTTTCCCTAAACTATTCATTAAGAAACACTCACAATCCCTATATTAAAATGCATGTTTTTCTTTTCAATTTCCTTTAATTTTAGATGAATGAAAAAGAAACTAATGCACAAACAATCACTCAAAACTTTCAAGAGAAACAAAGAATCAAACAAAAAATCCTCTTTTCAAAAATAATGAATTGATCAAATTTAAAATTTAACTTTGGAACTATTCAAAAATGATAAAGAAAACATAAATAAACATTGATCAAATAAATCCAAAGTGAGGCAAGAAGAGTAAAGGAAAATTGGTCTCTAGAGGCAATCAATCACTCAAAACCTCAGCAAGCAAACACTGGCATGATTTGGAAAAAGACAAAATAGATAGATTTTTGTTGGTCACATGGGCAACGCACCCCTGAGTGGGAGATAGTGCATTATAGAGCACTTTCCCTAAGCCAATAGTTTTGTGCAGAGCACTGTGTTAAGACCAATAGTGCATTGGTGCCAGAGGAATCTCTGAAAAAACAATCAAATACACTACTTTTGCTAAGACTCATTCAAATGACTGAAAATAAGCAGGTAAATTCTACTAGATGTTGATGGACAAGGAAAAAACCACCAGGGATGATCCTTCGTTCCCCAGTATGGTCGCCAATTTATTTTACAGAAATAAAAACCTACGGATAAGTATGATTTCCCTAAGTGGGTGGAGCACTTAGAAAAACAAAAAGAAAGACATCTAACCTTTTCCTTAAATGAATAGATAAAGGGAGAGAAACCTACTTGTAATTTGTTCGCTTTCCCTCACCTCCCTCCGTCACTTTCTTCACTCTCAATCCAACTTAAATCACTTGATTGATACCTGCCATGGCAAACAGAATACATAAAACAACATAAAGGCAATACGATCTATTCAAGTTAAACAAATTGAATCGATTAAATTCATAAATACACATATAACATAATTGAAACGTGCATTACGAAAGGAAAAAATATCTTTATTATGAATTAGAAGGAAGAGTACAACTAGTTTAACGAATTGTTATCACTCATCCATCTTGAGTCCCATCATCATCACATCTAGCATCAACAATCCAACAGCATCACAGTACATGCACAATACCTCCAAGAGTTGTGATCTCACCAACATAACTCTACTTAACACAAATTCTTGCCTGCCTGTGCACTATGTTTAGTGCTCTATTTATAAGTAGATGAAGGTAGCTTGACATAAATGAATCATTGAATGGATTTTGTAAAAGTGGATGAAGAGGTTTCCTTGTTCATGGGAATAGGAGGATAAGAGGTTTAATGACTTCATGGGTTCCAAATTCGAGGCTATCAGATGAAGTGAAAGCTAGATTAACTTCTAGAAGTCACTAAGGGTTGGAAAGATTCCTAGAATCTAATGAAAAATTTACTCCCAGTTGACCAACGCACTCTAAAGTGGGCCTACATCCTCTACAATGCAGCCTTTCATGGGAGTAGATGCTCTGCAAAGAAGTTACAACTGTCTAGGGGTGCATTGATGGCTCAATAGGGCACTTCAACTGGCATCTATGTAGTGAAACTTTCATGAAGGAAGAACATAAGTGAGATGAATTGTTTAGGGCATGTAGCAACCAATTTAGAGTATGATATACCCTAATGAATGCTAATCTCTTTTTTGGGATGATGCCCAAATCAACCTGTAACAGTGGTTGTTAATCATATGCCTATATCTACATCTTGGTCTGTGATGAGTATTTTTTCATTATAGTGTTAATCATGTTATTATTGTTAGTTGTAATTGATGTTAACATACTTATGACTAGACCTAGTGGAGATGATTTTGTGGTTGCTGTGTAGAGATGGATCTCACGTGTGGTGATTGGATTGAGCTTGGCATGTTGTTGCTGATTGGAGATGATTTTGTTCAGGAGGTTGGAGTGCTACTACAATTGTTGCATGTGTCTCTTTATGTATTGGAGACATTTTATTGTTGCTACATGTGTTAAGTTGTGGTTGCTTGTGTTGGAGGTGGCTCTATCAGTGTTGAAGGTAGTTGTATGAATTTTTTTTGCTATTGCATGAGCTTGGAGATGTTTTTACAGGAGTTGGAGATGGTGCTACAGGTATTGGACATGTTTAGAGAGGTTGTGACTGGTGTTTGAGAAGTTGGATGTATTGGTCTTGGTACTAAGGTTGGAACAAGAGGTATTGCATGTTATTTACTTGTTATTATATTATTTCATCAGTTTCAGACTTGAAACAAAGGTTTGGTGGAGTAATCAGATGTTGAAGAAGGTATTCCATCAGTTGGCAGAGGTTCTAGACTGTAGATGCATTTTTTTTCTTCATCCTTAGCCCTAGTCACATGGAACCAATCCTATCAGTGAGACTCAAAAGTTCTAGACATTAGGAGATAGGCCTATGCATGGGCCCACTCAAATTCTCTCAGTGTTATGCATGTGACCTATCATTTGCATGAGTTTTTTTTTTTCGTATTTTTCGCATTAGTCAACTAATTTTTGTGTTTTGACAACAATCTTGTTCGGAACTTTTCCAATTATGCTCGGAAAAGTTTGTGGGGCCTACATAAGTTAATAAAATATGAAAATATCAATAGTTAAGTAGATTTAGTGGTTTTATAGAGTCAATGAGTTTAATCTAGATCTAATCAAGCATATGAACAGAGTTGTGAAGCCCGGTAGTTCTGCGTAATTATTGAGTTGAGAACTTGAACTCAAATTTATATTGGAGATAGCTCAATGATAGTTTGGTTAGATGAGTTGTGTGTATGGAGTGAGTGTGAGCTTGGAGAAGAGTGTGCAAGATTTGTGTGTTGTCTAGTGTAGAATTTTCTGAATCAATTTGTAATTGTAGCAGTAGTGATTTGAATTTTGTTTCAACCATTATACTTATGCAATTAGTGAGGTGTTGAATGTGGATTGGAGTAAAGTACTGAGGATATTTTTTTGCATCTTCTGTGGAGATTTTGTTTGGAGGTTTTTATTGCATCTATTCCTGCGAGTTTTTTATTTCATTGTGTTCTTTGATGCTATGTTGTTGTAGTGCTCATGTTGAGCAGTTATAGATTCTAGTCTGAAACATTTTGAAACGAGAACCACATAGAGGAGAGGAGTTCGTGGACTTCGGTAAAATAAATATAAGTGAGCATATTTTATCTATCCAATGGTGGTTGGATAGTATGGAATAAACTAGGCAAGGCTCAGTTTTCATGGTGGCTTCCAGTAGATCGTAGCCTATAGAGTCGATTCATAGTTCAACGGTAACCAGACAAGGATCGTTGATCGTGGTGTTCTTCAGCAAATGGTAGTCTGTAGATCCACATGAGAAAAAATATCCATTTGATATAAAACACATGTATATATCTATTTAAATAATTTTCTTGACATAATAGAATTTGAGAAGATGCAGCAGCAGGGTGATTTTTTTCCTGGAGAAGGGTTTTCCACCAAAGATCCTTGTGTCCATGTGTTGATTTATTTTCATTCTTTCATGTTTATTTTTTATGCTATGATCTATGTTTGTGTGTTTCAATTTATGCATTCTTAAATATTAATTAATTCAAGGAAAATTGCATAAGTTCTCTCACTACTGGTTCGCCCCCCACCCTCAATAGTGATGTAGTTTCCAACACGACAAAAAAAACATATAAGGTTAAAGGCCTAACTATAGGAGAACGAGGAGAAACTTACCACCATGGAAATTTTTGCCATGGAATCCATCCAGTGCAAGAATCCATCAAAAACTTATTCAATATTCCTAAAGGAATAATGGTAGCAATTATAGCTTACAACCTTGGCCTAGCATGACTACATAAAATTCATAGGAGTAGTGTTGAAGATGGATCCAAAATGTATGAGTTTTACATGCATAATTTAATACTAATTGACATGAACATTTGGGAACCCAACTCAAGAATGGGAGATGCACAATTGATGGCCTTGGCCTCCTGGATTATCCATGAAGAGGCCAGAGTTGAAGAAATCAAAAGAGTCATGGATAGGGAGATAAATGAACCCTTATGGATCAGAGCAGATTAAAGAGGCCCTCATATTGTCACTAGTAACCATATGCTCATTTTTTTAGATCCTAGGTTGGCACCAACCTATATAGAAAAACAAGAGAAGGAAATGGTAAGGTCCCTTTTCTAGGAACATGCTACTCCGTCGGGAATATCTTAAGATATTCCAATTCCTTCTTCAGTGAGCTATCAAAAGTCCATTTTAGAGATTGAATGATGGGTCATTTACAGTATATGACTCCTTATAAAGAATGGATAAATCCTGAGGCTAGCTGGCCCTTCTCAGACTTTGCCTATGGATATGCAATATTACACCTCGGGAATTTTTGCTACAGGGTCCTTGAGGACACTGTATAAGGAAGCTACTGCATAAATAAGGAAAATTAGAATTTGGATGACCTAGAAAAACTCTAATACAACTCCCCTACAGAAAATGAGCTCAAATAAATAACTCTAGATGGGTTATTCAGATATCCCCAATCTAGGTATCTAAAACAATGCTCAATGAAAGAGCTTACAGAAATATGTGAACATAGACATGAACTCTGCAACTCTGAATACACCATAAGAGGGAAATGATACAGCCATCATGATATTATGACATATCATCAAATAAATACAAAACATAGCTGAGGGACAAGCCACTCAAGCTTTGAGAACCAACCTCCAATACATGAACAATGAAATACATGAGTAGTTGCAACTCCACAAAATGTCGGAGTAGCTGCAACTGCACTGTGTACATGAAGGTATAAGCTTATGAATATGAATAAATGTACATATGTCTAAAATAATACAATAAATAAGCCCAATAACAAGAAATGGGCTGAAATACAAGATTTCTAGCCAATCTATGAAAGATTGCTAGAAATGCTGAAACATACAAAAATGTGACAACCAAGTTGTCACTGCAATTGAACCAAAACAAGAATGAGGCTATGGCTGATCTGAAATGTAGAAGCCCTCCTCTGATAATGTCTCTAATACAAAGTGTTGATCACTTTGTCTCAGAAACATCCTCCTCTGAAGCTCCAGAAACCCCTCTCTCACTGCCTCCTCCAAAATAACGCAGTTCTCCTTATGGACTGCACAATGGGAGATGATGGAAGTGTGGCCTCATGCCACTAATCTGAAATACTGCCTGGGAATCCTCCTTGCAGCTCCTCAAATGAGTGGATCACTCCTCCACTGAAGAAAACAAGACAAGAAAGACTCCATGAGTTCCTCTCTAGCTGCACCCAGCAACACAACATCATCTCTGCTGCAGAAATAACGCGGTAGAAGATGAATGTAGCTGTGACCAATGCCAGATTGAGGAAATGTAGCTCAATCCTCATCCTTCCTTGAGGAAGAGGTAGGGATTCCCGACCGGGAACACCCTAGTGCCCGAGGGCACCATCACCCTGCTAAACAGCCCGGGGACGAAAGCTTTGCAAACCCAAAGTCTAAAATTCTAAAACATAGCATAATGAAAATGGGCTGCTATCTCCTCCATATAAAGTGAGAGAACTCTTCTCCACCATGGTCCCACCAATTATGTTTTCCACCCTCATGTGAATCTCTTCCCTCCAAAACTGCGCAGCTTCTCTAGGAAGCTTCTCCTCTATAGGCAGCGCTGTTGACTTTAGTCAAAGATGACTAAGCTAAGTGAGCTGGGTTCCATTCACACCCTTGGTGTTTATTTCAGCTACTTTATTCACTCCCCTTTCACATCAGGAGTGTTATTTCTTAATCTAAAAGGGGCTAAGGTGTCTCTTTGCCCATTTTATTAACAAAAATAAAATGTGCAACTACAATGTTCCATTTTAGCTTGAGGCTAAAAATTGGGAACATTACAGAAATATTACACTTTGAAGATATCTTCAGTGTTGTGAAACCAGCTCCAAAAGAGAAGAAAAGAGGTATCAATGCCTTAGAAATAAGCCACTTCAAGGGGGCAACCTCTAATACATTACATGAATGAACAATTCTTGGATGATTCAAATTACAAAACCTCCTTTCTATATATAGGAGTCCATGGGGCCACATTGTAATCCTAGCCGACCTAAAAATAATAATTTAAGGGCATAATAATAACAATATGGGGGTTACAAGGGTACAATAATAACAATAAGGGGGTTACACTAACAAAAATAAGGACTATACTAGTAATATAGGACCTAACATGCCCCTCTCCTTCAAAAAAGTGTCATTCTCAATGCTTGAGTAGCTCTAGGTGCTTCCCGTATAAAATTCTCATCCTCCCATGTAGAATCTTTAAGGTGTGTTCTTCCACTTGATGAGACACTAAAATTGATCGATTCCGTAGGCCGTCGAGTTCTTGTTTCCGTGACCGCCTTCAGTTCCAATATGATTTTTTCCTTCCTCATCAAGTTCGGCAATATTGTTTGAACTAGAATATTTTCACCTATAACCTTCTTTAAGCATGAAACATGGAAAATTGGATGCACTCGTGAAGAAGCAGGAAGCTCCAATTTGTATGCCATAGTACCAATCTTTTGAAACACCTTGTAAGGACCATTGTACTTTGGCAATAATTTATTATCCTTCTTAGCTTGCTTGAGGGACATTTGTTTGTATGGTTGTAGTTGTAAAAATACCTAGTCTCCTACATCAAAACTTCTCTCACTGCGATGTTGATCTACCTATTATTTCATTCGATTTTGTGCCAAATTCAGGTTGTGATATTCCACTGCTTGAACCTTCGAATTTTCTCTTAAATATGATGTGATGGATGGTGGATGATATCCATAAAGTGCCATAAATGGGGTCATTTTTGCTGCAATATGGAAGGAATTTTTATACCACCATTCAGCTATAGGTAACCACTTGACCCATTGTGTTTGTTTATCAGATACAAAACAACGAAGATATCCTTCCAAATATTTATTTACTATCTCAGTTTGACCATCGGATTGAGGATGATAAGATGAGCTATGAGATAATTGAGTACCCAAACAAGAAAATAACTCTGTCCAAAAATTTCTAGTAAAAATGGGATCTCTGTCACTCACAATAACCCTTTGGTTTCCATGTATCTTTTGAATTGTGTCCATAAATTTAGTAGCAACTGTACTTGCTTTAAATGGATGAGATAATGCACAAAAGTGTGCATACTTGGTAATTCTATCAACTACCACCATGATGACACTCTTTCCTTTAGACTTAGGTAAACCTGTGATAAAATCCATTGAGATCTCCTCCCAACGTTGACTTGGAATGAATAAAGGTTGTAGAAGACCCGGGGTCTTAATTATCTTAACTTTATTCTGCTGGCAAACCAAACATTCTGCCACAAAATTTTGAATGTCAGAATTAAGGCCATCCCAAAAAAAAACTTTCTTCACCCTGTGGTAAGTTTTTAAAAATCCTGAGTGTCCTCCTAAAGGAGAAGTGTGAAATTCCAAAATAATCTTTTGTTTTAGTTGGGAATTCTTACAAATATATGTTTATACTCAGGATCGCAAGGAATCCTCAGTTCAACTAAATGTACGTATGTAACTAGATCTGCTACAATTTTGAATGAGTGTCCACACTTCTTCGTCCTTCTTCCATTCATCTCTTGCTTCGGTTATCCAATTTGGTTGGATAATAGAAATGGCACAAAGCAATGCTTCCACCTCTTCATTATTTCTTGAGAGTGCATCTGCAACAACATTTAGCTTCCCTTTTTTGTATATTATTTCAAAGTAATAACCCAACATCTTTGTGATAGATTTTTGCTACTCTTCTGAATATAGTCTTTGCTCCAAAAATTGTTTAAGACTATCATGATCAGTTTTTATCTTGAAGTGTCTTCCCATTAGGCAAGTTCTCCATTTCTTTAGTGCATGCAGTATTTCTAACATTTCCTTCTCATAAATAGGTTTCTGTAAATATTTTCCTTTGATTGGATGACTTTCAAAAGCAATGGGTCTTCCTTCTTGCATTAAAATAGCACCAATTCCATTTGTTGAGGCATCACATTCCACAATAAAGGTTTTTATGGAGTCTAGCGTAGCTAAGACTGGTGCTAGGCACATTGCCTCTTTAAGATGTTCAAAGGCCTTAGTTGCTTCAGTTGTCCATGAAAATGTATCTTTCTTTAATAATGTTGTTAGAGGTGTTGCTATTCTCCCATAATTCTTAACAAACTTTCGATAATACGTTGTTAACCCGAGAAATCCTCGCAACTGCTTTATGGTTGTGGGGACTTTTCATTCCTTAATGGCTTTAATTTTGTTAGGGTCTACCTTAACACCCTCATGAGATACAATATGACCCAGATATTCCACATCTTGTCCTCCAAAGAAACATTTGGAGTTTTTGCATATAATTGTTTCTTCTGCAATAGTTTGAGCACCCTGTCAACATGTTCAACATGATCCTTCCAAGACCTGCTGTAGATTAGTATATCATCAAAAAATACGAGCACAAATTTTCTAAGGAAGGGTTTGAAAATGGAATTCATCAACCCTTGAAATGTAGAAGGTGCATTGGTAAGGCCAAAAGGCATGACCAAAAATTCATAATGACCCTCATGAGTTCGAAATGCTATTTTTGGAATATCTTCACTCTTCATTCTAATTTGATGATATCCTGAACGAAGATCCAACTTGGTAAAATAAATTGCTCCATGTAATTCATCCAATAATTCATCAATCACAGGAATGGGAAATTTATCTTTAATGGTGAGCTTATTGAGCTCCCTATAATCCAGACACATGTGTCATGATCCATCCTTCTTGTGTACCAATACTACAGGAGCAGAGAAAGAACTTTGACTAGGTTGGATTATACCCGCCTCTAACATTTCTGCAATCATACGTTCAATTTCGCTCTTTTGGACATAAGGATATCTATAAGGCCTGATGTTTGGAGGAACACTTCCTGGAATCAAATGAATAGCATGATCATGATCAATAATAGGTGGGAGTCCTTTTGGAGTTTCAAAAACCTTGGAATGATTGTCCAAGACTTTTTGGAGATCTGCAGAAATAGATGATTTTGATGTTGGAACTTCTAGTGAGCATAATTGTGCAATTATGCCTTGTTGTTCTTTCTTTAGAAGCTTTGTCATGACATTAGAGCTTATTATCTTTCCCGGCTTCCCCGCAATACCCTGTAATTCGACTTCCTTTCCTTCTGAAAAAAATTTCAAGAAAAGTTCTTGAAAATTAAAAGCTACCGTCCCCAAAGATTGTAACCATTGTACTCCTAGTACAACATCGGCACCTCCCATAGGAATGGAAAGCATTGGAATATTCAATACATATTCCCCCATGGTTAGCTTGATATTATGGCATTTTCTAGAGCAATTTATAGTTCCTCCATTTGCAACCATCACTTGACATTCTCGTGTTGGGTATAGGAAACAATTCAATTCCTTGGCTACCTTACAATGAATAAAATTATGGGTACTACCTGAATCAATCAACACTATTACCTTTTTCTTCTTGATATGTCCTTCTATCTTGAGAGTTTGAAGAGTGGTAATTCCTACCAATGCATTACATGATATGGTCGGACTCATTTCTTCCTCTTCTAGGGCTGGTTCTTGGTGTATATCCTCTTCTTGTTCATTTTCTTCTTCCTCTTCACAATCTATGTAAAATAATTTCTTCTCAGCACACTTATGACCTTTAGTGTATTTGCTATCACAACTGTAGCAAAGCCCTTTTGCTCTTTTTTCTTCCAATTTTTGTAGTGTCAACCTTGTAGGTTGTGGAAATCTAGGAGTAGCAACACTTCCCTCTTTATAGAAGTGAGTGGTAGGCTTCCTTGTCGCCATAATTTTACATTCAATTTTTCTTGCCAACCTGAATGCCTTCTCCAATGAATCAGGTTCCAAAACGTGAACTTCATGTTCGATGTTATCCTTTAAAGTACTTATGAAGAGATCAATCCTATGTTCCCCTGGAATATCAGTTACCCTTATATTCAATTTTTGTAAGTCCTCAATGTGCTCCCCCATTAAACCCTTTTGTTTGAGATTTATCAATTGGCTAAAGAAGGTGTTGCTCTTTGTATCCTCATAATGTGCTATCATTTCCTCTGTAAAAATCGACCAAGTGACCATTTTTTTATGGGAGCAAAGCCATCGATACCATACAAATGTATTTTGTTCTAAATGTAAAGTTGCAATGCGTACCTTTTGTGTGTTTTTTACATTATGGAGATCAAAATATTGCTCCATCTGTAGTATCCATGTTACAGGATCCTTTCCATCAAACTTCCTCATATCCATTTTTGGAATATGGTGGTTCTTCCCGCCAACATTAGATTTTATGAAATCATGATTAAAATTTATTTTTTCCTCATCATGAGTTTCCTCTACTATATTTTCACCATTAGGAAACATTTCTTGTATCAACTTTGTCAAACCTTCCGTGTCTGCTTTTATATCATTCTTCATGTTTTCCATTTTCTCATTGATCTTAGCTTCCATGTCATCCATCTTAGATTCCATGCCAGCTTCCATGCCATTCTTCAAACCATCCATCTTAGATTCCACGCCTTTCTTCAAACCATCCATCTTAGTTTCCATGCCTTTCTTCAAAACTTCCATGTCATTTTTTGTTGCTCTTTGCGAGAGCGAAATTTGTTGCACTTGCTCTTGTAATTTTGATATGTCATGTTTCCATTCTTCATCTTCATGAGTCATAGTAGAGCTTTCTAAAGGCTTAATGGGTGTTGAATTCTTTTTAGGGGCCATTTTAGAATCCAATACTGATGTCTATTCTATAATATGCCCTTGGAATCAATTCAACTTGATTGTTCAAACAAGACTTATGCAATTTGGAAAAACAAATACACACATTTTACTTGCTTTTGAGGAGCTCGATACTAAAATTGAATTATCTCTATAATTGTGGACCCTCAATATCTAAAATTCAGCCCTATAGTAGCCCTCTGAGGCTTCTTTCAAATTCCACAGGTCTGTTCTAATTTGGATTCTTCAAGGCAAAGTTATGTCCAATTTCCCACAATGACCCAATTTTGTACTGGTTCAGTAGAGCGAACTTGTACGACTTGCCACGTGTCACTATTTCCTCCTTTGGTTCTGAAATTGATAGAAAGAAAACTAACGTCCGTGTACTTATGGCCAAATTTTACATCATTCCAATCTGATGCTCAGAGAGAGAGCTATGAATATTTTCCCACGATCACGTCTTTGAGATGAAATTCAGAAGCCTTAAAAATACCTAACTTCCATAGATCATATCTCCGAAAATATTATGAGCAAATACCTGAAATTTTTCGAAGATGTTCCTCAGGATTGTAGCTTCGCACTCTAAATATTTCAGCTTTTGAACCTTCGTAGAAAAAAATTTATTATGAAAATACCACGATGACCTGTTTAGGTTAAATTCAAGAGCCTGCAAAATGACCTAACTTGCATAGATCATATCTCCGAAAATATTTTGAACCAAGCTCTAAAATTTTGTGAAGATGTTCCTCAACATTTTGGCTTCGCACTCTAAAAATTTCCGATTCTGAACCTTCGTAGAAAAAAATTTATAGCGAAAATTCCACGATGACCTGTTTGGAGCAGTGAAACCCTATAATCTCAAAGCTCTAATACCAAATGTTGTGAAACCAGCTCCAAAAGAGAAGAAAAGAGGTATCAATGCCTTAGAAATAAGCCACTTCGAGGGGGAAACCTCTAATACATTACATGAATGAACAATTATTGGATGATTCAAATTAAAAAACCTCCTTTCTATATATAGGAGTCCATGGGGCCACAATGTAATCCTAGCTGACCTAACAATAATAATTTAAGGGCACAGTAATAACAATATGGGGGTTACAAGGGTACAATAATAACAATAAGGGGGTTACACTAACAACAATAAGGGACTATACTAGTAATATAGGGACCTAACATTCAAGTTATTAGGAAATGAGAGCCTGCAAGCCCAATGAAGGAATATCACTCCCAAAAAATGCTAAAAAATGCTTTGGAAAAAAACCCCTCTATACAAAAGGATAGTTCAAAGATTGGGGATCAATTGCATTGGACCAATTTTAGTCCTCCTCTACTATTGGGCTTGCAAGAAAACAAGGAATAGGTAGAAGAAAAAAGAGAATGGGAAGAGATTGAAAATAATGTAGGTTTCCATCCTAACAAAGGCATTCCGTTTGAGGTATCGTGGGATGTCAGGGAGGCCACTAGGGCCATGAATAAGGTACAATTAATTAACTAAGTTTCTCATAAGAAGAGAAACACTTTTAGTATGGGGGTAAGATGGGCCTCCAAAATAGGTACAATTCAAGGCCCACCTTACCATCCTTCAATACATTTTAACCTCTATTTTTTCATTTGATAATATATTTTTTAGCTATAATGTGTTCCTAGGAAGGTTAGGGAATATTTATTATATTATGTAACCTAATGCATTGAATGTGTAGGTAGAAGAGGATTTATTGTGTAGAACATGTTCCTCGCATTATTTCATCAACAACTCGGCTGGCTTGTGGGAAATTACTACCCCTCAGTGATTGTGAGAACCCCTAGAGACCAGATCCACTTTTGTAGGAGTTTTGGAGGGAAGCAACATTTCCTTCAAGGAGGCTTCCCCTCACTCACTTTTGTATAAATAAAGGAGGCTAGCATATCAGTAGGATTTGATTTTTTAGAAGCATGATATTGACTATAAGAGCAAGAGATTGTTGCATTTTATTTCCATTTCCATGTTATGTATTTCAACAGTTCATGAGATTAATGAAGTGCATCATTTTATTTCTAATCTGAGTTTTATTTAAGAGACCTAAGCTTCCTTGGGTTAGGGCCCAGCCCAAGCACTCAATCCCCTCCTTCTGTACATTTCTTTATGTCTTTCTTTTTTCCATAACTTAGTCTAATCAGTTTGTTTGTTTCTGCAAATTTATTTTATAATAAAAATAATTGTCTCTATAGGTTGATAAGTAAGCTCTCTTGAGAAGCTTGGTTGTGTACCTTGTGTGGACAAGCACCAAAAATAGTTTTCTTGTATGCAATAAATATATTTTATTTCAAATTCAACTCATCCTTTCACATGCATTTTTCTTTCTGCAATTAGTGTTTTAATAGTCATCTAATCACTTTGTCTTTGTTAGTTGAATGTTCATTTTGAGTGCAGATGAGATTTATTGGTTCATAGGGAAGAGTAGCATCATTTTCCATGCACAAGCGTCATCTCCTTCAACACTTCTCTTTCCATTTTCATGTATTTCTCCAAACTATCCGGGCACATAAAATCACACCATTGAGCTACAAGGGAATGTTAGTTTTTCTTTTCCCTTGTACAATTAAGGCTATTGAGTAGATCTAATCTTGGCTAGGTCCCTTAAAATCTTTCACAACTTTCTATCACCTTCTCCGACCTTTAGATCACACCTAGAACCTTTATATTTCGCTCGAATGCAATCATGTAGTAATACAGGGCATCCTATAGCAATCTGTAGCATTACATAGAATTTTTTAGAACACATCCATAATTGCTTCTAAAGCTTTCTTTTTACTTCTCATCACCCTACATCGTCGTCTAAGCCTTAAAAACAAACTTAAGAATATCAGTGACCCTTCCTTCCATCATTTTAGTTTTAACTCTACAAATAGGGGTTATTTTTTTTATTATGAATTAAGTGGCATAAACATAGTTTACATTGATCACTTTTGAGCATTTGATGGTTTTTACAAATAGAGTATAATTCACCTTGATTGCAATATTATAGATTTGTTTTCTTGCAAGATAAATTAGAGTCACTTTCATGGAATTTACTTTTATGCAAATAGATTAGTGTTTCTTTCATGTAGTAGGAAAAGTAGTGCTTCAATTGTCTCTTCCCTTGCAAAGTTAAGTTCAATAGCTTTCCTTCTTTGAAATTTTGCAAAATGGTCTCTGCACATTTCAGTTTCATTCATTGCTTCATAGCAACTTAGGTAGAATTTTTTTGTGCATATAACATTGTCACCTCTTAAGTTTTTTCAAACTCTGTATTGATAGATTCATGTTGGTATCCCTAGGAGTTGTAACATTCTTGTTGTAATATCATGACTCATCTCTGGATATGAAAAATTTATAACTAGACTCATTGAATTAGAACCTTCTTCTTATGAAAAGGTTGCTAAACAACAAGTATGAAAGAATGAAATGATGGAATAATATCAATTAATAATGAAGAATGATGTCTAGTAAATTATTCCTAGACCAAAGGATAAATTTATTGTGAATTCCAAGTGGGTTTATAAGATTAAGCATGCAGATGATGGGAGCATCAAGAAATCTAAGGAAATATTTTTGTCTAGAGTATTCTCTCAACAACAAGAAGTTGACTATGATGAAAAAATTTCTCCTACAGCCAGATAAACAAAAATTAGAACTCTTATCTTTATTGTAGCTTTTATGGGATGGAATATACATCAAATGGACGTGAAGAATGCTTTTCTCAATGGGAAAATTTCTTAGGTCTCTATAATACTAGTGTAGCCCCGTATTTTTATTGATGTTCCCCATAGAAATCCATTATTGTTATTGTTTCACACTTACATTGTTATTGTCATGTAGGCTCTAATTATATTTTGACCCTTTATACTCCTATATATACCAAGAAGGTCTTGTCATTTGAATCATTCAAGTTATGTGATGTAAAATAAGGTTCCCCCCTCGAGCAATCTCATTTTAGAGTCATTGATATATATTTTCTTTTGTTTTTGTGATATGGTTACACAACATTTGGTATAAGAGCTTTAGATCCTAGGTTTTTGTTACATCAAATGGGACATCATCAAATTTTCACTAACTTCATTTATATGAATATTCATACCATGAAATTGATACCACATGAATATTAAATATTGATGAACATATGGTTATAATTTCAGACCTTGTTTCTCTATATATTTTGAGATATGATCCAAGGAAATTAGTTTTTGCATGCTCCAGAATTCAGTCCCAAATAGGTGTTCCGAGGAAAATAGTCATAACTTTCTCTTTGAGAATCATATTTGAATTTCATGAAAATGGGAAAAAATAAAATGGAATTTATTTTTCCTTGTATCATTTTCAAGGACAAAAGTTTTAAAAAAAATGACACATGGCATATTGTACAAGTAATCTCTATTAAACTATTCCATAATCAGGTCACTGTGGGATATTTTTCATAACTTCATCTTGAATAATCTAATATTGTTGTAACTAGTGGGGTTGGAAATAAGATACACAGATATACCTCAAGACACAAGTCCAAAACTTGGGAGGCAGAAATTACATAGCTACAACAGTTTCAATTTTAGCCTTATCAACAAGCTCAAAACAAAGCTTTTAAAAGGTGTATATTTTTAAATTTGCATAAATTTTGTTTGAAAAATCAGTTTGAAGTGATTCAAAGGGCATAGAGAAGCATAGATATCATTAATTATTTTCAAAATTCCTCTCCAACCAAAAAATTCCACACCCATTAATCCCTCATAAAGCTCTTCTAAGACCGAAAAAGAGGAAGAAATGCAACATGATATATGAAAACTATGGGAACAACTGAAAAAAAATTCGTTATCGCAAAGAGAAACAAAAAATTAATTGGAAGCTATGATGGATGGTTTAGAAGAAAAAATGGAAGGTTTTAAAGGGGACATGGAATGTTTTAAGGAAGGTTTGACAAAGTTGCTACAAGAAAGGCTTCCCAGTTGTGACAAGGAAGTCCATGAAACTCATGATGAGAAAAAAAGGAATATGAATCGTGAATTTAGAGACTCTAAATTTTGGTTTAAGACCAACCATATTCCAAAGATCGATATGAGAAATTTTTATGGAAAGGATATGGTAACATGGATATTATAAAAGGAGTAGTTCTTTGATTTACATTATTTGCAACACACACAAAAGGTATGCATTTCATCTTTATATTTAGAACCCAATTAGTTTGTGTGGTATTGATGGATTTGTTCTCATAAATCACTTTTAAATTGGACAATTTTAATGGAGGAATCGATAGCACATTATGAGGATACAAGGAGAAATGCCTTCTTTAGCCAATTTATAAATCTCAAACAAAAGGGTTCAGTTGTGGAGCACATTAAGGAATTCCAAAGAGTGAATATAAAGGTAACAAATATTCCACAAGAGCATCTGATTGATGCCTTTTTAGGTAATTTAAAGAATAACATCCAACATGAGGTTCTTCTTTGGGAACCTAATTTGTTGGAGAATGTATTCAGGGTGGCAAGAAAAGTTGAAAGCAAAATTATGGCAACAAGAAGGTATACCACTCAAAACTATAAAGAAGGATGTGATTCCACTCCTAGCCTCCCACAACCTACAAGGTTGAAACCATAGTAATTGGAGGAAAAAAGAGCAAAAGGGATTTTTTATAGTTGTGATAGAAAATACACTAAAGTTCATAAGTGTGCTGAGAAGAAATTATTGTACATAAATTATGAAGAGGAGGAGGAAAAGGAATAAAAAACATCAAAAGGAGATGATATACACCAGGAATATATCTAATATATCTTGTAATGCATTGGCGGGAATTACCACTCCTAAAACTCTCAAGATAGAAGGATATATCAAGAATAAAAAGGTAATATTGTTGATCGATTCAGTTAGTACCCAATATTTTATTCATTGTGAGATAACCAAGGATTTTAATTTCTTTATATATCCAACACCAAAGTATCAAGTGATGGTTTCAAATGGAGGAGTGATAATTTGATCAGGTAAGTTTCATAATATCTTGTAATGCATTGGCAGGGATTACCACTCCTAAAACTCTCAAGATAGAAGGCTATATCAAGAAGAAAAAGGTAATAGTGTTGATCGATTCAGTTATTACCCAAAATATTATTCATTGTGAAATAACCAAGGATTTTAATTTCTTTTTATATCCAACACCAGAGTATCATGTGATGGTTTCAAATGGAGGAATGATAAAGTTCATTAGTTAAGTTTCATAATATCAATCTAACCATGGGGGAATATGTATTGAATAGTCCAATCCTTTCCATTCCAATAGGTGGTGTTGGTTGTATTAGGAGTCCAATGGTTACAATATTTAGGGATGTTATCTTTTAATTTTCAAGAATTTTTATTTAAATTTTTCTAAGAAGGAAGGAAATTGAATTAATGGGTATTGCAAGGAAACCTAGGAAGATGATCATCTATAATGGCATGAAAAATATTTTGAAGAAGGAACAATAAGGGGTAATTGCACAATTATTCTCACTATATGTTAAAACATCTAAGACATCCATTTCTCCATATCTCCAAAGAGTCCTTGAAAATAATTCCAAAGCATTTGAGACTCCCAAAGGTCTCCCACCTATTCACGATCATGATCATGATATTCAATTGATACCAAGAATTGTTCCTCCAAAAATTAGACCTTATAGATATCCCTGTTCCCAAAAGAGTGAAATGGAACATATGGTTGCAAAAATGCTAGAGGTAGGTATAATTCAACCTAGCCAAATTTCTTCCTCTTCTCCGATAGTCTTGGTGCACAAGAAGGATGGATCATGGCATATGTGTCCAGATTATAGAGAGCTCAATAAGATCATTATTAAAGATAAATTTCCCATTCTTGTCATTAATGAATTGTTGGATGAACTACAAGGAGCTATTTACTTTACCAAGTTGGATCTTCACTTAGGATAACATAAAATTAGAATGAAGATATAACACATTCTACAAAAAAAAGTCAAAACTTGTGAAGGTCACTATTATTTTTTGGTCATTCCTTTTGGATTTACTAATGCACCTTCCACATTCAGGGCTTGATGAATTACATTTTGAAACCCACCCTTAGAAAATTTGTGTTAGTATTTTTTGATGATATACTAATCTACATCAAGTCTTGGAAAGATCATGTTCAACATATTGACGGGGTATTCAAACTATTAGAAGAGAAACAATTATATTCAAAACCCTCCAAATGTTTCCTTGGGGTGCAAGAAGTGGAGTATTTGGGTCATACTATATCTCATGAGGGTGTTAAAGTAGACCCTAATAAAATTAAAGCCATAAAGGAACGGAAAATCCCCACAACTTTAAGGCATCTTCGGGGATTTCCCATGTTTACAATGTATTATCTCAAGTTTGTTAAGAATTATGATAAAATAGCAGCACCAATAACAATATTACTAAAGAAAGATGCATTTTTTTGTACTCCAAAAGAAACTAATGTCTTTGAACATTTTAAATATGCAATGTGTCGAGCTTTGGTCTTAGCTACACCGGTTTGCACAAAAAACTTTATTGTCGAATGTGATATCTCAGGAAATGGAATTTGTGTCATTTTAATTCAAGAAATAGGACCCATTTCTTTTGAAAGGCTTCCAATCAAGGGAAAGTATTTACGCAAACCTATTTATGAGAAGGAAATGTTGGCAATACTACATGATCTAGAGAAATGGCGGCATTACCTAATGGGAAGACACTACAAGGTAAAAACAGATCATGATAGTATTAAATACTTCTTGGAACAAATATTATCTTTAAAAGAGTAGCAAAAATTAGTTACAAAGATTTTTTTTTATGACTTTGAAATTCTCTACAAAAAATGGAATCAAAATTTTGTTGCATATGTTAGGTAAACTTGACTCAGGATAGAGTCAATTTTGACTAGGGTAAATAGTAGTGGTTTTGGGGAACATGGTATTGTGCACCCATGGTTTTCAGCCCTTGGTATTGCATGTATTGGAGCCTATAAAAGGCTGGGAATACTTCATTGTAATGTAGGCCTGGAGGTGAGCGGTGAAGGCTCACTTGGCTGGATTAGTCAGGGTTTTGGCCAATGCTTAATGAAATTTCATTGGTTGGGTTTTGCCCCAGATTTGGGGGTTTTCCTAGATAAACATCTTGGTTTATGTTTATGATTTGTTTCTAGCTATTTTATGTTTTTTTTCTCCTCTCAGTAAATTTATTATTTCTATGGTAAATTCTAACAAATGGTATCAAAGTCATTGAATTTTGTTTCGCTAGGAGAGAAAAGTATGTCAAAATGAGAGAGGATATGTGCATGTGGATTAATTAATTGATGAACCATGTATCTAAAGAGAACTCCTAGAGGACTGGCGGTTACAGAGGCTGGTGACCCATGTAATCCGGTAGATGGGTTCTTTTTATATGGACATTGATTCATATGTACAAAGACAACAACAATGAAACAAAAAAAATTATTATTATTATAATGGAGTTAATTTATTACATGTAAATGGGCATACTAATGTAAGACCTGGTATGGCATGCATATCCCTGGGTAATCACTGGTAAAGTCTAGGTTAGATCTAGGTGATAGGGGGGATGTCAAGTTAACAATTACCTGGGTAAAAAAAAAAATTTGAGGGGGAAGGAGCTAAAGTGAGCAGGGTTGTCTCTGTAAGCAATTTTGGCTAGATTTAGTCAAGAAACCCCAAGTCAAGTTTAAGGGGGGAGTTGTTAGGTAAAATTGACTCAGGATAGAGTCAATGTTGACTAAGGTAAATATTAGTGGTTTTTGTGCACATGGTATTGTGCACCCATGGTTTTCAGCCCATGGTATTGCATGTAACAGAGCCTATAAAAGGCTGGGAATACTTCATTGTAATGTACGCTTGGAGGTGAGCGATGAAGGCTCACTTGGCTGGATTAGCCAGGGTTTTGGCCAATGCTTAATGAAATTTCATTGGTTGGGTTTTGCCCCAGATTTGGGGGTTTTCTCAGATAAACATCTTGGTTTATGTTTATGATTTGTTTCTATCTATTTTATGGTTTTTTGTTCCTCTCAGTAAATTTATTATTTCTCCGGTAAATTCTAACAGCATATGCACTCTCAAGAAGGGATGAGGATGTGGAAACATTTCCCTATGTCATTTCTATTATCCAACCTGACCGAATAGTTGAAGAAAGGGATGAATGGAAGAATGACAAAGAGGTGTGGAAACTCATTCAAAAGTTGTAGCAATATCTCAATGCATTTAATACAATTATCTGGAAAAATGATTCACTATGGTACAAAGATCGCTTATATCTATGTAAGAATTCCCAAATAAAACAAAAGGTTCTTTTGCAATTGCACAACTCTCCTACAGGTGGGCACTCAGGGTTTTTAAAAACTTACCATATGGTCAAGAAGGATTCTTTGGGGATGGCCTTAAATATGATATCTACAACTTTGTGGAAAAATGTTTGATTTTCCAAGAAAATAAAGCTGAGACACTTATTACCCCGAGTCTTTTACAACCATTTTCCATTCCAAGTCAGTGTTGGGTGGAGGTATCAATGGATTTTATCTCAGTTTTACCCAAGTCCAAAGAAGTTTTTCATCATGGTGGTAGTTTATAGACTTACTAATTATGCACACATTTGTGTGATATCTCATCCTTTTAAAGCCAATACAGTCACTAATGAATTAATGGAAACAATTCAAAATATACATGGAATCCCAAAGATTATTGTAAGTGACATAGATCCCATTTTCACTGGATCTTTTTTGAAAAAAAAAATTTCTTGTCTTGCTACTCAATCAACACATATCTCATCTTTTCATCCCTAATATAATGGGAAAACTGAGATATTGAACAAATTTTTGGAAGGATATCTTCATTTATTTTTATCTAATAAACAAAAATAATGGGTCAAATGGTTACCTTTAGTAGAATGGTGGTATAACACTTCCTTCCATACTGCAAGAACAACAACCAAAATTATGGCCCATTATGGATATCCTCCACCACCCATCACATCATCTTTAAGAAAAAATTATAAGGTTCAAGTAGTGGAAAATCGCATCGAGAATCAACAACAAGTTCTCCAACTCTTAAAAGATAACCTAAAATTGGCACAGAATCAAATGAAACAATGTGCAGATCAACATCATAGTGAAATAATTTTTGATGTGGGTGATTGGGTACTTTTGCGGATACAACTATACAAACAAATATCTGATGAACTCTTTGTTAAACTGGGGGGGGTGAATCAGTTTAATGCATTCATGGACATTAAAATTTTTTCATTCAACTCATTTACACCTTCATTTCATAAGCATCTTAATACATAAAGGATAAACAAACATAATGAGTGGACATCAAGTAATTAAACAGATTAAAACATCACATCAACACTTAATCATCAAGCACATAGACAACAGATATAAGTAGAAACCCATAAAGGAAGAAAACCACATATTATTATTGTTGTGAGGCAAAAGAAAGCTCCAACTCCCTCTCACAACTGATTTTATGTAGGCTCCAACCTACAGGAAGCTACTACCCCAAATTCTGCAAGCTACAACTTGCAAGGAAGCTCCAACTCCCATCTATTTTATGCAAGCTACAACCCACAGGAGGATCCTACCTCGATTAGCTACAACTGGACATCTATCAAGCTACAAATTGATATGGAAGCAACAACTTCCTCACACTACAATGTAATCATACATTGATTTACCTGGATATCAGCTTTGTTTTACTCCTTCTTCAATGTTGCCCTTCCAGCCTTCAAATCTGCTTCATATCAGCTCTGGATCTGCACAACATATCTATCTGCTCTCTCATTCTTCCACTCTATATCCTCTCTATGCATATTAAAATAACATCATTTATAGAGATCACTTCATGGTTATTTTCATTTTATATGGGAATATGAAGTGAACAGGCATGACTCATGCCTTCCACCCACTCATTACCTCACTCAGTATATTTAGGATGTTACAACGATATATACACTCGTTTTAGTATTAAATGGAGTTTTTTTTTTCCTTGGAGACTTGTCTTTGCATCAAAAAAAATATAAAATAATTAATACATTTACAGTTACAATCAAATATTTCACTCAGCCCTTTCAGCTTCTTAGATTTGCTATGTGTTTGTCCTCTTTTGCTTGTTATCCCTTTGTATTTTATGTTTATGCAGTTATATTTCCAACTGTGCTACATCATTACTGTATTAGCCCGAATTGACCCATGCCTTTATGTTTTACACCGCCTATGCCTATTTCATATCTTACTTGCAACGTTCTATGCTCTTCTCTGCTCCTTTGCTCTATGTCGGGTTACTTACCCGAGTCTCCATAAGGCCGCAAATATCAAAATATGCAGGGTTATTCAAATTAACCCCACAATTACCCACTAGATGCAGCACGAAACTGCAATTTTAAACAACACTACGACCTGTGGGTTATGGCCCACATAAAATCCCTTTATCTCGCAACGGATTACAATATCGGAGTTTATTCCACATACATACATTATCAATCAACAACGATTAGTGTATCTGAACTTTAAAAAAATTAGAATTACCCCCAACCAACATACATATATGCAGAACGGCGGTTCTTGGGTCCCTCAACATGGAAACGAATCACAACTCATCGCATGTCTCTTTCCCGCAAGTTTTAACATTTTGCAATAAACGTATCTCCTATTTTTTTCAATATGTGATCACATCGCATCGCATCCAGCTTACTATGAGAACTCTTAAGTAAAAACCCTAAATATGCATTGTGCACTCATGCGCAATGCTGATACGTGGTCTCCCTTCATCACATCACACATTCTAATCTTTACCGCATCACAAACAATTTAACTTATCGCGCAATGCCTTAGCTCTATCCTCTATAATTTTCGATGTGCACTTTTTCAATTTTCCATATGTCATTGATCTACGCCCATATCTAACGGTCCTCACATGATCACCCTTCTTCACAAACAAGAGGTAGAAATTCTTTACTAGAGGGTCCCGCAACACTTTCCACAAATCACAGGCAATCACACTTCGCACTTTATAAGATTTACTTTCCCCACAACCTCACTCTTCGCTCACTTTACAATTTCACTTAGTGGTTAACCTCTATTTCGTGCGATCTATGATATTGCATCGTGCCAACACATGTCCCTTATCCACTTTGCATCACACACAAAACAACTTACCTTGTGATGACCTTAACACTTAAAAGCTAAACTTTTTTATTTGTGCTTTCAATCTCTGTCGTTGGTCTTCATTGGATCCGATGGTCCACGCTTCTCTCCTTGTCTATCCACTTTTCATCGCAATTTAAATAACTTAACTTGTGAAGTCTTAACCATAAACACTATGCCATGCAATGTGTGATATCTTCATGGTTGCGATTTGATTGTCACCATTGATCTGCACCAGATTTACAGTCCTCGTTGCAGCTTGCAAATACGATTGTCCTTCGATCCTCGCTATTGCTTGCAAATCCGATCGGCTTCTATTGTGCGCTTAATGCAATATTCGATTCAATAGAGGATTCATGCAAGATCTACGGTCCTAGTTTGTTCTTCTGTTTGTTATTCAATCCAGCTTTGGATTATCACAATTGTTGCACGTTCACGACTCTACCCAGCACGTTCCTGCCTTTGTTTTTTTGCTGCCTTTGCTCCTTTTCTTCCTTAACTTCTTTTGCTACCTTTGCTTCTTAGCTACCTTTGTTGCCTTTGAATTTTTGTTTTTGTTGCTCCTTTGGTGCCTTTTCTGATAGTATAATGTTGCTCCTTGCCTCTCTTTTATGTTTTCTTACTGCATTATTTCCTGAACTGCTTATTTTTTCTGCTTCTCTGCTCCTTTTCCTTGATGATAGTTCAGGTGCTACTCATTTGAGCTCCTTTTCCATCAATAACAATATTTCCAATTGTTTCCCACTTTGGAATTGACGGGAACACTTCCTCCAACACTCCAATACTTCCTCCAAGACTTCCTCCCCCTTTCATTCTAAGAGGTGTCTTTCTTCGTATGCTTTATTTTCATAAGAGCCTTTCTTCTTCTACTTTCCTTTCCTCCCCCTTTGACATCAATGGAAAAGGGTTGCACATTTCCCAATGCAGTTTTTATCCTTGCATTACTTCTCTCTGAGTTGTGTATAGGCCTTCTTCTTCTGAATTTATACTTTGCTACTCCAGGCTGGTGTATAATAGTTGTTGGGAGAACACTTTGAAAATTATTGAGATTGCATGAATGGAGGGCATGTCACCATAGAATGTTTTGTACTTATATCCCTTACTGCTTGAAAGAGGTGATATGTGCTAGACTTTTGATGTACTTTTGTCATAATACTCCGATCTTGAGGACCTGTACCATACCATACTCTGTATATATTTACCAACTTCATAGCTCTAGCTCTTCTATGACAACTTTTATGGGCTGCTCTCCCCCTGGAATGATGCTTTCTTGTTTGATATTGAATATCACTTGTCTACTACACTATTTCTGTTCCTTATATTGCAGCCTTTGCTGGTGTGTTTCCATCATCATATTTTTTTATTTTTTATTCCTAATCATATCAGAGAGTATCATCTGTAGACACTACCCGTATTTTTTTCTCTTAGATATTCGAATGGTTCTCTAGCAAGAGGTTTTGTGAATATGTCTGTTGTTTGTTCATTTGTTGGTACATACTCCATCTTTACTATTTTCTCTACTACTTGTTCTCTGAGGAAGTGGTACTTTATTGGGAAGTGCTTGGTTTTCAAATGAACTACTGGATTCTTTGATATACTTATTGCACTTGTATTGTAACATTTGATAGAAATAGGTTCAGTGATGCTTACCTTCATGTATTGGAGAGTTTGCTTCATCCACATTACTTGTGTGCAACAAGCTACTGCTGCTATGTATTCCACTTCCGATGTATATAGAGAGACAGATGTTTGCTTCTTACTTAACCATACCACCAGACTTTCTACCAAATAAAATGCACCTCCACTTGTACTTTTTCTGCCATCCACATAGCTGGCCCAATCTGCATCTGTATATGCTATCAATGTGAGGTCTTTGCCTTTTGGATACCATAGGCCATAATGTGCAGTCCCTTGCAGGTATCTAAATATCCTCTTGATTTCTAGCAAGTGATTTTGTTTTGGTGTTGCTTGATATATTGCCACAAGTCCTACTACCAATATAATGTCTGGTCTAGAGGCAGTTAGGTATAGAATACTTCCTATCATAGATTTGTAAAGTCTTTGATCTACATTTGCATATCCATCATCAGCACATAACATACATCCAGTTATCATGGGAGTTGACATAGGTTTTCAGTCTGCCATCTGGAATATTATTAACATATCTCTTAAGTATTTTTCTTGTGAAATGAATATGCCTTTGTTATTTTGTAGAATTTGAATTCCTAAGTAGTAGGTAATATCTCCAATCATATACATCTCAAATTTTGACTTCATCTATTCTGCAAATCCTTTTACTAACTCATCCTTGTTGCTACCAAACAAGATGTCATCTACATATACTACTACAATTAAGAGTTCATTTTCATCAGCCTTTATATACATATTGATGTCTACTCCTCCCTTCTTGAAACCTTGTTTTTGAAAGTACTTGTCCAGCCTAGAATACCATGCACATGGTACTTCTTTGAGACCATATAGGGATTTCTTTAATTTGCACACATAGTCGTGTTTATCTGCTAAGGAAAATCCTTCAGGTTGTTCCATGTAGACTTCTTCCTCTAGATCTCTATTCAAGAAGGCAAACTTCACATCCATTTGATATACCTTGAAATCATGATAGCATGCAAAATCCAAAAACATTCTAATTTCTTCCATTCTTGCTACAGGGGAAAATGTTTCAACGTAGTCAATTCCTTCGATTTGAGAGTATCCCTTTCATACAAGTTTGGCTTTATTTCTGATTACCTGACCTTGTTCATTCATATTATTCTTGAATATCCACTTTGTGCCAATGACATTTTTTCCAGTAGGTCTTGGCATTAACTCCCAGGCCTTGTTCTTCTCAATTTGGTCTAATTAATCATTCATAACATTTAACCAATTTTTGTCTTTGTTGGCTTCATCGAAATTCTTCAGTTCTATCTGCGACAGCATGGCTAGGTACACTTCCTCGGTCTGTTCAGCTAGTTGTCTTCTAGTTTGGACTCCTGCACTCTTGTCTCCAATGATTTGATCTTTAGGATGGTTCTTCTGAGTGTGTCTCGAGGGTCCTTTTGAGTTTATTTATGTATATTCTATTGTCTTACTATGTTCTTCATTTTCTTGATTCTCATCTTCATGATAATCTGGAGGATTGGTGCAGTTTTTGTTTCTGGTTCCGTTTGGTAGATCTTCGTCGAATCTCACATTAATGCTTTCCACAATTTTATGCAGTCTTTTATTGTAGCATAGGTGTATCCCTTACTGTTGGATGCATATCCCAAAAATATTCCTTCATCATCTCTTGCATCATACTTCCCCAATTTTTCATCATTATTCTTTATGAAACATTTGCTGCCAAAGAATCTAAAGTGCTTGATTGATTTGGGTTTTCCATGCCATAATTCATATGGATTCTTGTCACAATTTGGTTTGAGATGAGCTTTGTTGAGAATATGAACAATTGTGTGTGCTGCTTCTGCCAAACAGGTTTGGGGAATGTTTCTTTCTTTCATCATTGCTCAAGAAATCTATTTTACTGACCTATTTTGTCTCTCTACCACTCCACTCTTTTGAGGTGTACCTGAAACTGTAAATTGTTGCTTTATCCCACATTCATTACAAAGTTATGCAAAATCATTGTCATAAATTCACCTCCTCTTTCTGATCTGATGCATTTTATTTTACATCTAGTTTGATTTTCTGCAAGTGCGTTGAATATCTTAAATTTCTCAAATTCTTCGGATTTGTATCTTAGAAATGCCAACCCTATTAATATGGAAAAATCATTGATTATCAGCATGAAATATGATTCTCCACCTGGTGAATTTGTTCTTGAAGGTCCACACAGGTCCATGTGTACAAGTTAAAGAGGCTTACTTGTAGATATTTGGTCTTTAGCTTTGAAAATTGTGCGAGTTTTTTTTCCCAGTTGGCAGGACTTACATATGGTATTTGGTGGCTTCTTTATTGTAGGAAAATCTCTAACAGCTTTCTTTTTTCTCATTTTGATGATGTAGTCAAAATTTAGTTGTCCCAATCTTCTATTCCATAGCCAATATTTGTCAAGTTTATTAATGTGGCATACTTCATTCTCTTCTTCTACTATATAAACATAAATCTATGTTCAAACACCTTTGACCAAGGTATTTCCTATGGTGATTGACCTTAATTCACAATCTTGGGCTCTAAAAAGGACTTCACAACCTTTACTACATTTGACTAACACTTAGCAGATTGGCTTTTAGACCGTCTACAAACAGTACATCCTGAGCCTCTCCTCTTCCATTATTTAGGCTAGTTGTGCCTTCTTCCTTGATTTTCATTGCTTTATCACAACCGAATGTTACATTCCCAGATTTCTTTTCATCAAGAGTTACAAACTTGCTCCGGTCTCTAGTAATATGTTTTGAGCACCCACTGTCCACATACCATTGATTGTTATGATATTGAGAAATTAGAACCGAATCACATTAATTTAGCATAATTTTCCATAGCATGCAGTTGTTTTCTCTATAGCCTGTCTGAGGAGATGGATCACAGTCTTTGAGAGGACATGCGTTAGACTTGTGCCCATTTTTATGGCAGCTAAAACATTTGATTGTATTTCTGAAAATATTGTGTACATAAGTGAATCCATCATTGTTCTTTATTCCCCTTGAGTTTCCATACTCTAGTATCTGTATATATGCTTTGCACTCCATGTCTTTATGACTGAACCCTTTAAAACAAAAACAATACCCATGGAAGTAGTATTTTTCTCTAGTAGAGAGAGTTGTTTGAGGTAGTATTTTCGTTTGTTGCATCTTTTTCTAGTTGGACTGGATTTTCTTTGTCTTACAATATGCCGCAATATGTCCAGGTTTGTGGCAGAAAAAGCAAGATGCTTTTCACAGGGGGAAGGAACCTCCTTTGACATCTTCCAAATTTTTTCAATTCATCCTTAGGAGCGTATGAGCCTTTTTGCAGTTGACTGTATCTTCATTTATTTCTTTGTCACTTGAGGTTGCGTCTTGTTTCTGTTTGTTTCATTGTATATCATGTTCTTGCTGGATTTTGATTATGTGGATTCCTTTTTTGCTCCTTCATTATCCTTTACAAATTTTACAAAAATGATATTCATGTTATCTTCTGCCTTGGATTTGTTGGTTTCTCCTTCATAGCCTATCCCAGCCTTTATATGGGGAGGTCTTTGAGCATTTAGAATTTTGTCCAAATTTCTAGAGCTTTTCATTTGAGAAATATTCATAGTTAATTCAATTTGGGACTTTTCTAATTTCTTCCTCAAGCTTACCACTTCTTCTTCCAGTTTTTCTCACTCCTAATTTTTCTCCTTTATTTCTCTTCTTAGAATATCCTCTATTTTCCTTGATTCTTCTAGTTCAATCTTAAATTTAATAAGATATTTTGAATCTGGTTCTGTCTTTGCATATTTCAGAAGAATCTCTTTCTGTTTCTTACTCTTAAGTTTAAGTCTGTCTATTTCCTTCGTGGCACTAATTAGCTCCCCCTCAAAATCTACCTCACCTTCTTCTTCAAATTCCCAGAGATATTCCTCAAGCTCTTCCTTGGCCATAAAAATGAATTCTGATGTTCCTTCTTCATTGGGGGATTCATCTGAGCTCTCAGATGGACTGTTGCCTTGTTGGGCATATAATGTTCTTCTATCAAATTTTTTCCCTTTCAGTCTGTTTCTGAAATTGGTTTTCTCTTTCCCTCTTAACTGATACTCTATTTTCTTATGATTACATTTAGATGCATAGTGCCCCACTCTTCCATAGTTAAAGCACTTAAATGGAAGTTTATCTTTATACTTACTTGTGCCTTTCTCCAATCTTCTGAAAAATTTGGCCTCTTCTTCATCAGAGCAGGAGCATGTACCTTCCTTCTCTTCTCTGTACTTATCTGCCTTAAAGGATGCCTCCCTCACATTTGACTTCCCCTTTGGAAGTCTAATCTCAAAGGCCATCAAGTTTCCAAGAAATTGGTTCATCGTCATCATTTCCCAGTTTGTTGTTTCTTCTATGGCAGAAACCTTAGGGTTAAACCTTGATGGTAAAGAAATCAACATATTTTTTACAATTACACATTCCTTAATGGTTTCTCCCAGAGCTTTCATGTTATTCACAACTTCTGTAGCCTTTAAGAAGAAACTGGCTAAATCTTCATCTTTATTCATTTTTACATTTTCAAACTGAGCTCTATAGGATTTCAGTTTGGCCATCTTCACCTTTTTATCTCCCTCATGGATATTTTCAAATGTATCCCAGATATCTTTGGCAGTCTCACTATGCATTTCTTTGATAAATTATGAATCACACATACAGCTCAAGAGTGCATTCGTGGATTTTGCATTAGCTATGAAATTTTGTTTGGCTTATTTCTCTATGTTAGTACCTTTTGGAGCATATCCTTCTTCCACAACAGCACAAACTTCTATTCCTAGAGACATTATGTATGTCATCATTCTTATTTTCTAAAAATCATAGTTTGTGCTAGTAAACAATGGGGATTTATTTCTTGAGTATCCTTCTAGGCTAGCCATTTAGGGGACCTAGGATCTCCTTCCAGTTGCTAAACTAATACAGAAGGAACTAGCTCTGATACCAATTGATGAACCATTAGTTAAACTGAGAGGGGGGGGTGAATCAATTTAATATATTAATGGACATTTAAAACCTTTTTATTCAACTCATTTACACCTTCATTTCATAAGAAGCTTAATACATAATGGATCAACAAAGATAATGAGTGGAAATCAAGTAATTAAATAGATTAAAACATCACATCAACACTTAATCATCAAGCACATAGACAACAGATATAAGTGGAAACCCATAAAGGGAGAAAACCACATCTTATTATTGTTGTGATGCAAAGGCAAGCTCCAACTCCCTCTCACAACTGATTTTCTGTAGGCTCCAACCTACAAGAGGCTACCACCCCAATTTCTACAAGCTAAAACTTGCAAGGAAGCTCCAACTCCCATCTATTTTTTGCAGGCTACAACCCACAAGAGGCTCCTACCTTGTCCAGCTACAATTGGACATCTAACAAGCTACAACTTGATATGGAAGCACCAACTTCATCACACTACAATGTAATCATCTGTTGATTTACCTGGATATCAGCTCTGTTTTACTCCTTCTTCAATGTTTCCCTTCCAACCTTCAAATATGCTTCATATCAGCTCTGGATCTACACAGCATCTTTATCTACTCTCTCTCATTCTTCCACTCTCTAACCTCTCTATGCATATTACAATAACATCATTTATAGAGATCACTTCATGGCTATTTGAATTCTATATGGGAATATGAAGTGAACATGCATAACTCTTGCCTTCCACCCACTCATTTCCTCACTCAGTATACTCAGGATGTTACAACGATATATACACTTGTTTCAGTATTAATTGGAGTTTTTCTTCACCTTGGAGACTTTCCTTTGCATCACAAACAATATAAAATAATTAATACATTTACAGTTACAATCAAATATTTCACTCAGCCCTTTCAGTTTCTTAGATTCATTGTGTGTTTTTCCTCTTCTGCTTGTTGTCCCTTTGTCTTTCATGTTTCTGTAGTTAAATTTCCAAATGTGTTGTAGCATTAATATCTTCTCCTAACTTGACCCATGCCTTTATGTTTTACACTGCCTATGCCTATTTCTTATCTTAATTGAAACGTTCTATGCTCTGATATTCTCCTTTTCTCTTCGTCGGGCTACTTACCCGAGTCTCCATAAGGCCAGACATATCAAAATATAAAGGGTTAGCTGAATTAACCCCATAATTACCCACTAGATGTAGCATGAAACTACGATTTTAAAAAATACTGTGACCTGTGGGTTATAGCCCACATAAACTCCCTTTATCTTGCAGTGTATTACAATATCGGAGTTTATTCTACATACATACGTTAGCGATAAACAATGATTATTGTATCTGAACTTTAAACAAATTGCAATTACCCCAAACCAACATACATATACGTGGAACAGGGTTTCTCGGGTCCCACAACACGGAAACCAATCAAAACACATCGTATTTCGCTTGCCCGCAATTTTTAACATTTTGCAATAAACGTATCTCCTATTTTCTACGATATGTGATCACATCACATTGCATCCAGCTTACTATGTGAACTCTTAAGTACAAACCATAAAATATGTGGTGTGCGCTCATGCACAATGCTGACATGTGGTGTCCCCTCATTGCATTGCATATTCCAATGTTTACCGCATCGTAGACAATTTAACTTATCACGCGATTCCTTAGCTCTATCTGCTATAATTTGTGATGTGTGCTTTTGCGATTTTTCGTCCGTCGTTGATCTGCGCCCAGATCTAACGATCCTCAACTGCTCACCCTTCTTCGCAAATAAGAGGTGGAACTTCTCTACTAGAGGGTCCCATAACACTTTCCACCAATCATAGGCAATCGCACTTAACACTTTATAAGATTTACTTTCCCCTTAGCTTTGCACTTGGCTCACTTTACAATTTAACTTAGTGGTTAACCTTTATTTCGTGCAATTTGTGATATTGCGTCGTGACAACACGTGTCCGTTCTCCACTTCGCATCGCACACAAAATAACTTACCCTGTGACAGCCTTAACACTTAAATTCTAAACTTTGTGATTTGCGCTTCCGATCTCCGCCATTGGTCTTCTTTCGATTCGAAGATCCACGCTTGTCTCCTTGCCGATCAACTTCGCATCGCAAGTTAAATAACTTAACTTGTGAAGTCTTAACTATAAACATTATACCCTGCAATGTGTGATATCTTCATGTTTGCGATGTGATTGTCAACATTGATCTACACCAGATCTACGGTCCTCCCTGCTACTTGAAAATCCAACTGTCCTTCGATCCTCATTGTTGCTTGCAAATCTGATCGCCTTCTGTTGTGTGCTTAATGCAATATTCGATTCAATAGAGGAATCGTGCAATATCTACGGTCCTCCTTTGTTTTTCTATTTTTTATTCACTCTGACTTAGGATTATGATGCTTTCTGCACATTCACAACTCTGCCCAGCACGTTCACAACTCTGCCCAGCACGTTCACGATTCTGCCTTTATTGTTTTGTTGCCTTTGCTGCCTTTTCCTTTTTGCTGCCTTTGCTCCTTTGGTGCCTTTGATGATGTTATAATGCTACTCCTTGCCTCTTTACTACTCCTCTACCTCTATTTTATGTTTTCTTACTCAATTATTTCCTGATCTTATTCTTTGCCTTAATTATAGTTCAGGTGATGCTCCTTTATGCTCCTTTTCCATCAATGACAATATTTCCAACAATATCCTTAAAGAAAGATAAGAATGATAATAAATTATAATCCAAGTACTATGGCCCTTACAAGGTTTTTCAAAATAATAGTATTGTGGCATATAAATTGGATTTGTCTGGATCTTCATGAGTACACCCAATTTTCCATGTTTCATGTCTAAATAAGGTTATAGGTGACAAAATCCTATTTCAAACGATGTTGTGAGAACTTGATGAGGAAGGAAAATCATATTGGAGTGTTAGGTAGACAAATATCGCTTGCGAATAAGAGCAATATCCCTAGATTCAATGATCAAATCTAGAAAAAATAGGACAATGCATACTATCTTTCTCTAGTAAAGTTTGAACATGACTTATTTGTCTAAAAAAATAGGTATTCACTTTAATCCTCTTCTTGCTTGATTTATTGCTCCACTTTAATCTCCGAATATTGTAACATGTAACAACAGAGACAGAAAAAAGGATCAAAGCATACTATGGATGAATAAGTTCAAACAAATACTAATCAGAAGATCAAGGAACTCTGATACAATGAATGCAAACAATAAGAAAATCAAGTGAGAAAAAATATATATATTGTATTAAAAAATAAGAGGGAGAAATTGCAACCTAGGTCTTGATATCATAATCCTCCACTCAATGATCTACAATCCTTCCTTTGAAAACAAGCCTTCAATCTCAATTTGAAACATAAGGGCATAAACCATGTACTCAAAAAGTAAACCCTTTCTCCTTTGATCTGCAAGTATTTATAGGAGAGGGGAGGATGTTAGAGATCTATTTTCCATGGGATGAGATCCACAAGAATGGGGGAATATGTTCCATAATGAGTGGGATTAGATCCATAAAACCTGGGATGGGGCCTACATAGGTAGGAGCTCGAGTCTATGTGGTTGATATAATATTCCCCAACTAGAGTTCTAGACTTTATTTTTTATTGTTATCCAGTTAGAAAGGTTGTTGCACTTTTTAGTTCATAATAATGTGACACTCTGCACAAGTGAAAATTATTGAACCTGCGATGTCACAGTTTATTCATAGGGAAAGTATGACACAACTTCAAATTATGGTTTTTTTCAAGCAATGTGATTCAACATTCTTACACTTACCAAAATGGTTTTTTCTCTAACTTTGTAGGGGTTTCTTGAGAAGGACTCATCGAATAGCGAGAGATATATATTTGTGGTCATTTTCCTAAGTATGAAAAAATGACGTGTAACATGGAGCCTTAAGAAATCATGGAATCAAGAATCTGACAGTTACATAATCGATCAATTTTAGAGTATCTCATTAAGTTGAAGAAATTACTCACTGAATATTCCACATGGGAGGATGAGTATTTCATAAAAAAGCATCTCGAACTACTCAAGTGTTGAGGATAACACTTTTTTGAAGGAGAGGGGCATGTTAGGTCCCTATAATACTAGTGTAGCCCCATATTATTATTGATGTGCCCCATAGAAACCCAGTATTATTATTGTTGAGCCCTTACATTATTATTGTTATGTAGGCCCTAATTATATTTTGACCCTTTATACTCCTATATATACCAAGTAGGTCTTATCATTTGAATCATCCAATAATTGTTAATTTTTGTGATTTAAAAGGTGGTTTCCCCCTCAAAGAGGATTATTTTCAAGTCGTTGATCTATATTTTCTTCTTCTTTTGTGATTTAGTTACATGACAAAATTAATGAAGAAGTCTACTTTGAAAAAACACAAGGATTTTAAGTCCATGAAAGGAATCCCATGTCTACATATTAAAGAAAGCTCTATATGTCTTTAAAAAATCCCCTAGATCATGGTATGCTCATATGGATGCCTACTTAACAAGGCTTGGTTTCATCAAAAGTACTACAAATCTAAATCTCTAAATC
This sequence comes from Pinus albicaulis, assembly GCA_034641835.2. NCBI lineage: Eukaryota > Viridiplantae > Streptophyta > Pinopsida > Pinales > Pinaceae > Pinus > Pinus albicaulis. The sequence goes on along the minus strand of CM076571.1, from coordinate 970,846,323 downwards.
AACGTAGTAAATAATGAACCAGTGATCATATTTCTATATGTGGATGACTTATTAATAAAAGGTGTGGAGCATCTTATTCGTCAATTCAAGAAGGAACTAGAACTTTAATTCAACATGAAGAATATTGGATTAATGCATTATTACGCAGGACTTGAATTTTGGTAGGAACTCGGTGAAATGTTTCTTGGTCAGGAAAATATGTGATCAAGGTTCTACAGAAATTTGGGTGATGGATTGTAAACCAATGGCAACATGAATAGTCACCAATTTGAAGAAACTAAGAAGTTAAAATTCAAATCTTGTTGATCCATCGTCATATAGGTATTTTATTGCTTCTTTGTTGTATTTAGTGAGAATCTGACTAGATATATGTTTTGTTATAAATACTCGAAGTTAGTATTAGATAGAACCCGGATATGATCATTAGATAGTAGAAAAAACATCTTGAGATATATTCATGGAACCGTACATCATTGTTTGAGATATGTTGCAAGAAATGAGATTCTATTATTAGGTTACATTGATTATGATTGGGTGGGAAGTGTTGATTATGGGAAAAGTATTAATGAAGGTTTTTTTTGTTTGGGATCCGCTATGGTTTCTTGGATAAGAATAAAAAAGGATCTGATTGCACTAAGTATTGTTGAAGTTGAATATATAGAAGCATTGAAGTTAGTCGAGAAGCAATTTGGCTCTGTAAATTTCTTTCTAATTTGTTTGAATAAGTATTGGATTCAACCATAATATGTTAGGATAATCAAAGTATCATAGAGTTGTTAGAGAACTCAATATTCCATGCGATGTCGAAGCACATTATGACTAAGTATCACTACATTTGAAGCATGCAGTAGGATGGAATCATGAAGCTACAATATATCTCCACTAAAGAACAAGCAGCCAATGTATTGATGAAATGCCTTCATAAGGGAAAGCACGAGAATTTTCAAGACAAGATTGGGCTTGTCGATATCTCCTCCCAGATTAAGGGGGAGTGAGGACGGACACCTTGTTATCCATGTGTCATGTACTATGGCTAGGACTAACAACCATAATTCAAGTACATGAACATGGATAGGGAGAATGGTAGATTGGATAAGCAGCATGGACCGACATTCTTAAGACATGCATTTTGACTAGGACTAAAAATCGCAAGTCAAGTATATTGATCTGGTATAAGAATGGTCACATCCCCGACATTTTATAGTACATGTAGTATATGAAATTTTATGCAATCATATGACAAATATATGGACATCTAGTCTGCTAAGAAATCCTTATTAAGCTAGGTTGAATATCAATTAAAAACCAAATTCTAGATAGAATTAAAACAAGGATCCAAGGGTTTATTCATAACTTTATTTTCCTAAATAGAATATAGAGATAGGATATTTTTGGAAGGGATTTATTTGTTCAATTCAATAATCCTACACCTACATTACTAAGAAAAATGATTTTCTCATAAGAAGGAAAAATTCACTAAATCCATAGTTTGGATTCATATGTTATACCTTCCTCGAGATTTTTTGGAGAAATAAACATTAGAATGCATAGGTAATATGCATGTATATTTTATCAAAATTCCATAGGTTACTATATATAATAGGTGCAACTCCTACACAATAATTTGTGTCTACACGAATGTCTTGGTTTTCCACTAAAATTGATACCCATAAACTTCTAGGGCTTTGAATGGATCTAGAATTTAAATGATGAACCTGGGAAGATATTTATATATTTCCCATGTAATGCAACAAATACCTCAAACAAATAAAAAAGGATCACTAACAATAAGGGTTTCACAAGGTTACTACAAATACAAATTTTGTACAAAAACCATCCCACTATTAACAAAGAAAAAATTTCATCATATTTAAGATCCTAGCCTTGAAAAACGAGGTTGTAACCCAAATAGAGGAACCCTCAAAATTCACTAAAGAAGAGAAAAAAAATTATAGTATCTCATAGGAATATCCAAAGTGAAAAAAAATTGCAAGAGACTTATCTCAAGGGACATAAAGAATTAATCGAAATCCAAGAAATCGATATAAAGAATCAAGCACATTGGGACTCAGAGAAATGCAATTTACAATAGAATATGGAATTTTAATAGGAAGAGAATGGTTTCCCATCCTTTATAGCCATGCCTAGAGAAAAATACCTCATTAATCTCTATGAAACACAAAATCCAACAATTCAAAAGAGACATAATGAGAGATAAAATTAATCTTGGAAACTCTTCCCAAATACATTATTCAACAAAGAACCTAGATATTCAAACTCCTCTTAAAACATTAAACACGCACACACACACACACCACGCACACAAAGGAGCATGAATGAGGTAGGAAATGATAAAATAAAAGCAATAAGAAGCTAGGGCTCTTTTAGTTGAATAGGCCAAGATAAAAGGAATCTAAAGAGGTATTTCTCCTCCCTACCAATTGTTTAAAATGAAGGTATCCTTATGGAATATTAATGGTATCAATGCCAAATGAAAGCATTAGTTTTTAAGGAAAATAATAACAAAGGAAAAACTAATATTAATAATATTGCATATAAATAAATGTGATCATGATACAATCAAGTCCGTAATTAAGAAATATTTGAAAGGAATTTAATCTTTAGCAATGGATGTGGATAGAATAGTAGGAGGAATAATGCTCCTCTAGGAACTAAGTAAAAATGCCCTTATAATTTTCATAGATACATATAGATTTATATAATTCCACTACATAGTCATTCTTCTCAAGATCATCAAAAAATAACCAATGCATAGGGATCCTCCAATCCTATTCTTGAAATAATTTTTCGAACACTCTTTAGGTTGCATGCATAAATATATTGGGGTAACATTGGCTTCTGTGGGGAAACATTAAAATGAACACCTCCTTACAAAAAAAGAGAAGTGACTAGTGTTTATTATACATAGATAGTGTACCATTTAAGTTAACCATCAACAAAAAATTCTTAGTGGATATCCAAACAAGTAATGGATGTAACATCTAGAATAATAAAAGAGGTGGACTATGGTAGATTGCAATTACTTTGGATAGGTTTTGAGTCTTAGGATATCTCCTTCTGATCAAGTATTCCATCTCAATAGAAATACTTCCTTATCCTAGTTCAAATCATTAGCCAACAAGTATTTCATGGGAAAGTATTTGTATACCTATATCAAAACCATTTTAGATTTCAGGAATTTTGGCTTGATCATTGATCTCAATATGGAAAAATTAGTTATTTTGTGCTAGCTCCCTCATTAATATAAAAATAGTGTGTTTCGGATCGTCTCAAATTATCCATTTGTGAAGTGGTTTATGTGTCAATTTTATGTTTTTTTATGAGAAATTTATGAATTAATTAGTTGTTAAAAACTCATGTACAACAAATAAAATTTAGAGAAATAACACACAGCATACACATTACACAATAGTTGATAACAGAGTTCACCCCTCCTGGGCTACATCTCCATGGACCTGCTTCAACTGGCTAGTCCCTCTTTGGATTAATGGTCAAATTCTTGAGTACATGCACCTGCAGTGCTCCAATGGCTTTGAAACATGCTCCATTGGCTTTAGAAGACCCAAAAATCTCAAAATAGACTATTCAATCTCTGAAAATGGTCTCCAACTGATCTAGGCATGTAATATTCCAAATAGGACAAGACAGTAATACAAAACACAATAAACTGGAAACTACAAAAATATGGAAATAAACTGAAAACACCATAAAAATAGATAGAACAGCTGAGCCATTTTATTAATATGTAGGTGAAAACAATACAACAGGGCTTCAAAATAGATAACACTCAAGCCAACCAAAGTGGGATGGAATGGCCTCAAGTTCCCCCACTGAAAACACTGCTCTATAGTGCACTGCTGGAGCTCTCCCTCTATGCTACGCTACTAGAAATGTTGTTGTTGGGTGAATAGGACTGAATATATGAGGATGCCCTGATGCTCAGAAAAATCCGGGATTTAGAATCCGGACTCTATGGCAAAAACCTAGAATAACCCAGAAAGGATTTCCGGATTGGCTGACCTCAAAAAATCACCCTCCTAGGGTTTACAATGAATAACTATTGGGTATGTAGAACTATGGGCTGAACTGAAATATAGAATAGCTACAAGTACTCCCAAGACCAGTTATTGAAGGTTTGATCCCTTCAATGGATTCCAAGAAGAAATGATATGGAATTTCACCCTCTTCTGATGACTCTGCTACTGGACTACGTAAGTCACTAAATGACTGTGCAACACTAGAGGGTCTGCAACTGTCCTGAATGTTGGATGATGATATCAGCTCATATGGAAAACAAGGATCCTCTCCTGAGTCAGCACTTGAAGTCCCCCGAGGATGAGGCTGGGATCTCCTCTCGGAGATACCCTCGTGCTAAACAGCACTGCAGACTCAGCTAAATAGCTCAAGCATGCTCAAGTCGTGAACGACAAGAAAATAATAATAATCCAAAATGCTCTCTATGGCTGCCATCCCCTTCCTTATATTCTTGTGAGCCCTCACCCTCTTGGCCCCACACAATAATGATGCTACACACATGGCCGCTAACCTCCATTATGAATGCAATGTCCTCCATTATCTCCACTACCTCCATGACTGCCCTGTGATTTGGTCAGATTGACCCCATTCATGCATTGACCCACATTCACACAAGAAGTGGTTTATTCATCTTGACCCCATCTAGATGCATTGATCCAAATTCACATTAAGAAGTGATTTTATTCCTACTAAAGGGATTTATGGGTCCCTGTACCATCTTATTCATCTATTAATTAAGGAAGACAAAATTTAATATTCTAATTAGCTAAAAGCTAAATTAGGAATATTATAGTCCTCCCCACCAAAACGTTGCTTGTCCTCAAGAAACTGCAAAGATGTGGGCCACCCTATTGACCCGATGTAATTTAGACCAATGCCTGGATCCCATACAAACCCCTAAGTGCGGTAATTCCCCTATGTCAGGCTACCTAGAATAGAGCCCTTAATTCCAGGATCCCTAATGGATCTCTCACCATACCTATCATCAATCAATCCTCCTGGATCCCAATTCCACCATGGCCAATCATTTCCCAAGTCCCCTAGCTCAGACTACGCACTGCATCTAGCTATAGCTACTGCCTTATGAGGTGAATACCACCAACATACATAAATGCTCCATGGCCCCTATTGTGTCGTAATTCTGACTATATAAGATTCCCCACCAACTGTGTACCAACTCATCACCTCTCTTCAATCCAACCCTTGATTCAACCCAATGTTGATCCTTCTCTCTTGAAGTCTAGATGGACTTCTGAAGATTTTTCGACATGTGCCCCACTGCCAACTGGAAACTGTAGTATCTGTCATGTCTACGGGTCCCTGCTCTACTACACTCCTGACTAAGAAGATCGTATCACCAATAGGATATCAGCTCAAGATCTTCTGCTAGTCTATCCTGGTCAAGGAATCCATTGTGGTGATATCTGCATATGGAACATGTCTAGAGTGTGGTCGCCAACTCATACTCAACTCATGCTACTTTGTCATGCCTGTCAACGAGAGTTGCCTGAAAAGGAAGGCCCCTCTCTCTATAATAGGCCCAAGTGGCAAGGTGTGCTACAAGCCCCATCGATGTACTCCTGGAGAGTGTTTCTCCCTGAAAGTACTATATTCCCGCTAATTGTATGTGCATATACTAGCACCTCATCAATGGCTTGGCCCAAAGATGGATGCACCACCATCTCCAACAACTCCTCCTCAATGGCTGACCCCAAGGTTAGTCACATATCTATCACTGACTCAATGTGAGCCCCCATCTAACTCTCCCCCAAAGGAATATCATGCATGATGTGCATAGCCTCCTCCTCAGCTGCCCCATGCTCCACCATATGTTTTTCAGGAAAAATATTCACAAGTGAGTCATCATCCTAAATATCTCTCATTGAGTCCTCTGACAGCTCACCCTGCACAGTGGAAGACAAATTCGTCCTACTGTCGTCAACTCCACATGACGACTCATGCTCCCCAGAAGTATCCTCATATGACCCCATGTACTCATGTGAAGAAGAGTCCTTGTCCTGGAATATAGAAGGAATGTCCCTCTGCTCTACCTCTGCCACATCATCTACATCACTCAAGCATGAGTGATCAAGCCTCCAAGGTTCTTTGCAGATGAAGCAAAGTCCCTTTCTCCTCAACTCGTTCTTGATGCCTGAATGCTCAAGAGTAATCCTCCAGACGACACTCCCTTTGCCTCGGACCTGCCGATAACACCCTCGTAGCCCTGTCTCTACTAAATGTGGTGTCTCCAGATGCTCAACAATATCCTCACCAATCCTAGGTGAGCTGCATCCCAAGGTACACCTAACGCCCCTATCCATAAGTCCCCTTAGAGGAAACGCTCCAAGTGCCTACTGCGTCTTATCATGGGTCACTGTATACCACCAAGTGTCTCCGTACTCCTCATCATGCCACTATATGTTGCAACCTGCCCCTGTACACCACCGAATACCGCCAGTTATGACTATTCCATCTTGTACCATCATGTATCCTGCATGGGCCAAAATATCCACCACTCTACTAGTAAACCCCCCATGAGGTGGGCTACATATCCCCATCTGCTCTAAAGGATCAGACCAGCCTGAATCCTCACATGACAATGAAATCAATGCTCATATCCTCCATAGCTCAAGTGTATCATATACCCATGAGAGAGAACCGTCTCTACGTATTTCCATGTCCGGTGGCCTGCCGATGCCACCTCCTCCAACCAGCTCCTGCCAAAATAGGCTAATCACCTTGTGACTCCATGCACAGTCGTTATGATGAGATAGCTCCTGAAAAGGGTGTACCCTCCCGTCGAACCATCCTGTCACTAGGGATTTCTGGGGCTCTGATAGAGATTAGAAAATTTGTGTGCGCCCAAACATCAAACCCATCACACAATGAATACCATCACTTACTGACTCTATCATGCAATGGTAAATCTCACCTAGATCCCAACAGTAATCTAGCCCTCTTGTCCCTATAGTAATCCATCGACTTTGCTGAAATGTGGCCATGGATGTATCCAGCTACATAGCCTCCTGCATGGGGTACCATCTCAATACCTCTCGCAATCCATCCTTGAGAAAAGAATCAAATGCAAGAATCCCTGCACATAGAATAGTCCCTCCATCGTGTGAGTGTTGCACCCTGTCGATGTATGCCTAAAGGGGGGTGCTTTGAAACTTCAATGTGCCCTCTAACTGCACCATTAGGGAATCAAATCGTTTCCCAATGTGGACCAACTTTGCCACTAACTCAGCACTAGCCACTCTCATGCCCTCCATCTCCTCATTCTACCATAGGATAGCCTCTCGTACTTATGTGGCCTTCACCTTAAAATCTAGAATTCGACCCGAAACTAATGGCATTGTTGTGTGTGACCATCATCCAATACCTTTATATCTCCTATCGCCTCCTTAAGGGCTAGCCCAAAGGATGGATGCACACCCTCCTCCATATATACTCCAAAACATAATGCATGCTCACTAGTCAGCTGTATGTGATTGTCATCTCACAATTTTTCCATAAACCTAGAGGCCTTTATACCTATCGACTCCTCAAAAATGGTGGAGTTGTCTCCCGACACCTCATCAACCTGTGATGCACTGATATCATCATAGAACTCGGCCACAACCCTAGATACCCCATCAATGGATACCTCAACAATGGGTGGTGTCTCATCAACGAATGTATGCTCAGTTGTCTCCTCCCAAGTCTTTGTCATACTCTTTGATGACCCATCAAAAGTAGGTAGAAAAAGTATACCCACGATACGTTGTAGGTCATTTCCTTGTGTGTACCCTCTTCCTCTGTTATAGCTACAAGGTCTTCGGTTATCCTTAATCTGGAAAAATTCCTGGAAAGTCAGATGATCTCTGAAATCCTGGGTATGAGATTGGTACTCCATGAAATAATCACCATATTGATCTACCTCCGACTCTTGAGGTCTACCTACTCCTTTCTCCACTGCTAAGAAAGTGGGCATGGTGTGACGCTATGAGGCTTGTGGCACCACTAGCTTCTTAGTACAATGGTGAGAAGTACCCAAACTTTCTCCATTCTGAAACCCCCGCGGAATTTCCCCTTGTTTTTCTATTCTCATCTCCCTTATTTCTCTGGTGAGATCCTGCATTAATCTGAGGAGGAGCTTGCCAAAATCCTTCCTATAACCTTCTTTTGCCATTAGAGACTCCCTTTATCCTCCTCCACTGGAACATAGTTCTCTTTACCGGATGTGAGCTCTGAAACAAGTTTAATCTGGTATTGCAATTGGAAGAATTTGAAAAATGGCCACCACAACAAATCTGAGATAATTTTATTTGATGAACATTCAGTTTCTCTCAATCTAGACCAAATTTGGAGAAATTTCTAATAGGGAAATATAATTTTTCCATTCTGCACAAAACCCATGTCTCAGATTTTCGAGATTTGTCTTCATTTGCCCAAAACATCCAGCATAAACTATCACTTTTTATCCCAACGAATTTTTGCATTTTCTATTTTTGTATCTCTCAAAGAACCTTTTGTTTCTCTCAATCCAAACCGAATTTGGAAACAATGGACATAGAGAGACTGAATTGATCTGTTTTTCATAAAACCCATGCCTCATATTTTTGAGATTCATCTTCATTTTCCCAAAACATCTAACGCAAAAATGTCACTATTTATTCGAGCAAATTTCTACATTCTCTATTTTGTATCTCCTTGTCTGGTTCGTAATGTATTCTCTATATTCGGGTGTTATAGACCAATTTTTCCACAGGTTGAGCCAAGTCTATGAGCTCTGATACCACTGTAATATTCCAAATAGGAAAATATAGTAATACAAAACGTAATAAACTAGAAACTATAGCAATATGGGAATAAATTGTAAACACCATAAAAATAGACAGAACAACTAAGCCATTTTATTAATATGGAGGTGAAAACAATACAAGAGTGCTTCAAAATATATAGCACTCAAGCCAGCAAAAGTGCGCTAGAATGGCCTCAAGACCTCCCACTGAAAAGTTGGAGCTCTCCCTCTGCACTGCCCTGCTGGAAATGAGGTTGTTGGGTGAATAGGACTGCGTAGATGAGGATGCCATGATGCTCAAAAAAATCTGGGATTTAGAATCCGAACTCTATGGTAAAACCCAAAATAACCCAGAAAGGATTTTTGGATTCGCTGACCTTGGAAAATCACCCTCCTAGGCTTTACAATGAATAATTGTTGGGTATGCAGAACTATGGGTTGAACTAAAAGATAGAATAGCTGCAATTACTCCCAATACCAGCTATTGAAGGGATCATCCCTTTAATGGATTCCAAGCAGAAATGCTATGGATTTCACCCTCTTCTGATGACTCTTCTACTGGATTGTGTAAGTCATTGAATGAATGCGCAGCACTAGAGGGTATGCAACTAGCCTGAATGTCAAATGATGATATCAGCTCATATGGACAACAAGAATCCTCTCCTAAGTAGGCACTCGAATTCCCCCGAGGTTGAGGTTGGGATCTTCTCTTGGAGACACCCTCATGCTAAACAGCACTGCAGACTTGGATAAACAACTCAAGCATGCTCAAGTCGTGAGTGACAAGAAAACAATAATAATCCAGAATGCTCTATATGGCTGTCATCCCCTTCCTTATATGCTTGTGAGCCCTCACCCTCTTGGCTCCACACAATAATGATGTTACACACATGGCCACTAACCTCCATTATGATAGGTCTGTCCTCCATTGTATCCACTACCTCTGTGACCACGTTGTTGATAACAGAGTAGAGGCCACAAATCTAAACATAATGGCAGCTCTGGATACAGAGGTAAACAAGGGAGAAACATTCGAACAGTTTGCAGGATTAGAAATTCAAAACCAAGATTGTAGAAAGCAGATTATCCATCAGCCTGTTGACCTCAAGAAACAAAATGATATTAAGGGTAAAATTGATAACAGATATGCAAACAATCCTTTATGGAGCATGAGCTTTGATGGGTCTTGCACTAGAAGGAGTGTAGGAGCTAGTGTATGGTTGCACAATATTGAAAAAAATTATGGTGAGAGTCATGCCTTCAAGCTAAATTTCAAATGTACAAACAAAATAGCAGAATATGAGGCTCTCCTCTTAGGATTACATCTATTGAAAAAACTAGGAGCTGAGAGGATAGTTGTTCATGGAGACTCAGAACTGGTCATCAAACAAATAAAGGGAGAGTACACTGCCAAGCATCCTAGAATAAGGGCATACATAAATGATGCCCTGGATCTTTTGAAAACATTTGTAGAATATGAGCTTGTGTTTGTCCCTAGAAGTCAAAACATACTTGCAAATGGTTTAGCTTGTGTTGCTAGTTCAAGTCAAAGACCACATAATGACAAGCAGCTCATTGTTCAAACAAAATATAGACCAGCAGTACCAGATAATGAGAAATATTGGCAGGTCTTTGAGGGTGATAAACAGATAGAGGATTTCTTGCTTTCTAGGAATGAGTTTGAATTACCATATTCAAATTCCAAGTCCAAGGAAGATTGTTTGGATGAAAAACCCCTTGATGAAGATAAACCGTCCTCTATTGCAGAAATAAACATGTTGACCAGAGAATTGGAAAATAAAACAAAGGAATACTTTAACACAGACAAAGAAGACATAGAGGTATTGCAGTCCAAAGACAAAATCATACCCAGAGGACTAGCACCCCTTGAGGACCTTTTTGATTTTAATGATGTGGCAAAGAAACCAACAATAGAACCCACTGAATTTGACATTGAAGAGTGCAATATAGGCAGCAAGGACAAGCCTAAAATGATCAAATTATCTAAAACCTTTCCAGCACATATCAAATAGAAATACATTGATTTATTTAAAGAGTTCGTTGATGTTTTTTCTTGGAGCTATGAAGATCTGAAGGCCTATGACACAGAGATCATCCAGCATAAGATTCCATTGAAATAAATTCAGAAACCTTTTAGGAAAAATCTGCGCAGAATAAACCCTGTACAATTGCCTCTGGTAGAAAAAGAAATTAAGAAAATGTATGAGGCTAGAATCATAGTCCCTATGAGGTTTTCAGATTGAGTATCTAACCTTGTGGCTGTAAGGAAAAATACAGGAGAAATTAGGCTATGCATTGATTTTAGAAACTTAAACAGAGCCTCCTTAAAAGACAATTACCCTTTGCCCAAAATGGAACACATCCTACAAAAGGTAGTTGGTTCTAAGGGGATTTCTCTGTTATATGGCTTTTCAGGTTATAACCAGGTCTTAGTACTCCCAGAAGATCAACTTAAAACAGCCTTCACCACCCCTTGGGGCACTTTCATGTATGTGAAAATGCCTTTTGGATTAATGAATGTTGGTGCCACCTTTCAAAGAGCCATGGACATTGTATTCTCAGAAGAAATAGGGTACTTCATTGTAATTTATCTTGATGACATTACAGTCTATTCCAAAACTAATGAAGAGCACCTTAAACATTTGAGAAAGGTCTTTGAGAAATGTAGAAGGTTTGGGCTATCTCTAAATCCCCAAAAGATAGTGTTTGGTCTCTAAGAGGGTATACTTCTTGGTCATATCATATCTGAAAAGGGGATTAAACTAGACCCAAAAAGGGTTGAAGGGATATTGCAAATTAGTCACCCTAGAAACATCAAAGAGTTGCAATATTTCATTAGGAAGATTAATTTCTTGAGGAGGTTTATACCCAACCTAGCAGAACTCCTTAGAAAGATGACAAACATGCTAAAGAAAGAAGTAGGAGTTAAATGGACTCTAGAAACCAAAAAATCCTTTGAACTAGTAAAACATGCACTCAACCGAGCACTAGTTCTCATCAACCCTAATTTTACAAAGGATTTCCTCATATTCTCATTTGCATCAGAACACACTGTGGCTGCTGTCCTATTGCAGAAAAATCCAGAAGGACAAGAGTAGCCAATTGTGTTTTTCAGCAAGGAATTAAGAGATGCACCTCTGAAATATAATATCATGGAAAAACAGGCCTATGCTTTGGTAAAGGCCTTAATAGATTTCAGAGTCTATATCCTACATTCTCATATTATTGCCTTTGTGCCTAACATAGTGGTAAAAGAAATTTTGTCACAAGATCCAGATGGCAAAAGAGGCAAGTGGATTGTTGTGATACTGGAGTATGATTAGGAGATCAAACCCATTAAGCTCATCAAGGGTCAAGGCTTAGCACAATTGATGGTTGAATCTAACTTACAATCCCTTGACATAAATATGGTAGATGCTTTGGATGAACATGTAGATTTACCAACTCCCACTGTTGAATAACAGTTCCAAAACTCACCTTGGTATGCTGATATTTTTTATGTGCTTACCAATATCAATGCCTCTCCTGATTTATCTAAGACAAAGGCAAGATTTTTAAAGTTGAAAGCTAGAAATTATTGCATTTTGAATGAATGTTTATATTGGAAAAATGCCAATGGTTTATTGCTTAAATGTTTGCCTGAAGTTGATGCAGATAGGATCAAGCATGAATTTCATGAAGGAGAGTGTGGAGGCCATATCTACTGGAAAACCACTGCCAATAAAATCCTTAGAGCTGGATATTATTGGCCCACCCTCTTCCAAGATGTCCACAAAATGATAGTTTCCTGCCATAAATGCCAAATCTTTGAGGGAAAAAGAAAACTCCTTCCTTTACATTTACAACCAATCACTATTGAAGCTCCTTTTCAACAGTGGGGCCTAGACTTCATACGGGAAATCCATCCTGCTTCATCTGCCCAACATAGATGGATACTCACATCCATTGACTATTTGACCAAATGGATAGAGGCCATCCCTTCTAGGAATGCCACAGACTCAGTTATCATAAAATTCCTTGAAGACCATATCCTATCTAGATTTTGCTGCCCTAGGAAAATTATCACTGAAAATGCTGCTACATATGGTTCCAAAAATATGATTGATTTTTGCCACAGGTATCAGATTTCCCTTGGTCATTCTACTTCTTATTACCCTCAAGGTAATGGGCTAGCAGAGTCATAAAATAAGAGTTTGGTGACCATCATCAAGAAGCTACTGGAAGAAAATAAAAAATCATGGCATAATAAGCTGGTGCATGCTTTATGGGCAAGCAGGTTGACAACAAAGAAATCCATTGGAATGTCTCCCTATCAGCTAGTTTATGGAGCAGATGAAGTATTCCCTACCAGTTTGGGAGTACCAGTGATAAAATTGGTCCAGGAAATACAATCAGAGGAAGATAGCATGATAAGGAGGATAAATCAGACCATACATCTCCAGCAGACAAGGGAAGAAGTCTACAACAGAGCTCAGAAAGTACAAGAGAACATCAAAAAGTTGTTTGATAAGAGGACAAAGGCCTGTGATTTCAAATTGGGGACAAGGTACTCAAATGGGACTCTAGGAGAGAGGATAAGGGCAAACATGGCAAGTTTAAAAATTTATGGCAAGGCCCTTACATCATTCAATCTGCCATTGGCCCCAATGCATTTTTTATGCAAGAATTGGATGGTGTAGATCTGTTTGGGGGTCCTGTCAATGGCAGGATGCTCAAGCATTATTTTTTCTAAAGTTCAGTTTAAATCTTTCACTTCCATTGTAAATACCATTACTCTGTTTTGGTTTTGAAAAGAAAGAAAAAATATGCAAAAAAAAAAGAGAAAGGAAAGGTTCAGACAAACTCAAATCTTGAACCTATGAAGTTCTAAAAAGAATGGCTCAAATCAGATCAAAACCTGAGCCAGAGAAAAAGGGAAAGGCTGGTTCTAACATGCTCAAAACTTGAACCAACAAAGAAGAACAGAATAGTTCTAACGGGGTCAAAATCAGAGCTGAAATGAAGAAAGAAAGGTGACTCTAACAAGCTCAAAATCTGAGTCACAAGAAGAAGGAAGGATGCTCTCAAGTTTCATAATTTCAAGCCTTCGCAATTTTGTTTCAATTTTTTGCAAAGTTTCAGTTCATGTGCAGCTTTTCTTTATTCCATGGACCCACAACAAATCAGACAGTCTAATCCTGCTTTTTTTGTATTTAAATTTCTGTTTTAGAATGTAGAGAATGAAAATCTGTCAGACAGTTTAATCCTAGCAAATAGTAGTTTAGGTAGAGAAGCTATGAGTCCAACTGTTTAATCTGGTCTCATGGAGGAATAAGGGTAGAAATTAGATTAATTTTTCTGCTTTCAATAAAAAATAATTATGAAGAAGGTCTGCAAGTCTAAATGCACCTTGGAGAAAAAATGTTAGGACAGTAGGATGGATAGGTAGCTGTCTGGGAAAAAAAATTCTGCTGATATAATGTCCATCATGTTTGTAGCAACTGATCAAAGAAGAAAAAGATGGTCAAGTACCAGGCTCTGGCCTACTTCCAAATATTATTTCTGAGATTCTTGACACCTTCAAGAAGATTCCATCCCCATGTGGAGCCACTGTTAGCCACCTATAATAATTTGTCAAAGCAAACAGGTGGCTAAATCTTTGTTCAAGCCTTCAAGTGAAAATTTCCCTTGAAAATTTATCATCCTTGAAGCCTTGTAATTTCCTTATCCTTCAAAATTATCTTCACTGTTGTTTCCATTGATGATTCCTACTGTTTTGTGAAGAAATTGTGTTCAAAAGGCCTCCATTTTCTCCATTTCACTCCCACAAAATTCACCATTTTTAACCCTTATCCCCTTCATAAAAACCCTCAAAATACCTTCATCTAACCTCTAAATCATTCCAAAAACCCTTTTAAAGCTTATATCTCCCCTTTATTTGGTTTTAAAATCCTCCCTTTAGCCTCTTGGAACCCTCAGTTTGGCTTAAAAACCTTGTTTTTGGCCTAAAAATCACCTTTTTACACTTTATAGGTCTTAAGCCCCCAAGGGCTTATTTCCTTTAGCCCCTCCATCTCATGTGACCTTAAGCCATGCAACCGGGCACTTAAAGGCCTAAAACCCTCTTCCTAACCCTTAATTCCTTCTATTTTTGATTCCTCGACAGTTCAAAATTAAAATGAATATGGACTGTTGATCTCTGCAGATCAATGGCCATCGGGCCTCCTTTTGTCCGCCCATCCGCCTCTTGTCCCTTTTCTCCTTTTCACATTACCCACTCATTCCTTAAATCTCGACCATCCTGTCATCAAATCCGATAGTCGAGATTTAACCCGACAATCCAAAACTTCCCATTTGATAAATCACTTCGCCACTGAATATTTCCACTACATGACAAACGAAGGTCGGTCCCACCAGAACCCTGTTCGTGCAACTTTCCTGTCGCGTGCGATCTGCACCGTCGGATCTGGAGCCTCCGATCCGATGGCAGACGATGTGCTTCGCAAAAATTTTACGCCCAAGAGTTAACTCCAAAAAAATTTGTGAAACCGGCGGTTTTTTAAAAGGACAAGTGTCAACCGATGTATCGAATCACATTTTTTTTTACAAAACTGCATACCACCCAAACATAATGCAAAAACCACTATCGTTTTTTTGCTTTACTGCCTACCCTCCGCAATGAAACTTTAGCTTTTAATCCTGGCCATCGATCTCTGAGATCACATGGCCCAGATTACATCGTGACAACATTTCACTTGCTTCCCATCGCCCTCCCAAACGACTTAATCGACAAATCCCCACCGTTGATTATTCTAATCTAATGGTCCACAACTCGCGTCACACCCAAACTCCCATCAGACTTGTTTTCGCCTTTCGCCATGATTTTAAGCCCATTTTCCGCTGAATCCAGTTTTTCCCCTCACTGCTCCTCCATCCCCACGAGCCTCCCAAGCAGCCATCCTCACTCCCTCAGGTTTTTATAACGTGTTTATCGTGTTTTGAAAGTATTATAGGTGGTGAATTCATCCTGTCTCCATAGTCATAGTTATGGTGATATAGGGCACAGAAAACCAGCCCCAGAGCCAAATATAGCAGAGGAAGACATCCCTGAGGGGGTTTAAAACATGTTTCATTGAAGATCGGGTTATTAACCCTGATTCAAACCCTCCAGTGCCCCTAAAACCTGTATATTCACAAACACAGGTCAGAAGAAGCAGCAAAGTGTATCATAAGAATTAAAGGATTAATGCCTAATGTTGAAGACTTAACGCTTATATCAAATGTTTAGAAGGATAAAGGATACAGTTCAAAGACCATAAAAATGATCAAGGAGGCTTAATGAAGCCTAAAGCACATAAACAAGCCATATCAATGATTTAATATCAGCAGAATGTTCTTTTTCCTAAAAAGGACAAATTCCTACAACATTCTCTATGCCTCATCGAACCCATAATAGTTATTATTCTGATAGAAAGCTCCTATAACTGTCAGTGCATTGGTTATGAAGTATGGAAGACCTCAAAGACAAAATCTTCACCTTACTTGTCACAGAAGATAAACATAGTAATGCAGCCAAAAAAGTACTTCAAGGAACATACCCTTGGAGTTATTATCAATCTCTCAAAGACCCCTAATTCTGCTAAAGGGTACTAAAAGTTAATGCAAGGATATTAAACAGAATGGGCTTCATAGACACCTCTCCATCTGTTTTAATGAATTATTTAAGATCTATCTACCACTATTATCACTCTTTCACCTATAAGAACTCACAAGAAATACATTATAAATGTTGTTTGGTTGGTTGGTCGTTGATTGTAAGTTGATTTACTGAGTAGTAGTTGTAAATAGGCTAGGAGATGATTTCTGGATGATATCAAGCTATTGGACAAGAATGTATGTGACTGGTTTTTCTCTACTAATATGACAAGAATGTTCATCGGATCCTGATCTAAATCAGTGGTGATGTTTCCCTTTTTTGTTATTGTTTTCCCTTTGTTTTACATCATGTTTCGTCTTCTCTGATAAGAAAAAAGTAAATTTAGCTTAGGATATACTACTGCAAGTACCCTAATGCTCACTACATTTTATTATTTTTATGTTTTCTGCTATTTGTGTATCTAAGAAAAAATTCAATATAATTTAACTAGTCAAAGATGTTGGTTTTCCCATACTTACTGATGTATGAATTTAGAGTTTTTTTCTTGGATGTTTTTGTTTGGTTCTGCAGAAAGAAAAGGAGAATAGGGAGATTTAGTGATTAGCCCTGTCCCCTAAGTTCCCTTTTCAACAGTTAGCCTTTCTAAGATCCCTTTGATTTGAATGCCAAAAGCAGAGAAGGTTAAAAGTCTTTCTCTGATCTTAGACTTCACTCTGTGTTTGACTTTAACTGTTTTCTATTGTATGAAAGTAGTCAGGAGGATTGCTGGATTGTTGTCTTCAGAGTTAGCCTCATTAGGAGTTTGGATCATAGAGGTATAAGGCATGTCCTGTCCCTAGAATTGCTCCGAAGTGATCACCTTGGAAGGTTTTTCTTGTCATTCCCATTCATCTCCTTATTGTTTCATCCCACACTATCATCTTAAGAGATCCTCTGTTTTAGATGACTGGCCCTTTGAAAGCCTTGTATATTTGAATTGCAAGTAAACCCTTTTATGACCCCATTTCCCAATGGACTTGTGTTCTCTTTGAATTATCTCCCCATTTCCAAAAATCCTTCTCTACTTATTCCTTTACCTTACATTAAACCCTTCTTTCATGTTTCCCAACCAACCAAACAAAACAAAACAAAAACCCTTGTACTCCATACCTAGCCTAACACCTTAAATTGGCCTTTAAAGATACATTATTTCTTTACCTTATAGAGAGATCCCTCTGGATCCACGAGGGCTAGATCCTGAGATCCCAAAGTGGTTTGATGTTGTCTTGTCATTTGGTATTTCCAAATCTGCCAAATCACAGGAGCCACAATAGACCCCATCCATGCATTGACCCACATTCACACCAAGAAGTGGTATATTCATCTTGACCTCATCTAGATGCATTTATGCACATTCACATTAAGAAGTAATTTTATTCCTACTAAAGGGATTTATGGGTCGCTATACCCTCTTATTCATGTATTAATTAAGGAAGACAAAATTTAATATTCTAATTAGCTAAAAGCTAAATTAGGACTATTACAAGGCATGACCTCCTCTCCTGGTGGCCCTAGGCTTATATAATTTTCAAAGTGGAAAAAACACTTTCGTAAGTGCTCCAACACCTCTAAAACTTGTCCCATCATGTTCAGAGCATCAAAATCATCTAAGAATGACTCTTCTTGAGCCAAAATTGGTTTAAAATAGCAAAAGTTATGCTTCATTCAATTTTCCCTAGGAATCTCCACTAAAACTGGAACATCTCGAGTTAAGCCCACCAAGTTTGGTAGTGGCGCCGAATTTGGAGGATTTTTGAAATTTCCACCATCTTAATGCCAGATTAATTAAATGATAAAATTGGTGTTAAGTGGGTTTTAGGCGCATTAAACATTGTTTAACTAATTATGCATTAGCAAATGCGATTAGCGCTAAGCATAGTGGTTATGGGTAATTAAACACACTCTTAAACATTAATACGCGCCAGTAAAAATGCGCTCCTACTCCTGCTTATGGGTAATTGGTCATGTATCCCCGTCGGTGAAATGATATTATATCAAATATAAATCGTGAGAATAACTTAACAAGATTCGATGTCGTGGTCTATTTGTGTTCGGGTGTGTTGGTGCAGGGGAGGTTGCGGGGTCGAGCCCCAACCTCCACCCTCTTGCTTGATAATTTTTCTCCAATATAAAACACCCACTTTGATATAGTTCAAACTTTAGTATAAATGAAATATTTTAGACTTATATATATATATATATATATATATATATATATATATATATATATATATATATATATATATATATATATAATGCACCCAATATTCATTTAAACCCAACCTTTGAAATCTATTAAAATTTCAACCATATTTTATGGTATTCAGACTTTGATATAATATATAATATCAATTCATCCTTTGAAACATGGAATTCAACCATTTCTGTAATATGCGGAATTGGCATAAAATCTCGGACCACCACCATATGAAATTCATCCAACCTTTGACCTTGGTCCACCAGAGGGGACACATGTCAGCTTCTGGTTGGATTTTCCCCAACCCTAAAAAAAAATCGAATTCTCCCTTAGGAGAATATATATAAAAAAAATTCACCTTCAATATTTTCCGGCGAATAATGTAGTGACACTTGTCACAGATTCATTGGGAAAAAATGGAAGAAAACCCAAATTTTTGCCTTTGACCCTATTTGACCATTTTTTTGGAAATTCGCCTGTTTGACATGGCAATCAGTAGGATATAAATTTCACATACGAACTCTATTTTGAGTGAAATGAATTGTGCCAGATTCCTGGAGATGGGCCAGATCTGGTCATTCTAGTTGGGTGAAATTCTGAGCACTTTGAATTTTTGGCAAATGTTTACCCCTAATCCAGATTCCGATTGCTCCTTCCCACTAACAGGCTTTTGGACCCAGAAAATCTGGATATCTCATGAGAGCTGAACACTCATCTCTTTCCCAAGTTCTATCATCTTGATTCTACTTGGAAAAATCTCCATGACAACCTCTTGGGTTAAGTGACATGCCTTGCCTTGCAAATGGCTTGGCGCTTCAACCAATGTCCTCCTTTTGCTGCTGACCCAATCCAACACTTGTTGGCTACTTCCTGATTGATAAAACACTTTTCTATAACAAAGCAATCCCTCAGTGCTTGGAAAGATTAATTATGGCCTTCCCACTAAGAATCGTATTCCTCCTTTGCACAAACATGCATTCTATGCAAGCTTCTCCTTGGAAACCACTTTTCCAAGTTAAGCCCATCTGAGTGAACTACAGTAATGAGTTCCAACATCAGTAATAAAAAGAAAATAAATGACTATTCTTTTATCTCCATGGTTCCAAATTCCACATATGGAAGAATGCATTCACCATCTCTTTCACTTCCTATTGTCAACACATAAAATGGTCTACAATGGATGCAAAAATTTTGGCTGTAAATTATTTGACATCTTGTCCCTCTTTCCATCATCCTCCAGTTTAACATGCTGCTCATGCCATGGATTTGAAAATGAAGGCTAAACATGAGCCTCTTGCTCAAGATTGGACCTTCCCAAATTCCTACGACATCTTATCACAAACACAACCATTAATCTCAAAAACCAATCATGCAAGAAACATAACTTGAAAACATATCCTTTTTCTCCTTCAAAGCAACAAATTTCACATCATGTGAACATGGCCATGTACTCTTACATCTTGGTGTCAAAACTCATCGACCAAACAGAAGTCCACAAAACATGTCTCTTTAAACAACCGACTCTCAAGTCAAACAAATGCATGTATGGAAACTATCAACTCTCTCACAAGTACAGTTATAAGTACAAGAAACCCATTCATATGTACATGTAGTTAAAGAGTTGAAATGAACAAATTTTGCTGCAATAATAGTGATTCAACATACTCCACTTTCAAACACCTTCCTGGCGTAAACATGCAAAATGCATTCAATTGGCAAAGAAATGAATCAACATCAAAATACATGCAAGGCATCAATTGGATAAGAAATCTAACCATCTCTTACCAAACCATTTCAATGGTGCTTCTTTCAGCTGCACTTCATCATGCAAATCATCCTGACCCACATCAATTATGGAATCTTATTTTCCATTCATGTCAAGGTCTCTTTCCATCTGCTTCAAATTTTGTGGATGACTTGATGGATACAAAGTCCAACAGTTGTCTACAATATGACCTTGCTTATGGCATTGAATGCAAAATAATTTCATCTTCTTTTCCACATGGTTTGCTTTATCCAATGGACCTTTGGCTTTCTGCCTCCTTTTTTTTTAAAGTTTCTTGTGCATGGCTATCTTCTTCCAACATCTTGAAACATTATGGTTATTCAAACCACAAAAGGAACATGCAATTTTTCTCCAAATCTTATGTGAAGATTTACCATGTTTATCATAATCAAAAGAAACTTGATTAAAGGAAGATTTATACCTTGAACATTCACCTTTGTCACCTTCTTAAGGAGATGGATTGGATGAGGTAGTGGCTCTCTTCGGAATACCAACAATGCATTCAATGGTTTTAGACCTTTCAACATCCTCTTGTTTTCCATTCTCATTAGTTGCATGCTTATGAACATATTCTTGCAAAGTGGGTATAAAAATTTTGCATTCCTCATGAACGCAATCTTCACAAGCTTGAGGTAATGAACATGAAATGAAAGTCCTTCTTGGAACACCTTCATGTGCCTCCTTAGCTTCAGAGTATTCTCCATCATGTTGTCCATAACCAAGACCCAGATACTTAGACCTTTCCTCAACAAAAAATGGCTCAACTATGCCTTATGCATTTTTTCCTAACCCTTTACCTTCATAGCCCATTTTCATCAAAAATATGGACCCTATTCCACTAGTGTGTCTTTAAAAAGCAACTACACATTCATCTTGAGAAGAAATAGAAGATAAAATTGATTTCCATACCTCTTTTTCATGCACATTATTGGCTAAAGTTTATTTGGCATCATGGAGTTGAGTCTCCATCTCATACATCCTTGCTATGGATTATTTTGCAACAAGGAGCTGAGTCTCCATCTCATGCATATTTTCAAGAAGCTCTTGCTTCTCCTCCTTCATGGAAATCAACTGCTCTTGAAGTATAACTCTCTCCCTCTTATCTTTATGCAACTCTTGCACCATATCATTCATGATGTAGAGCTTTTGCAACATCTCTTTATCAAAGAGTTTTGCTAACGAAGATTGACTTGAAACATCACTTAATGAAGCTACCATCACACTTGCAATGCATACAAAGCTTCTTTGTTGTGATTTGAGAACTAAGCTCTCAATATTGACCTTCTCCTTGACGCATAAACTTGCACACTGTTAAATTATCCTTGTACAAATTCAAAAACCAATAGCTAATTCTTCTAGCTAACCTTGGATAAAATGAGCTAAATGTTGCTCTTATACCAACTTGATCTGAATATGGGAAAACTAGTTGTGATGTGCTAGCTCCCTCATCAATATAAAAATGTTGTGTTTAGGATCGTCTCAAATTAGCCATTTGTGAAGTGGTTTATGTGTCAAGTTTATGTGTTTTTTATGAGAAATTTATGAATTAATTAACTGTTAAAAACTCATGTAAAACAAATAAAATGTAGAGAAATAACACACAACATACACATTATACAATAGTTGATAACGGAGTTCACCTCTCCTGGGCTACATCTCCATGGACATGCTTCAATTGGCTAGGCCCTCTTTGGATTAATGATCAAATTTCTGATTACATGCACCTAAAGTGCTCCAATGGCTTTCAAAATTACTCCATTGGCTTCAAAAGACCCAAAAACCTTAGAATAGACTATTCAATCTTTGAAAATGGTATCCAGCTGATCTAGACATGACCTCCTCTCCTGGTGGCCCTAGGCTTATTTAATATTCAAAGTGGAAAAAACAATTTCAGAAGTGATCCAATGCCTCTACAACCTATTTCATCATGTTCAGAGCATCAAAATCATCTAATAATGACTCTTCTTGAGCCAAAATTGGTTGAAAATAGCAAAAGTTATGCTTCATTCAATTTTCCCTAGGAATCTCCACTAAAACTGGAACATCTCTAGTTAAGCCCGCCAATTTTGGTAGTGGTGCCAAATTTGGAGGAACGCTGAAATTTCCGCAATTTTAAATCCAAATTTATTAAATTATAAACTTGGTGTTAAGTGAGGTTTAGGCCATTAAGCGTTGTTTAACTAATCCCGCATTAGCAAATGCGATTAGCACTAAACATAACAGTTATGGGTAATTAAACCCACTCTTAAACATTAATACGCGCCATTACAAATGCGCTCCCACTCCTGGTCATGGGTAATTGGTCGTGGGTAATTGGTCGTGTGGGGAGGGGGCTGGCCCCCTCCATATCCCCGACGGTCCATTGATATAATATCAAATATCAACCGTGAGCATAAGCTTCCAAGTGCCGTTGTCATGGACTCTTGGTGGTTGGGTGTGTTGCTGTGAGGGAGGTCGCAGGGAGGAGTCCTGACCTCCACCCTTCAACTTGATAATTTTGCTCCAATATAAAACACCCACTTTGATATAGTTCAAACCTTAGTATAAATGAAATATTTTGGATATATATATATATATATATATAATGTGCCCAATATTCATTTAAACCAAACCTTTGAAATATATTAAAATTTCAACCATAGTTTATGGCATTCAGAATCCACCCTTCAGCTTGATAATTTTGCTCCAATATAAAGCACCCACTTTGATATAGTTCAAACCTTAGTATAAATGAAATATTTTGGATATATATATAATGTGCCCAATATTCATTTAAACCAAACCTTTGAAATATATTAAAATTTCAAGATATATATAATATCAATCCGACCTTTGAAACATAGAATTCGACCATTGCTATAAGATGCGGACCTGACATAAAATCTCAGACCACCACCATATGAAATTCATCCAACCTTTGACCTTGGTCCACTAGAGGGGACATGTGGCGGCACTTGGCTGCACCACGTGTCAGCGTCTGGTTAGACTCACTCTAACCTTAAAAAAATCAAATTCGCCCTTAGGAGAATATATATAAAAAAATTTCACCTTCAATCTTTTCCGAAAAATCATGTAGTGAAACTTGTCAGAATGTCATTGGGCGAAAATGGAGGAAAACCCAAATTTTGTTCTTTGACCATGTTTGACCATTTTTTTTTTAAATTCCCCTGTTTGACATGACGATCAACGGGCTATAAATTTCACATAGATACTCTGTTTTGAGTGAAACGAATAGTGTCGGATTCCTAGCGATGGGCCGAATCTGTTCTTTCTATTTTGGTGCAATTCTGAGCACTTTGATTTTTTGGCAAATTTTGCCCCCTAATCCTGATTTTAAAATATAGGAACATGGTGGAATGAAGAAAACACTATTCAAGGATCAAATATGTACCAATTTCAGTGAAGTAAAAAATCGTAGTGTGGAATGAGGAGGAATTTTGAAACATCTCTCAAGCTCAAATACCATTAGAAAATAAATGGAAACCTTATATACAATTATTATTCAAGAAGAAAGATCATAAAAATTGAAATTGGAATATTTAGTGTCCTACCTCCACAATGAGATTAGAATATGAGACAAGCAAGAAGAGGTCCCACAGAGAAAAAATAAATAAAGAAAGAAAAATATTGGTTAAAACAAGGCCCACAAAAACAACATTTTCTTTTATATTTCAATGATGAATAAAAGGAACGAGAATATAAATGTTTATTTTATATCAATATTTGAGGGAAAAAATTAGGAGCATGAAGACATTGATATGGATCTAAGTCCCACTTTAGCCAATTTTTAATTAAGCCCTATGATAACATAAAAGTAGTAATATAATCCATAATAATATAAATACCCCACATATTCTCACATGAAGGGAATTTAGGCTTAATGAAACCCATATATCTAGAGGAAGTCACTCAAACCATTAAAGATATAGAAGTAGGTAAAATTCTAGGTCTTGATGGTTCTTGTTGATTGATGGTGAGTAGAGATGTATTGGAGGTTGAGAACATATCAAGAATATTAAGAATAATCTTACAAGCCTTCAAATCCAATTGTATCACTCTAATCCATGAAAATAAGATGCAAATATAGTTTAAAAATCCCAACCTAGCTCACTTTGTAATTTCATATATAAAATCATCACTAGAGTTATTAATAACAAATTGAAGGTTATTGTGAATAGGATAATTTTCTAAGAGCAAGGGTATATATAAAATTTAAACAAGTTTAGAATTGTATTATTTTGTCCCATCAGACCATACATTCTATTAAATCTTGAATATATCCCTCGGGATGCTAATTAAGCTAGATATGTCCAATGTCTATGATAGACTCAACTATGACTTCCTTTGACAAATTATTATTTCATTTGGATTCTACTTGGAATGAATTTCATCTGTTTATAAGACAGTCTCTATTGCATTTGTCTCTATGTCGGTAAATTCCTTTCTAGCTCTCACCTTAAATTTCTCATGGCGTACTAGAAAACAAGAACTTGTACCCTCATTCCTATACATCATAATGGCATAAAGAATTGGGAAAATATTAAATATTTTCCTAAAATATACAAAAAATATAGGAATAAATCTCAACCAAGAGTCTAGCCCTTTGTCCCACTTGTAGTTTGTGGATATACCCTACTCATGGGATCACCCATGCTATGTAATTGTAGTGCCTTTAATCTAGCTTTGGAAAACTTTTTGCTAGATTCCAGTTCCCTAATCAACCCAAGTAAGTATTTCATCATTTTATTTAATATAACTATTGATATCCTTTGAAATATCACATGAATTCTGAGTTATTAATGTTGAGATTGCAACAAGATGACGAGCTTAGTGGAAAGGAGTCGCCTTCACTAAGTGGGCCCGCAGGCTATTTTTGGCGCAAAGTCTATTTTTAGACTATGTCTATTTTTAGACATATGGATCATGTTCTATGAGTTGCAGGATGCTATTTGTGGATGGTTGGTAAAGTTAGAAAAAATAGATGGACTTCTATTTTTAGACATATTGGGCGGAATCTATTTTTAGATTGCCAGTCTAAAAATAGATATGTCAAATATTATTAGCTCTTAATAATATTTGGACTATAAAAATTATCTTATTCTCTTGGAGCACTTCAGTTAAGTGCACAGATGTGGCACAGGAGCTGACAGAAAGAATTACGCTATTCCTGAGGGTTAAGTGGAGCTATTGCATGGATACTTCAGTTAGAACTCATGTGACAGAGTTTGGTGGAGTTGATTGAGGAAGTTAGTGGAGTTGTATTCATTTTAACTAATCTAAACATAGTTGAGCTATTTGTATTCAGTTTAACTAATTGATACAATTAGTGAGAGTGGTGTGAATTAATTATTAATTAATTCACTAATTATAAACTCATAAATCAACTAAATAATGCATCAGTTAACTTCAGTGCATGGACAGTTTCAATGGAGACCAGTGCAAGAATAGGTGAAAGAGCAGGTTAACTATCAGTTGTGACTATACTGTTGATATTTGCAACACACAGATAGGTGGAGAATCCCATGAGAATTGCGTAGTACAAGCCATGTGGTTTATCTATTTAATGAATCCATCCCATAGCATTGAAAACGCAATAGAGGCTGGCTATCAAGTGGCAAAATATTGGAGCATGTGTTTTGCTAGATCTAGCTTGATAGTGTGTAGCAATTGAGGGTGTGCATGAGAGCTTGTGAGGAGATTTGTACTATGATTGTTACATGATATCCATGACATATAATATACAGATAGTTGGGGTTTTCAGCTTTAAGCTTTCCCATTAAATACTGTGTTCATATGTGTGATTGTTTGTGGTTTTAATGTGTGCATGCAATTGATTTTATTTCCGCAATTAATGATCAATGGTAGAAGAGATTCTATATTATGCATGAAGCTAAAATAGTGTGTGATCAGGAGAATCTCGGTGAATAATATATCAGTTATTCAAATTTCTACATGGTATCAAAGCGATATTGATCATTGGAGCAATTGCAAAACATTGAAGCGGTTGAGTTTTGTGCTGGTGGAATTCGAATTTGCAGCAGTGTTTTCTTGGTGTCGAAGTTGAGATGTCTTTCAACGGATTACGATTGGAGTATGCCCTTGAGGGCAGCTCAAATTATATTGCATGGAAGGACAGGATGGAGGCGGTGCTGGATGACAATGGGTTGAAGGAGTTCATAGATGCAGAAATTCCAAAGCCTACTTCTAGTGATGTTGTCGTACTTGACGCATGGCAAAAGAAGACAACAAAGTGTCGAAGGATTCTGTTGGAAGGTGTGAAGGATCACATAGTATCTAGCCTTCATGGTAAGGCTTCTCCATTCTTGATGTGGAAAGCCTTGACAGATTTATTCCAAAGCAAGAGCGACCAGAGGAAGTTGGCGCTCAAGGATAAACTCAGAAACATAAAGATGGAGAAAGGCAACAGTATGCCCAAGTACCTCACGAAGTTCATCCAATGCAGGGATGAGCTGGGAAGTGTGGGGGTGACTGTAGATGATGAGGACTTGGTGAGCTTGGCTCTCCTTAGGCTTCCGAAGAGTTGGCATTCCTATCAGGACTCTGTCAATGGTCGGGAGAAATTTCCAAGATGGGAGCGACTTTGGTCGGATCTTGTGCAAGAGGAGATAAGGCGGAGTACCGGGGACGTATCGTCATCAAAGAACTCTGATGAAGAGAATTGTGCTTTGGCTACCAAAGCAAAGAAGGGGAAGAGAAAGAAAGCTTCTCATTCCGGTGCGAAAGGCAAGAAGCAGGACATGTCCAAGGTGAAGTGCTTTCACTGTCACCAACACGGACATTATGCCACAAATTGTCCGCAGAAGAAGAAAAATAAGCAGGCCAGCTGATCGCACTGAGAGCCTTAGTCACAAAGCGAGTTGGACACAACATCACATGCTTGGTCTCGTGTGTGATGGGATCAAGGTGGTTTCTGGATGCGGGTGCATCTTTTCACATGACAGGAGATCGAGACGAGCCATCGATCCGGATGAGAAAGATCTTGGAGTTCACATCGATGGGCGATGATGGACAGATCGAAGGCGACTGCATCGGTACCATTTCCTTTAAGAGGGAGTCTGGTAAACCCTTCGTATTAAAGGAAGTGATGCATGTTCCAAGATTGAAGAAGAATCTTATCTCTATGGGCATGTTAGAAGACAAGGGATATGATGTTGTCTTTAGCGGAGGAAAGGCTTTCCTGCACAGTAAGGCAACTAGTGAGACCCGAAGGATAGGGGTTCGAGTTAAGAACCTTTATCAATTTCAGGTAGATGGCTGCGCAGCAATGGCATGCAAGGCAGAAGGAGTGGTGAGCCGAGATGATGGCGAGTTGTGGCACCGGAGATTGGGCCACCTTCTACTCATGGAGCCTTGAAGATATACCAACAGCATTTCATCAAGCTTTAAGGGTACTCTTACGTTACTAGATCGTTGCAAGGGGTGTACCTTGAGAAAATTTGTGAAAGCCACCTTTCACGAGAAGGATAGTCTCACCACGACGATCCTTGAGAGAATTCACACAGACGTGTGTGGACCTTTCTCAGTAGCTTCGACAGCAAAGCACAGGTATTATGTGATATTTGTTGATGATTTTTCTCGTAAGTGCTGGATCTTCTTCATGCAGAAGAAGAGCGAGACATACTCAAAGTTCCGTGAGTTCAAGGCACTGGTTGAGAAAGAATCGAGGAAGCAGGTGAAGGCTCGTAGGAGCGACAATGGTGGTGAATTCATCTCTGGCGAATTCAAGGAATTTTGCAGCGCGTAAGGAATTCGAAGAGAGCTCATAGCACTCATAACCCACACCTCATAACCCACAATGTAATGGGGTTTCGAGCGTAAGAAATCGCGGAAGAACAGAACGCTACACGGCGATGTTGCATGAGCAGTGGCCTACCCATTCACTTGTGGTCTCGAGTGGGCATGCACATCGCAAGATATGTGCAGAATCGTTGTCCTCACAGGATACTTGGCATGAGTACACCTGAGGAGGCGTTTTCTGGTAAGAGGCCTGATATTTCCCATTTGAGGATTTTTGGTTCACCTGTTTACATTCATGTGACGAAGGATGCTAGGAAGAAGTCGGAGCCGACTACAGAGGTTGGGATATTTTTAGGGTACACTGATACACCCCACAACTATCGTGTGTATTTTCCATACAGTCGCAAGACTGTTGTGCGACGGGATATCAAATTTCATGAGGAGAAAGCCATGAAGTGTTCGCTTGAGAGGGAGCCACACTTACATGCAGATGAGGAGCTATTAGTTCCTAAGGATGAGTCTCAGGATGTGGATCAGCCACAAGATGAGGTTCATGGAGTGGAAGAGACCACTCAAGCAGCGCCAACCATCAGAGGGCGGAAGTGCACTACAGAAGCTGAGCGACTTGCTCAAGATGCAGAGAAGGTTGTAGGAGCACCTACATCACAACACAGACAGAGACAATCACTTGACCGGTATACTGGATACATGGCTCATATGAGCAAGTGTATCGTGACAGAGCCATCCTCTTTCGAGGAAGATGTGGAGGACCCCGCATGGGTAGATGCCATGGTGGAGGAGTATGATTCGATTGTCAGAAACAGTGCATGGGAGATTGTCCCGAGGCCGGAGGGGAAATCAGTGGTGGGTTCAAGATGGATCTACAAAGTGAAGCAGGCAGCTGACGGGAGTGTGGAGAATTACAAGGCAAGATTTGTTGCCTGAGGCTTTTCACAGATTGAGGGGATCGATTATGAGGAGACCTTTGCACCTGTCGCAAGGTATTCTTCCATACAGACGGTTCTTTCTCTCTCAGCGTAGATGGGGTAGCATATTCATCATATGGATGTGAAGACTATGTTCCTCAATGGGGTGATTGAGGAGGAGGTGTACATAGAGCAGCCCGAAGGTTTCAAGATCTTCAGCAGCGAGTCGCATGTGTGCAGGCTCAAGAGAGCACTGTATGGGTTGAAACAAGTACCTCGTGCTTGGTACAGATGGATAGATAGTTATTTCACTAGACTTGGATTCTCCAAGAGTGAGGCGGATCCTAACCTATACTAGATTGTGGTGGAGGGTAAGTTTTTGATCATTGTACTTTATGTAGATGATTTGATTTTGACAGGTGATGAACTGTTGATACACTCATGCAAGGCTGATCTTGCAAAGGAGTTTGAGATGAAGGACTTGGGCCTCCTTCATTATTTCCTAGGATTGGAAATTTGGCAGCGCAGTGATGGACTGTTTGTTTCTCAGGGTAAGTATGCCCGGGAGATACTGGAGAAGTTCAAAATGCATGGCTGCAAGCCTATTGATACTCCTCTTCCTGGTGGTTGGAGGAAGGAGGATGCTACTTCAGCAGAGGTAGTGGATGCCACTGTTTATCAACAGTTGGTGGGGTCGCTTATGTATCTGGTCAATACACGACCCGATATATGCTATGCAGTTAACCAACTTTCACAAGCTATGGTTAAGCCTACCAAGCTCTTTTGGAAGGCGGGGAATCATGTATTGAGATATCTCAGAGGCACATCGGGATATGGATTATGGTACAGACAGTCGGATGAGGTGAGGCTATGTGGCTTCACAGATGCAGATTGGGCAGGGATCCCAACGGACAGAAAGAGCACATTTGGAGGGATTTTCAGTATCGAGTCGACAGCAGTTTCTTGGTACAACAGGAAGCAGAGATCCGTGGCACTCAGTTCAGCAGAGGCCGAGTATATGGCAGCGATTTTGGCTACATGTGAGGCTATATGGATGAGGAAGATCCTGGTCGGGTTGTTCGGTTCACACTTGGATCCTACTGTGATTTATTGTGATAATCAGAGTTGCATCAAACTCTCGATTAATCCAGTATTTCATGATAGATCTAAACACATTGACATCCGGTATCATCATATCAGAGATTTTGTGCAGCGGAAGATCATGTTACTTTCATACATTCCCACGGAGGATCAGGATGCTGATATCTTGACGAAGGCGCTCACCAGGAGAAAATTCGAATACCACAGGGGCAGGATAGGGGTTGCAGATAATCCTTATCTTGTTGAGAGGAAGTGTTGAGATTGCAACAAGATGATGAGCTTAGTGGAAAGGAGTCGCCTTCACTAAGTGGGCCCGTAGGCTATTTTTGGCGCAAAGTCTATTTTTAGACATATGGATCATGTTCTATGAGTTGCAGGATGCTATTTGTGGATGGTTGGTCAAGTTGGAAAAAAATAGATGGACTTCTATTTTTAGACATATTGGGCGGAATCTATTTTTAGATTGCCAGTCTAAAAATAGATATGTCGAATATTATTAGCTCTTAATAATATTTAGACTCTAAACATTATCTTATTCTATTGGAGCACTTCAGTTAAGTGCACAGATGTGGCACAGGAGCTGACATAAGGAATTACACTATTCCTGAGGGTTATGTGGAGCTATTGTATGGATACTTCAGTTAGAACTCATGTGACAGAGTTTGGTGGAGTTGATTGAGGAAGTTAGTGGAGTTGTATTCAGTTTAACTAATCTAAACATAGTTGAGCTATTTGTATCTAGTTTAACTAATTGATACAATTAGTGAGAGTGGTGTGAATTAATTATTAACTAATTCACTAATTATAAACTCATTAATCAACTAAATAATGCATCAGTTAACTTCAGTGCATGGACAGTTTCAGTGGAGACCAGTGCAGAAATAGGTGAAAGAGCAGGTTAACTATCAGTTGTGACTATACAATTGCTATTTGGAACACACAGATAGGTGGAGTAGCCCATGAGTATTGCGCAGTTCAAGCCAAGTGGTTATCTATTTAATGAAGCCATTCCATAGCATTGAAAACGCAATAGAGGCTGGCTATCAAGTGGCAAAACATTGGAGCATGTGTTTTGCTAGATCTAGCTTGATAGTGTGTAGCAATTGAGGGTGTGCATGAGAGCTTGTGAGGAGCTTTGTACTATGATTGTTACATGATCTCCATGACATATAATATACATATAGTTGGGGTTTTTAGCTTTAAGCTTTCCCATTAAATACTGTGTTCATATGTGTGATTGTTTGTGGTTTTAATGTATGCATGCAATTGATTTAATTTCCCCATGTGATGATCAATGGTAGAAGAGATTATGTATTATGCATGAAGCTAAAATAGTGTGTGATCAGGAGAATCTCAGTGAATAATTTATCAGTTATTCAAATTTCTACAATTAAAGAGGAAAACATCCTTCAAAATATTTTGCAGCTCCTCTATTGGATAATGACTTGAGAAATGTACCTTGGGAGGAATTTATTTTCAACTTGAAGAAAAAATCAACAACTAGAATTTATAATTTCTTATTCTTCTAGCCAATATCACTTTCATTAAATCAATCATGAAATACCTACCCCTTTATCCCTTCACTATTCTGGTACCACCCTCTAAGATCGTTAAAGTCATCTAGGACCTTCAAATAAATTTCTTATCAAAAGGACATAAGAATGAAAGAGAATAAAATTTGGTAGAATGGTAGTAAGTTTTTCTTTTGAAATGGGTAGTGGGATTAGAAATAAAATACCCCTTAACCATGGGAAAGGCCTTGAAAACTGCAATGAAATGGAGATGGTTAAAAGATAAATACCACCTCAAGGCCAAACTCTAAAGAGTGAAATATATTATAACATTGTGGAGAATGCACCCATCCTATAGAGTGTGAAATTACTAGTTCACTTGTATGAAAAAATGCATGAAACAATAGAACCTTAATATATAATCATTGCTTTTATGAGGTTCAAAAGGGTACCATTACACTCTTTCAGGAAGATGCATGGTATTAGAAGAATAAAATTGGGCTACAAGGAAATCTACATTAGGCTAGAGCCTCCCTGTTAGCCACTAGTTGGAACAATGTGTAAAAATATTGGGAATAAATAGAAACCCTCAACCTTACTCTTATAGATTCTAGAAATTATATTCCAATTAGTTGGTTGAGTTAGATACATAATCCACCAAATCCCCAGATGATGTACACAAGCCAAATAAAATTATATATAGAACAAGTAAATATATTCTCTAATGGGGACATTATTGATATGGTAAAAAAAAAAAAAAAAATTCATATGATATTGAAGCTTAGCATAACAAAATAGAAAGTTACTCCATATATTATGATTGTCATAGTGCAATAGTCGTAGCGAAGAACCTAGTGTATCATTCTAAGAAAAATTATGTTGATGTTTAGTATCACTTTGTGAGAGATATGGTTAAAGAAAATAAAGTATTGTTGGTGAAGGTGGACACTTTAAATAATGTTGTAGATTCACTAACAAAATATGTGAGAAATTATAAGTTTTTGTGATGTAGAAAAATAATGGGTATTTTTTCCTTAGATTGTTGATCATGTACTCTTGCTACCCCTTATGTGCAAAGAAAATAACAAGTGGAAGAATTTTGGCTATGTGTTATAATGTTAAAATGGAAATTTTGACATGTTATACATTTTTTCAAGCACAACATAGGGTTCATAGTGGATCACAAAGGGGCGAAAACCCCCCTACATGAGGGACTAGGGGCATAAACCCCAAAAACACATGGTGCAATTTTTTGAGTCTGTTTTTTATAGTTTTTGGCAAATGGATTTTTACTTTAACACTTTTTTGGAAATGTTGGTTTAGCCCATGGTTTTCTAGTATATCTAAGGAACTAAATTGTATTCTACTCTAGGGTAAATGGATTGGTGGTTTATGGATTGGTTTCCAAGGTAAAATCTATGTGTTAATGTGTTTGTATTCCATCGCATCCTTTTTATTTATTAAATATCTATTTGAACTAATTAGTTATATAGGCTTAAAACCACATAAGTCACATCTTCCAATACTAGATAGTGCATTTAGTATATGAAATAGTATGCAACAATAGGGAAATTTTATGGGCATCTAGTCTGCTAAGAAACCCTTCTTAAGCTAGGTTAAATCTACATTGAAACCCAAATGCTATATAGACCTAAAACTGGGATCCAAGGGTTTCTTCATAGCTTGATTATCCTATATTTAATATAGATATGGAATATTTTTGGATGGACCTTATTTCTTCAATTCAATAATCCTACACCTACACTACAAAACAAAATGATTTTCTCATAAGAAGGGAAATTTGACTAAATCCATATTTTGGATTCCCATGTTATCCATTCCTCAAGAGTTTTTGGAGAAATAGACATTAGAAGGCATAGGTAATATGCACGAATATTTTATCAAAATTCCATAGGATAAAAATATAATAGGTGCACCTCCTACACAAGAATTTATGTCTACATGAATGTCTTGGTTCTCCACTACAATTGATAATCATAAAATTCTAGGTTTTTTTAATGGATCTAGACTTTAAATCATGAATATATTCCATTAATATGTTGAAAGTGTCATAAACTTGGAAACCTATTTGGAAATTTCCCATGTAATGCAAAAAATACCTCAGACAATGACAAAAGGACCACTAACAAGAAGGGTTTCACCAAATTTACTAGAAATTCAAATTTAGTAGGAAAACCATCCCACTATTATCAAGGAAAACAAATGCATAATATTTAATACCCTAGCATTAATAAAGGAGGTTGTAACCCAAATAGAGGAACCCTCAAAAATCACTAAAGAAGAGAAACAAAAGTCTGGCATCTCATAGGAAGATCCAAAGTGAAAAATAACGTGCAAGAGACTAATCCTATGGGAGATGATAAATTAATAGAAATACAAGAAACCAGTATAGATAATCAAACACAATGGGACTCATAGAAATACAATTTACAATAGGATATGGACTTATAATAGAAGGAGAAATGCTTCCCATCTTTTATAGTTATGTGTGGAGAAAAACATATCATTCATATCTTTGAAACACAAAATTAAATAATTCAAAAGAGACATAATGAGTGATAAAATGAATCTTGGAAAATATTCCTAAATGCATTATTTTGTGAACAACTTAACTATTCAAACTATTCCTCCTAAAACTCAAAAAAAATGCAGAGGGGCATAAATGAGTTAGGAAATAATGATAAAAAAGCGACAGGAACCGAAGGATCTTCTAGTTGACTAGGCCAAGATAAATTAATTCTAAAGAGGTACTTATCATCTCCACTAATTGTTTAAAATTAAGGTCTTCTTATGTAATATTAGAGGTCTCCATGCCACAAGAAAACATTTTTTGTTAAGGAAAATAATAACAAAGGAAAAATTAAGAGTAGTAATGTAACATAAAAATAAATGTAAGCATGATACAATGGATATTGTAACTATGAAATGTTTGAAAGGAATTGAATATTTAGCAATGTATGTGGATATAGTAGGAGGAATAATGCTCCTCTAGGACCTAAGCCTGATTAACCTTACAATTTTTATAAATACATATATATTTATATAATCCCACTATATACTCAATGGTCTCAAGATCATCGACCAATGCATATGGATCCTCCAATCCTATTCTTGAAATTTTTTTTCAAACACTCTTTAGGTTCAATGGATAGCTCTATAGGGGTAGCATTGGCCTCTATGGGGAACTTTAATATGAACACCTACTTAAAAAAAAAAGAGAGAAATGACTATTGTTGATTGGACATAGATAATGTACCATTGAAAGAAACCATCAAGAACTATGCTTAGTGGATATCTAAACAAGTAATGGATGCAACATCTAGAATAATATATGAGGTGGAGTGTGTTAGACTGCAATTAGGTTTTGAGTCTGAAAGTATCTCCTTTTGATAAATTATTCCATCTCAATAGAAATCCTTCCTTATTCTAGTTCAAATCATTAGCCAATAAGTATTTCATGGGAAAATATTCTTATACCTATACCAAAACCCTTTAGATTTGAGAAATTTTGGTTTGACCATGTTGAATTTGTGTAAAACATAGGAACTTGGTCAAATGAAGAAAACACTATTCAAGGATAAATGATGTACCAATTTCAATAAACGAAAAAATCATAGTGTGGAATGAGGAGGCATTTGGGAACATATTTCAAGCTCAAATACGATTAGAAAATAAATGGAAACCTTGTATACAATCACCATTCAAGAAGGGAGATCACAAGAATTGGAATTGCATATTGAGTATCCTACCTCCATAATGAGATTGGAATATGAGACAAGAAATAAGAGGTCCTATAGAGAAAGAAATAAATTATTGGTTAAAACAAGGTGACGGAAAAACCATTTTCTTTCATATTTAAATGATAAATAAAAGGAATGGGAATATAATTGTTTCTTTTATATCAATATTTGAGGAAAAAAATGAGAAGCATGAAGACATTGATTTGGATCTAAGTTTCACTTTATCCAATTGTTAATTAATCCCTATGGTAACATAAAATTAGTAATCAAATCCATAATAAAATTATTTCTCCTAATACTCTCTTGTGAGTGGAATTTAAGCTTGATGATACTGTAACACCTTCCTCCCACATTTACCTAAGTTAACTGGTCCACCGGGGTAAACATGTGATCAAAATTTACTATGATTTGATTCAACTTTCCAAGTATAGTTAAGGAAATGGAATTGACAAAACTAAAGCCAAACTGACCTTCCTCAAAAGCTACAGGACCTCCAAGGGCTAACCAACCACTCCAGGTGCTCAACCCGTGATTTAACCTGCTTTTTGACTAAACTAGAGCCCCGGTTGCACCCATGACAAGCCCTTATGCCGCTGAAACCCTCCAGTCACATGCATAGAAAAGGGCTAACCAACCACTCCAGGTGCTCAACCCGTGATTTAACCTGCTTTCTGACTGAACTAGAGCCCCATTTGCACCCATGACAAGCCCTTATGCCACTGAAACCCTCCAGTCACATGCATAGCATGGGAATCAATGCAACTGTAGACTTTTTCAGGTAGTTTTGTGCTAGTGACCCCGGATTCAAAGTCACTTTTTCAGGGTCAAGACTTAGGCCTCTACCCAAAACTTCATGAAACTCTCATAAATGATAAATAACAAGATGACAAGGCCTATATACAAAAATTTGAACAAGTACCTAACCTACAAGGCCTAACCATCGCATAAATTATGCCAAACACATCATGAACATGTATTCTAGTATAGTTCATATAAACAAATTTGAGCATAGGGACTTCGTACTTATATGATAATCGTCAAGAAGGTATGATTCCATATCATAATATTTGCAATATCATATATTAGGTCATACATTCATTTTTCATTCATTTACTAAATAAAACATGATGAGATACATAACTCAAGTCTATCTAAACCATGTTTATAACCAACATATAACCAAAATAATAACAATGATAGAACAACAATTAAGATCACGTAATAACAAGAAAATTTACACATAATATACAAGAGGAAAAGAGCTCTTATTAACATCTCAAAAATGAAACCATATCAGGGACTTCCATGTACCACCCAACCATAGATTGGGATGAACCAAATATTTATTTCAGCCAATCACCCCATGCCATATTCCAAGCATGAATGTGGGACTTACAACAAAAAAACCAGGGCCTCCTTAGGCTTTACTGCAATCGACCAAGGGATTCCTAGGACCAAGCCCTCATCTATACAACCAGGCTTTGTTGTAATTCTTCCAAGGGATTCCTAGGCCCAAACAAGAAACATACACTAATATGATTTACCGCAATCCCACCACATACTGCTCTAGGGATTACTAGTCCTATATAAGCATGGATGCCTCTAGATTTATCCACCTAAACCATGAGTAATTTATCCATATATACCCTATAAGATTTACCTTATATTCCACCATTCATCAGTCGAGGATTCCTAGGCCCAACAAGGGTATACACCTCTAGGCTTTACCATATATCCTTCCATTCACCAGTCGAGGATTCCTAGGCCCAACAAGTTATTACACAATCAATATTTACCAGAATCCCACCTTCACTGGTCTAGGGATTCCTAGGCCTTTGTTTCTCCTCTTGAGACCAAACCATATATAAATCTAGCTAAACCAAGTAAGATAAGCCCAATCACACCATGGTTATCTAGAAATGGCAAGGAAAGGTTGAAAATCACTGTCACACTCGGAAAAACCCATGAAAATGAAAACAAGTGAACCAAATACATACATGCATGTATCATGCATGCCAAAAATAACTAGGAAACCATGCATGCAACTCGATACCTTCAAGTACTCTCGTTGTAGCCACTTGATCCTGCTCTTCCTTACTTGATCTTTTCTTCCCTTTTCCCTCTTTTTCCTTCCTTTACTTTCCTTGATCCAATGCAAAAGTGCTCCAAGAATACTCTAAGTGTGCAAGAGTATGAGAGAGATAAAAGAGAGAGAGAGAAAGCTCCAAAACTAAACTAGAAAAAGTTGTGTACTAATCCCGAGGAACATTTTTATCAATGAGGCCTCTAATTTCTTCAATTCTCCATTATTTTCCTTCATTTTCCTCCTCACATGCAACATGTTACCTTTCACCTTCCTTTTCTCTTAATTTCATTTATTTTCATAAATAAAATTCCAATTAATGCCTCTCACCTTTCCAAAGCCTTTTCAATTTCCTTTTCCAATTTCCCTTAGCCATAAGAAACCAAATGAACACTCACACTAGGATGTATTTCCAACATTAATCTTGGAATATGTGTCCCATGATCTTGATATTATTTTTCCTTTATTAACTTTATTACATGAAATTTTAACCCGAGGTTGTTACAGATACCCATTATCTAGGGGAAGTGACACAAACCATTAAATATATAGAAGTAGGTAAAAATCCAGGTCTTGATGGTTCTTGTTAGTTGATGGTGGGTATAGATGTATTGGAGGTTGTGAACATATCAATAATATTAAGAATAATCTTCCAAGACTTCAACTAAAAAATTCTCATTCTAATCCCTAAAGAATAGGATGCAAATATAGTTAAAAAATTCCAACCTATCTCACTTTGTCATTTCTTATATATAATCATCACTAAATTTATCAATATAAAATTGAATGCTATTATGAATAGGATAATTTTATCAGAAGAAGGTTTTTGATGGTATAATTATGTCCCAATAGTCCATACATTCTTTGAAATCCAATATATCCCTCGGGATTCTAATTAAACTATATAAGTCCAAGGTCCAATGATAGACTCAACTAGGACATCCTTTGAAAAATTATTACTTCATTTAGGTTCTAGTTGGAATGAATTTCATTTTTTTATAATATAGTCTCTATTTTATTTGTCTCCATGTTGGTAAATGGATTTTTAACTCCCACCTTCAACTTCTCTTAAGGTACTCTAAGGAGACCTTTTATCCCCCTTCCTATACATCCTAATGGCATAAAAACTTGGGAAAATATTAAATATATACCTAAAGTATTGAAAACATAAAGGAATAAAGCTCATCCAAGAGTCTAGCCTTTTTTCCCACTTGCATTTTGTGGATGATACACTACTCATGGGAGCACCCATGGTATGCAAATCCAATTCCTTTAATATAGTTTTGGAAAACTTTATGTTATATTTTATTTCCCTAATCAACCTAAGTAAGTATTTAACCTTTGTATTTAATACAATTTTATGGATGTCCAATGCAATATCACATGAACTCTCAGATATTAAAGAGAAAACCTTCCTTCAAAATATTTTGCAGATCATGTGTCGGGCAATGAATTGAGAAATGTAACTTCAGAGGACTTGCTTCAAAAACTGAAGACAAATGCAACAACTACACTTTCTAATTTCTTATTCTTCTAGCTAAGATCACTTTTGTTGATCATAATCAGCTCCCTATTAAATTTTCGCAAGCAACCTCGTTTAAATCCTGCAAATCCCCTCTCGTGGCCTAAGGAATCCATTTTCGGCCTACTGTTACCTTTCCTACCCCCAAATTACATTTTTGAAAATCTGTAAAGCCTAGCACCTTTCGGCCAGACCCCTGCACCCTTTTCCCTCCACGTAATTCAGTGCTGGAACCGAGGGCAAAAGCACTAGGTGCTTATCAAAGTATATCGGGTGCATTCTGAGCCGTCTGATCAAACCATAGATCAACATACCGCATCCCTCCCGCCGTGGTGATCCCCGCGCCCAAAAATATTGTTCAAAACTGCCCGGTATTCATCGCACCGCCTTCCGGTGGTGGGCGGTAATTCTCGTTTGGCCAGCGATTCCATACATCGCTCGCCTCGTGTGCCTGTGTATGGCTCCAAAATCATCGTTCATTGCACGCTATTTTTTGGAAAAAGACACGTAGCGATATCATTGTCAGCCGTCGGATCTGGAGAGCTTCATCTAACGGTCGTCGCGCATCGAAGCTGCACGGGTTTTAGTCCACAGCAAATCACGCCCCTGGCCCACTGTCCATCGCCTCCGATGCTCTTTCAACCATCGATCTCCTCCTGAGATCGGACGGTCCATATTTAGTCACATGCACGCCTTGGACCCAGTCTCCCACCACGTCACTATCCCACGTGTGCATCGCATTTCTCTTCCGCCCATTACATATGTCAGTCATAAGTCAAATTTCATCATTTTTCGTTTAAAACTTTCACTAGTTCACCTACCATTATTCCACTGCACTTCCTTCGTCACCACCCTGCATGCTTCCTCCATTTCATCATGTTGCGTCACTACACAGTCGCCTCCATTGCATCGTCGTCCCCCATGCATTTGTTTTCTTCACAACTTTGTGTGTTTTGCAGTTCTACAGTGACGAAGAATTATCGTAATTTGCAGCATCCATTACAAAAGTTGAGAATGCGTCAAAGGACCAGTTTTTCAGACGCAAAATTTATGAAGAAAGTCCTGGGTAGCTGTTGTGACATGACATCCATTAAAGAAACAGGGTTATACTTTGGCAAGCTTCCCAGTGTCATTCAAGAGGCAGATATCATAGACGGAGACATAAATGTTGCGGTAAAGAGTATCAGTGGAAGATCAAGGAATTCAGTGTTTGGCATTGAATATTTTAAATCATAATTCAGGGTTTAGAAGGCAGAGAGTACAATGCACAAAAAACAATACCCTCTAGGTTTATATTTTAGCAGAATTTTCTTTCATAAAAGGACGGAATGTGTATACGATTTTACTCCTTTACCGTGTTCCTAAAGAGATCTTAAGCCAGTGCATTTATTTAAGAACGCTAGCCTCAAAATACATGCAGCACTTCAGAACCATTCAGCAGTATGGGCGTGCACGCCTCTGCCATTTTGTTTTAATGATACAATTAAATGTTCATCACCCACTTTCTTTATTAGTCTTCTTTGTTTCCTATAAAAACCCCAACGAACAGATTATGAAGGGTTCCAGATTTTATCAGAAAACTATGCAGTGAAAGGATTTTTGTATACATTTTGTAAAGCTCTTGTATGAAGGCTCAAAGCCCATAGGGTCTTAGTGAGGAGGAGTTCTATCTGTTAAAGAGGATTCTGGTCTTTGATATTTCACAATGTGTAACCTTTTCTCTTATTTGTTATTTTAATAGATCATTTCATTTCATCCATATTTCTTGTATCATGTTTTGGAATGCGAGTGGCTCACTGATTTTTGGTATGGATTCATCCTAGTTGATGCCCATGCTCAGATCAGTCAAGCACTTTAAATATGGCTCATGCATGATATTTTGTTCCATTATTCATCTTAACCGTCTTTCTGCTATATTAGTTTCTTTGGGAGGGTGCTTTTAAAATGCTATTATCATGTATGGATTCTTAGATTGGTAAGCCCATGCATGGTGGTATTTTATATCTGGGTATCAGCAAAATGTTGACTAATATATCCTCTGCATTTCATTCACTACATACACCTTCTAATAACTTATGTCTGTGAAGTATTTCTAAATCGGCCCGCTTTGCAGTAAGTTGTCTCTGAATTCTCTGTTGCTTTTATATTGGAGTTTTGCATGTTGCCTCTGCAATATCTCTTTCTCTGTGTCAATTTCTGAGCATCTTGGTCCCATTCATATTAATTTTCCCTGTTTATAGGAGATAGCATGTGAGCTGAAGTTGACAACTTCATGCATTATATTATATGCTCCTTGCTATGCTAAGATGTCCTAGGCACTGGTCTATCACAACTCTAGGCTGTCTCTAGGAGTGACAACAACTTTCATTAAATCAATCATGCAATCCCTACCCATTTATCCCTTCTCTATTCTAATACCACCTGTTAGCACTGGTATTTTCATCTCACCCATCCCGCCTTATTTTACTCTATTTTCACCTCATATCCATCATTATCATTGACCTCACTTTGTTTTTTCACTATTTTTCATAAGGGTGCCCAAGTCATCATTTTTTGTAAGCACTAAACCCTAATTTCCTCTCCCACTGAGCTAGGGTTTACTATGAAATCGGAGACATATGATCAGAGGATGCATACGGGAGGTCATTTTAGAAAGCATGCGGTCATTTTAGTACATAAACATCATGTATCCATCATTTTTTAAGAATTCATTCCAAGAGTCAAGTCATTTGCCACTCATAGGGCCAATTTTACTTCAAACTATGTTTCTGACCAAACAAAGATGAATTTAACAAACATGAGAGAGGTTTTTGTCCATCCTAGGTCAAGGAAGAAACACCTCCTTCATCTTTTACACAGGTGTCATGGTTTTGGAGAAATGTCAAAACTACAGGTGCTACAAGAGGTTTTCCACACTTCTGGAGTGACCTTGGAAAAATCTAGTTTTCTCCTAGCTCAAGTGTCCAAAAAAATTTCTTGATGATTCAAATGATAACTAGACAAAGAGGGATTTCCAATGAGCTATAATGAGCTCAATTTGGAGTTGAGGAAGGCCTCCAAAAGTTTCCTGCACCAGAACACTACATTTTTTCACCCTCATTCTACACCTTTTGACCAGTCTTGGGAGAATCCATTTTTTATAGGTAAAATCAAGTCCATTTTTCCAATTAAAGGCATATTTGGAAATTCGACAAGATACGATTTCCAACAAGCTATCCTGGGCCCCATTTAGACATAGGAAAGGCCTCCAAAAGTGGTCTGCAAAAATGCATTGCGCAAATGTTTTTAAGAGAGGGCACAAATGCACAAAGAGGGTGAAAATACTCAGAAGAGGGTGAAAATGTGTAGAGGAGGGCGCAAATTAGTATAGGATGGCCCAAATATGTAGGCAAGGGTGAAAATAACCATTCAAGGGTGAAAATGACCAGCAAGTTCTACAAAGCATCGAAGCGATCATAAATTGCCTTCAAATATCCTCCACTCAGTCATTGACCTCCAGCAAAACAGTAAGAGGCATATGCCATGAATAATAACCTTCTTAAGTTGATGTGTTTAAGTTGTAATTTGGTGTTTTATTGAAGTGAAACCCTAGTTTTTCTCCCATTCACTTATAAAAGCCAAAATCCCATTTCCTTTACCCTCAATACCATCCCTACAATGTTAAAAATCATTTCCTAATCCTTGTTATCATAATCCCTATCCTTAATCTACTAATTCCTAAAACCCTAAGCCCTAGGTGATATTTTGACCTAGGCTCCTAAATCCCAATTCCCATCACTCTTTCATTCCTATCCCCTTCCCTATTCCTCATATCCATAAACATCACTCCCTATCAAACATCTCCCTCATTTTTCCTTTCCCATCTCCCTTTCCCATTTCCCTTCCCTAATCCCTAGGGTTTTAACAAAAACACCATGGCAAGAGAAGAGGAAAACACGTCATTTAGTGAAGGATA
This sequence comes from Pinus albicaulis, assembly GCA_034641835.2. Lineage (NCBI taxonomy): Eukaryota > Viridiplantae > Streptophyta > Pinopsida > Pinales > Pinaceae > Pinus > Pinus albicaulis. Next base: position 970,803,188 of record CM076571.1, on the reverse strand, counting down.
GGAAACAGAGGTGAGGATGCCACAAAAATGTTTTTGATCCACACATAGTGGAAGGGGCTATGCCTCTACATCAACAAAGAAGGTGGATAAAGGTATAGAGAAGGTCATTGAACCAATCATTCATGATGAGGAGGAAAATCATGAAACAGAGCAAGAATTTCGGTTGGTTGACCTAGATGAGGATGATAATGAAAAAATCACAAATGCTGCTATCAAAGGTAAGCATTCCAAGATTAGTGAGCTTCATAATAATATTGAGAGGGCTAGGTATGTTGTACACTTCCTTGAGCAAGAAAATAAGCAATTGAAGACCAAACAAGTCATTGATGAGGTGAAGTACTTCACTGCTCCAAGGGAGGCTCAAAAGGCCAAAGACATGCTAGATGAAATACTGGAGAAGTATGGTTTGTTTAATGATGAAGAAGAATAGGTACCAAGACAGAGACCTAGAACTAGAGGGCTAAAAAGAGCTCTAGCTCTAGAGAGACAAAGGGAAGCTGAGCTACTAATCAGCTAACCCTAAATGAGCCGCTTGCTATAGAAATCAATGAGAACAGGGAACCATGGCATGATAGAGCCAATCAACACTTGGAGAAGCAACTAGAGAGGGAAAATAAAGATAATTACTTGTTAAGGAAGAAGGTCAAACTCCATGCCCAAAAAGAGAAATTTGCATTGGTCAAGCTCAAAAGAACCAATGCCAAAATTAAAGAGTTGACCAAGGAGGAGAAGTAAAAGTTAGAAATCCTTGTTGAAGCTTCCCTCCAAGATTAGACACATCATCCTCAGCCATTCCAACAATTTTGAGGCAATTTCTAATTTTTTTGTCAAAATCTGGAAATCTCTGTGTTTTTTGAAACAATTAATTAGCAGAAAAGTGGGCATTTGCACAGCGCCCTAGGCTCTCTGAAAATAATTGGCACACTTTTGAGGATAAGGAAGGCACCATTGGATTCCTAATGACCCATGCATCTCAGAAAACCATGTTTCTAGCCTTGGTTTGCAGTTTTGATGAGTGAAAAGCCCAAAAAAGATCAAAAAATCACATTTCTGCCCCTTTTTTTACCTAGGTGGTGCGCAAATACCAGTCTTGGGAGAATGAATTTTTTAGGGGGAAAATGACCTCCATTTTCAGAACTTGAGACATATTTGGAAGTAGCACAGGTAGGGATTTCCAACAAGCCATATTGTGCATGATTTGGACACTAAAAATGCCTCCAAAAGTGGTCTGTAAGATGGAGGATGCAAATGACATAGTGAGGGTGCAAATGCAGAGTGGAGGGCGCAAATGACAGTTTGCTGATATTTTTTGAAATTTCATTGAAAATTTTGACTTTATCTTAAAAAAAATGATTTCACTTATGTAATTGAGCAAGGTAAATGTAATTATGGTGTTTTTATTGTTACTTAGGGTAAATACATTAGGTAAATGAACTCAATGAGGTGTAATGAATCAATTCACTAAAGTTAGGGATGAGTCAATTTGACCACCCTACACTCTAGGTTTCAATTTAGATTTTGGTGGATCAGCTTCTCAACTTAGGGATTCAACCCTTGAGGTTGGGAGAGGTTTTTTGAGGCATATATCATGTCATTTTTTACTCATTTTGAAAGGTTGGAATCAGCTTGATGTTTTCTAGTTGATAAAGGAAACTTTTGTACTCAATTTGGCCAACTAATAAAGAGGAGTTGCAGCTACTTTTATGGGATACTTATGGTATTGAATGTCTATCATTGTATTTTCTTCAGTATCATATGTTTGAAAGTAATGTATTCATGTTCACTTCATTTCTATGTTATGATCTTTTACAAGTTAGATAATCAGAATACATGTTAGAACATGCTCTGTTTTGGGTAACTGATCATATTTTGTTCATATTCTTCTATTTGAGAAAAATACATCTCCTATGATTTTCTTGGCCTTCTTACGTCTTCAACACCATTCCATAACAATTATCTTAAAGTGATAAGAATTATACCTACCTTGCCCCATTTATCCCTGCAACCCTAACTCATTTTCCCTGACCTAGTTTTCCTTGACTTAATTCCTTCATTCAATAATTTCCCAACCAAATCAAATCCAAACAACCCCCTTTCACTCTATATCTAGCCTAAAAACCCTAATTTCTCCATCCCTCCTATATGTGACCCTTTTTGGAGAGAGCCCTCTCCGGATTGATAGGGCTAACTATCAAGTTAAAAGCTTGGTTTGTGGTTACCTCTGTTGGGATTCCTTCTTTAGCCTTGGGAATCTGGAGGAGTGCTAACATTCTGGAATTGTTGCCAAGGATGAGAAAATAAAAATCTTCCCTGGGAAATAATAAGAAATATTTAGATCTAATTGTTGATGGTGAACAACAGTTGGGCACAATGAAGGTTGAACCATTCACTTGGTGACTCCATTAACTGAAATATCTAGAAAATAAACACTTCATGGAGACTTCAGTGCATGAAGATCAATAGCTTAAAGAATTTTCAATATGGAAACTGTTGCAAGAAGGTATTCTCCCATGATCCAACATCACATTCCAGGTTTTACAAATAAAATGTCTAAGGTAGATTGGAAAAGGAATTTGCCAATGTTTAAATATGATGATAGGAATGATGCTGCTTTACATCTGGTTAAATTTCACATGCATACACGCAAGTTGAAGGTTGAATTTCCTGAAGATTGTCTCTTAAAGATGTTCATGGCTTCACTTGAAGGAAAGGCACGATCTTGGTATGAAGGTTTGCCACCTGCCAGTATTTGTTCTCTTAGAGTTTTCCATTCAATATTTTATGAAGAATAGAATGAGTCCTACCCTTCTTTGTCTTTGGTTAATAATTTTTGTTATCAATTTTTCATTCAAAACCTAGAGGATTCTTATGATGATAATGAGTTCATGGATGAAGAGACCTTGAAGGCTTTGCAGGACAATCCTTTTCATCACCAAAAAGAGCAAGTATTTTCTCTCATGGAAGAAATAGATGATGTATATTGTCTTGATGTTCATAAATACTTCCCACAGGAGACAATTCTTGCAGCAGTGCAACAAGTTGATCAACCAAAGGTTAAAGAAGATATGCAACATCCTTGTGAATATTTAGGAGAGAAAGAATACAATTACTGTGTTATCAAAAGAAAACAAAAATTACTTTCTCCTCTGTCTAAAGATGAGATATATCAACTCCTAAAAAATCATATTACAGTCCAAGATAAAGAAGTTTTGCAGTGTTCACATAGTCAAGAAAGTGTTGGAAAAACTTCTTCCTTTTTTTAAAATGAAAATCTAAGTTTAAATGAGGACAATCCCGAAACTAGATTTATAGATCATCATGAAAAAAGACAATCTCCTTTTTCAATGTTCATATTTGATGAAGTTTCTCATGAACCTGATTTTCCTAAATATGATAAATCTGAAGATAATTTCGATGAGGAGTTTGATGAAACTATGCATGAAATTGTTGTGAGTAAACCAATTTACGATGATGAAGAACGTTGGACATCCTTGTTGAAGCTTCCCTCCAAGCTTAGACACATTATCCTTAGCCATTCCAACAATTTTGAGGCAATTTCTAAATTTTTGTCAAAATATGGAAATCTCAGTGTTTTTGAGACAGTTAATTAGTAGAAAATTAGGCATTTGCGTAATGTCCTAGGTGCTATGAAAATAATTGGCACACTTTTTGAGGAGAAGGAAGGCACCATTGGATTCCTAATGACCCATGCATCTCATAAATCCATGTTTCTAGCCTCGGTTTGTAGTTTTTATGGGTGAAAAGCCCAAAAAACCATCAAAAAGTCACATTTTTCCCCCTTTTTTGACCTACACAATGCGCAAATACCAGTCTTGGGAGAATGACTTTTTGAGGTGCAGATGACCTCCATTTTCTGAACTTGAGGCATATTTGGAAAGAGGACATGGAGGGATTTCCAAAAAGGCATATTGGGCCTGATTTGGACATTGGGAAGGCCTCCAAAAGTGGTCTGGAAGATGGAGGATGCAAATGACACAGTTAGGGTGCAAATGTAGAGTAAAGGGCGCAAATGATAGTTTGCTGATATTTTTTGAAATCTCATTGAAAATTTTGACTTTTGTCTTAAAAATCATGATTTCACTTATGTAACTGAGAATGGTAAATATAATTATGATGTTTTTACTGTTACCTAGGGTCAATACATTAGGTAAATGAACTCAATGAGGTGTAATGAATAAATTCACTAAAGTTAGGGATGAGTCAGTTTGACCACCATACCCTCTAGGTTCAGTTTAGACTTTGGTGGATTAGCTCCTTAACTTAGGGATTCGACCCCTAAGGTTGGGAGAGGTTGTTTGAGGCCTATATCATGACATTTTTTACTCATTTTGAAAGGTTGGAATCAGTTTGATGTTTTCCAGTTGATCAGGGAAACTTTTGTACTCATTTTGGCCAACTAATAAAGAGGAGTTGCAACTACTTTTATGGGATACTTGTGGTATTGAATTTTTATCATTGTCTTTTCTTCAGTATCATATGTTTGAAATTATTGTATTCATGTTCACTTAATTTCTATGTTATGATATTTTACAAGTTAGATAATCAGAATACATGTTAGCACATGCTCTGTTTTGGTTAATTGGTCATATTTTGTTCATCTTCTTCTGTATGTGAAAAATACATCTCTTGTGCTTTTCTTAGCCTTCTTACAACTTCAACACCATTTCATAACAATTCTCTTCAATTGATAAGCATTATACCTACCTTTCCCCATTGATCCCTGCAACCCTAACTCATTTTCCCTGACCTAGATTTACTTGACCTAATTCCTTCATTCAGTGATTTCCCAACCAAATAAAATTCAAACAACCCCTTTGAACTCTATATCTAGCCTAAAAACCCTAATTTCTCCAACTCTCCTAGCTGTGACCCTTTTTGGAGAGAGCCCTCTCTAGCTTGGTAGGGCTAGCTATCAAGTCAAAAGATTGGTTTATGGTTACCTCTGTTGGGATTCCTTCTTCAGCCTTGGGAATCTGGTGGAGTGCTAACACCACCCTCTAAGATCATCCAGGTTATCTAGGACCTTCAAAGAATTTTCTTATCAAAAGGACATAAACAATGATACTTGGTAACATGGTAGTAAGTTTTTATTCCAAAATGGGTAGTGGGATTAAACATTGAAGACCCTATAACCATGGGAAAGGCCTCAACAACTAAAATGAAGTGGAGATGGTTAAAATATAAAGACCGACTCTATGCAAATCTCTAGAGAGTGAAATATATTGGTAACATTGCAGAGAATGTAGCCATCCTATAGAGTGTAAAATCCCTAGTTCACTAGTATGGAATAATGCATTGAAAAATATAGTCTTAATCTAGAATCATTTCTTTCGAGAGGTTAAAGAGGGTATTGCTACACTCTTTTGGGATGATGCATGGCACTCAGATTATAAGCTTAGGCTACAATGAAATCTCCATTAGGAAAGAGCCTCCCTCTTAGCTACTAATTGGAACAATGTGTAGCAATATTGGGAAGAAACCATAAACCCTCAACCTTACTCTTATAAATTGTAGAAATTAGGTTGCAATTGGTTGGTTGAGTTATATATAGAATCTGCCAAAACCCTAGAGGATTTTCTCAAGCCAAATAATATTACATATAGAACAAGTCAAGATATTCTTTAATGTGGAAATTATGGATATGGTAACTTTATAATCAAACCTGGATATTTTCTTGAATTTGAGCATAACAATATAGAAAAAAAAATCATTTGGTAGAATATTTAGAATCTAAAGAAATGGAAAAAATAATTATCCTTTCTATGGCTCTTAGCTAAGAGATAAAACCTTAACCTAAGACAAATTAGTGAAAAGAGGTTTTGAAGGCCTATATTTGTGCTATATATGTTGATAGAAAGGAGAGTCTATAGAGAACTTATTCAACAAAGGTCTAGAAGTGAATGCATTATGGGACAAGGAAGATAAACTTTTTTGATAATTAGAATTGTCTAAGAAATAACATTTTACAAACCTTTGAAAATTGGATACCATCCATGTACAAAAACTAGAATCTTAACATAGTTTGGATCCCTTTCCCTAACTTCTTTCTTTGATTTATATAACAATACTAGAATCAATTCCTCTTTAAATAGCAAAGGTATAATGGAGAATACATATAAAAGCATTTGCAATCAAACAAATGGGAAAAATTAGAATGGTATTTTAGTTGGAGGAGGAAAAACATTTTCAAGACAATGAAGGAATAATTTACTTAGCATGGTAGTTAGAACAACAAATTCACTCAATTAAAAAAATTCAATAATCCCAAATCCACATATGAGGAATCATGGTCTAGACCTCCTCTCTTGTTCATAAAGATTAATTTTGATGGCACCTCCAAAGTAAATTTGGGATATTCTAGAGCTAGAGGCATTTTAAGAGACACAACAAGGTCCATCCTCTACATTATGTCTCTTGATATTAATAACAATGCCAACAAACATAGTCACTTTAGTAGGATTATTGAAAGGAATGCAATTATCTATACAACTCTTCCTCGATAACCTGGCCATTGAGGGGGGCTCACAATTGTTCAACTAAGCCCCATCGAGGATCCCCCATGGTAATAGCCTAGATAAAATATCCCTTAATTGGTGTCCATTAGGGAGGTTAATGTAAATGTTATTTTATCAATCTATCTCAACTATGATCCCCTCCCATATATGCAGGAAATCCAATGGTTTGGAATATGTATTAGTGAATGAAGGGGTGAATTAGGTAATTGAAGACTTACTATGGCCTTGGAGTGATCAAATTCCTAATCAGCTAATAGGTTACCACCCATGTCTCAACATCAAGGTTAGTGGGAATTTAGATGGGGTGCCATTTACTAACTCCACCATCCTCCACATAAGTTAGGTTGATGCCATCCTACACATAAATGTACTATACATCATGCATAAAATAGGGGAGGAGCTCAATGAGGGGATTCATGCCAAAATGGGCCCAACCATCCTACAAGTTTCCATTTAAGTTTATGACAAGACTAGAGTTATGCACCATCATGGGAGCAATAGGAACCTAGTTATTTTAGCTCCTAAAGGTTCAAAAAGTTCCAAAGCTCATGGATACTTCTGAAAATCAAGAATTTAGCAATGATGGAAGGCCCTCCCTAAGACCTAGGTTTGTCACTTCTCATAGTCAAGTGTCTCATTGCACTTCCTTTGTTTCTTGGTTCAATTATTACTAGTTCTATTTCTTTGGTTTGTATCTTGAAAACATGAAATTATATTAAGTCAATTTGGATCCTCCTTGATTGGTGGTAGATTTCACTATTGATCCCAATTCCTCTAGATAATTTCAAATCACAACATATACTCATCAGTACAACACTTCATTTTCACCCCTTATTCTCATCACCTTAGTTAGTCACAATTGTAACCATTATCCTCATCCACAACCCAAAACCTCTCCCCTATACTACTTTATGAGTATGGCTAAGTTGAACACTAAATTATTCCTATATTCTAGCAAAAGAGGGTCTTGGAGAAGGTTGAAACCAATAACCAAATTCTCTCTCACCCCACCCCCTTCCCACCCCACCCTCCCCCGCATAATATTCCTTTATACATAACTATAGTTGAAAAGGATACCATGAATGCACTTAGTCAAATTTCAGCCTAAAACGACCTCCTAAGGAAAAATAATAAAATAATAGTTAAAATAATAAAATAAGATTTATGAATTTTGGAAGGAAAAGATGAAAACTACTTTTTTAATAGTACTTTTGGCTTATATCCTTATAGGTTTACTCGAATTTCAAGTGTAGATACTTGTTGGATGCAGAATTAAATTCCACATCCAACGAGTACCCATTATGCATAAGTTTGAGAAGATCCACATTGACAAAAAATGAAGATACATTAAAAAATAGTTTTTCTTCTTTTCCCTCAAAAATATTTACATGTAACTCTTTTTAAATTTAAAGGATTTTGAGTGGTTTACATATTATGACATGGAAATTACGTGAAAATTTCATGGGAAATTTTAGGCTAAAGTTTCCTCTAATTGGGCTTCCATTCCAAATTCTCTATTAAGGTTAAGGAAGAGATGGAAAAACTAGAAAATTTGGTTAACCAAAAGAGGAAAAAGATAAACATAAATAAAATTGAGGAAAAATATAAAGGATCAATCCCTAACTTAGGATTCTCTAGAACTACAAACAAAAAGAAAGGTTGAAAAATGTTTATTGGGTCAATGGAGACTTTTCCCAAGTTATAGAGGAAATAGGCCACCAATGATAGGTCATTCTCCACATCTTAGATTTAATGGATAGGAAATTTGAAGTGGTATTCAATTTTTAAACATTGATCTGTAAACTATCATGGATATTCCCCTAGAATAGTTTGTCACAACAATTATGATAAAATAAATGAAATATGTACTATTAAGGTTAAGTTTTATTTAAATATTAGATTCTTTACTGGTTTATTTCCTACTCAAATTAATGAACTAGATGAAATGAAAGAAATAGAGAACATAATGAAAGAAACACATTTTTTCCCTTAGGAAACCCTTATGGGACAAAACTTAGCTAGAAGGTGAGGTTGATCTGCACTCTTTTCTCTGGTATTGAAATATGCAACTACAAAGGAAGAGATACTCTCTATGGAGTTACGTGAGACATGTGGCCCATAATGTTGTTATAAAACCTTAACCCCCTTTGTTTTTTTCATTAACTTCCCACTCCTAGTTGCTTTTCTCAACTATGGAACAAAATACAATAGCATAGAATGAAACCATTATTCTTCCTAGTGCCTCGGTATTTAAAATAGCCTGATAGCCAACCAAGTTGGCTAAGGCTTGATGCCCTCAACCCTAAACTAGAGTTACATTTTGGACCTTCTAGAGTCTTCTTAAAATTCCACATGTGGCTAGCTCCATTTGCATGACTAATTTGGGATGACATGGCATCCTCTCATACCATGGTGGTGAACAAGGTACATCAACTTTCATGAGGCATAACTTCTCCATACAAAACTTCAATTCACATGAATCTTGCACTATTGGAAAGGACTCTAATTGTAGATCAATGTCTCATATTCTACTTCTAAAGAAAGAAATGTTTGGCACCAAAAAATGTAATTTCATGCCTCAAAATTACTTTGAAAGGTTTCAGATCCCAATTATCCAAACTAGGACCCACTAATAAAATGACCCTACAAGTTAATTTGTCCATTTTTTCTTCTATGAAAACATCAAGATAGATGAAAAATAATATAATCATTCAATCTAAATCAAATACTAACATCATAATTTCCAGCCCCATGATAATGACAAGAATAACATAATGGCTCCTAAATGAAATCTACAATCAAAAGACACTCCCTCCAACTCAATTCAAATTGAAGATGAACCCCTACTAATTAGAAAGAGATGCCATAGTCACCAAACTTTGCAAATGAGACTAAGTATACTTTGTATTGTTTTATAATTAATTTAAAGATGTTACTCTTTCAACATGTTTTATTTCGTTGTATAATATATCTTAGTTACTACTTAGGCTGGTATATACTCAAGAACTAAAAGTTGCAAGTCTTTTTCGCAATTTAAAACATAACTCTTCTCTAACTTCTTGGGATCTAATTTCCTTAATAATAACCGTGAGATAAACATGATTTTACTATTCTTTATATGATATTAATGTAAAAACGCACTATCTTTTTATTAAAAAACATAAAATAAAACATTAAAAGGTAATTTTATTTTTCAAAATAAATTTATTTATAATTAATATATTGGACTTATCAAATTTTAAACGTGTGATGTGAATATATGATTTTGATTAAAGAGAACTCAAATCTTTTACATTAATTATTTTATTAATTATCTCAATAATTATTATTTTTTATATGTTAACCTATAATAATAATAAGAGTAAATCAAAAGTTTATCAAACATATATATAATATCTTAATATTTTAAGAAATATATTTACAAAATTTTATAATTATATAATTTAGAGAACTAAATACATTTTATAAAACTTTATAATCTTATTAATATAAATTAAATATTTTATAAAACCATCATTTTTAATTGATGTTTAATTATCTTAAAAATATATTCTATATAAAAAATAACAATAAAAAACTTGGAAAATAAAAAGATAATTATTAATTTAAAATTTAATAAATAATTTCATTCATGATTATTATTAATAATTTCATTAAAAATAATAAATGATAAAAAAATAATATATAAAATATATTTCAAATAACATTTAGCTTAACTCAGAAGAAGAAATTAATTGTCTTGGGGAAATTTTTTTGTGGTAGCGAGTGCTCGGCCCTGCAAAAATTGAGATCCTCTTCGAGTTGCAGACTGCGAGCCCCCGGTTGGCTCGGCTCCTATGTTCTCGTCCGCTTGTGAGCTCTGCTTGCTGCGGCCTGCCTTCATGGATCGTGCAGCAGACTGACAGTTCCACTCTCAGAGACTGTGACCATGGAGGGGTTGGGCACTCCTCAGGCGTCTCTTCCGCCTCCTCCGCCGATCTCTCCCGCTGATGCTTTCAACAAGCTCTTGGCAGGTCTGCCAAAGAAGAAAAATACTGAAGCCGTGAAGTTTGTCAAGAGATTGGACGATATTCCGGTGATCTCCCTCCCTCCAGAAACCCCGATCCAAGTTGCCTTGTCTCTGGGTGAACGGGCTCTCATCGGTCAGTTCACTGGGCTATGGTCATCCCCAAAAACCACTGAAAGCTGGGTTAACAGAAACTGGGCACCTCTGATCAAAGAAAGCGTCACCTCTTACTTTCTGGGGAGGGGTTACTTCCTCTTTGAGTTCACATCAAAAGAAGATAGAAACCTGATCTTCCAAAATGGCCCCTACTTCATGGGCCCTCAGGGTCTGTATTTGAACAAATGGACCCCAGACTTCGATCCGGCAGTAGATGTGCCCAAAGCAGTCCCGGTGTGGGTCAGGCTCCCAAATCTCCCAGTGCACTACTGGAACTAGGATTCTCTGAGTCACATTGGAAACGCCCTAGGGAAATTCATAGATCGTGCGAACAACAAGGACCAATATGATTGTGCCAGGATCTGTGTAGAAGTAGATCTGGAGGTGGGACTACCAGAGGCCATCACAATAAAGGTCGGAAGCTGGACGCACATGCAGAAATTGGACTATGAGCAGCTGCCCTTCAAATTCCGGAAATGTCATGTTTATGGACATTTCGCCAGAGGCTGCCCGACCAACAATGAGGCTGGGTAGGGGAAAGAGGATGGATGGAATCAAGTCAAGCGATCCAAAAACAATCTCAAGAATCAGAAGCAGGGAGGCCCTAATGGCAAAGGATCCCAGCAGGCCACGGTTCAGCAGATCCCCATCAAATCCAATCCTGAAAACAAGTACGATCCCCTAAGTTCGCTTCCAGAGAGCACACAAGAGGGCGAGGTTCAAAAGGAGGCAGAAGCTACTCAAGAGACTGAGGCTCAAAAAACACCCACAAGCAAAGGTACTCCCTCAGCCTCCCACAAAGGAACAAGTGTTGAAGATCCAAAAGGCAGGATATTAGAAGATGAGGAAGAAGAGCAGGAAATGGAAGAATCAGAAGAGAAAGGAGAAATAGGAGAGTCCCATACCTCGGTAAGAAGATCAACAAGAGGCCGGAAAACCAATAGGGAAAAAAGGGAGCAGGAGACCTACAAAGAGAAACTTCAGGGCAGTCAACCAACTTTGGAAAAAATGCTAGCCTCAAAATCTAAGATATTGAAAAATCCGCCCCAAGGCTCTAAGGGAGCCCACCAGAAGCATAAATAATGAAGGTCATCTCCTGGAATTGTAGAGGTATGAGGAGAAAAACTAAAGAAGAAGCCATCAGAAGTCTAATCAGGACAGAAACCCCAGACTTACTTCTCGTCCAGGAGACAAAGCTGGAAGATATAGCCTTCCTTCAAGTGAGCAAGAAACTTTGGAATAAAAGCGAAGCAAGAGCAATCTCTGCCCGGGGTGCCTCAAGAGGGATAGGCACTCTCTGGAACGCCAATAAATTTACAGTCCTAGTTGAGGCTAGGAATATCCATTGGTTGATGCTGAAAAATGTAGAACTTGGACACTAAGGAAACGTTCTGTCTTTTCAATGTTTACTCTCCAATCAACGTTGGGGAAAAAAAAGACTGTTGGGATTCTATAAGGCACCAAGCAGATCTGACAAACCTGGAAAACATAATAATTGCTGGCGACCTCAACCTCACCCTGCACCCATCAGAAAAAATGGGAGGCAGCGTGGTTAGAGATCTGGCTAGAGAATGGGTGGAGGACATAGTGCAAGACTGGGATTTGCTGGACATTAAACCCTCTTCAGGTAAGTACTCTTGGTCTTATAAAAGAGTGGGACCTGGACACATTGATGTCAGGCTTGATAGATTTATTATTCAAAGCTCCTTTTTGCTGCTAGGTTTAGAGCCCAAAATGCATATTCTTGCTAGCAGCACCTCTGATCATAAGCCCATAAAGCTAGAACTCTTAGCTCACCTTGATCTGGGCCCTATTCCATTTAGATTCAGCCCTCTTTGGGTAAAGGAGCCTGATTTCATGCAAATTGTCAAGGAACATTGGAACCAGCCAGTTAAAGGATCACCATTCTATATTTGGGAGGAAAAGCTTAAAAGGGTGAAAGGAGCTCTAAAAAGATGGGCCAAAACGCTGTCCAATCCGGCCATAGAAAGGAAAACCATTAAAGCTGCTCTTGTGTCTCATCAAAATGGTATGGAGAACACTAGGCTCACAAAGGATCTATTAGATCAAGAAACCCAGTTGCAACAGCGCTACCACAAAGCCTGCTTAGGTGAAGAAGAGTATTGGAGATTAAAATCCCGCAACCTCTGGCTTAAAGCAGGGGATAGGAACACCGCCTATTTTCACAAACAAACCCAGGCAAGGAAATGTTTCAACAACATCTCAGAGATTAAAGAAGAGGGTGATATCCACAAGGATTTTGATCACATAAAGAAAGCAGCTTTTGCTCATTTCCAAAATTTATATAGTGAAGACAAGGATCCAAGCCACTATCCAGATCTATTAGATAACATACCCTCTATAATTTCTCAGTGAATTAATGATTCTCTTGAGGCCAAAGTCACTAATGATGAAGTGAAAAAGGCTCTCTTTGATATGGACCCAGATAAGGCCCCTGGGCCGGACGGTTTCTCTGCTAGATTCCTTCAAGTATGCTGGCCGATCGTTGAAAAAGATCTTCTCAAAATGGTACAAAAATCCCAAAATGCTCAGAAAATAGGAGGCAGTACTAATTCTGCATTTTTAGCCCTCATACCCAAGGAAAAAGGTGCTAATAACTTCAACAGATTCCGGCTGATTTCTCTATGTAACACAAGGTACAAATTAATCACCAAAGTAATTGCAAATAGACTGAAGCTCATTCTCCCCAAAATAATTCCAGAGAATCAAGGAGGCTTCATCCAAGGTAGGCAGATCGTGGACAACCTCTTCCTGGTACAAGAGGCAATCCACTGAAGTCTCCTTCGAAAAGAGCAAGGTATGGTGATTAAACTTGATTTAGCAAATGCGTTTGATCGAGTCAATCATAGCTTTCTTTTAAATGTTATGAGTAAGTTTTGTTTTGGAGCAAATTTCATTAAATGGATCCGGGCATGCATCTCGGAGCCATGGATTGCTCCTCTTGTTAATGGAAGAGCCACAGAATTTTTTAAAGCCTTGAGAGGACTTTAGGCAGGGGTGCCCTCTATCCCCACTGCTCTTTGTCATCCAAGCCTCAGTCCTTAGCTTCCTGCTAGACAAAAAGTTGCAAGACCATGAAATCAATGGACTGTGCATTGCAAGAGGGATCAAAAATATTAATCATGCCTTGTTTGCGGATGACATTTTGCTGTTGGGCACTGCCTCTATCTCCACTGCCATAAAATTCAAAGCGGTTCTGGATGAATTCAGTGAAGCTGCAGGCAGCGTTGTTAACAAGAGAAAATGCCATATTTTCAGCTGGAATACTTCGCCCAGACTGCTATCTTCCATCTCCAGATGTTTGGGCTTTGAAGCTTCCACCTCCTGGTCTTCTTTTAAATACCTGGGCCTCCCAATTTCTCTCAAGAGACCTGCAAGCAAAGATTGGCTCCCACAGCTAGAAAAATTCAAGGCAAAGATTCAAGCCTGGGGATATTCCTGGCTGAATACTACTGGCAAAACAGTCTTAATTAAATCAGTTCTCAACAGCTTGCCTCTATTTCAATTCGTTGGGCTCCTCGCTCCGGCTTCCATTCTAAATAAAATGGAGGAATACATAAGGAGGTTCTTCTGGAAGGGAGGGAAACAAAATGAAAAAAATATCCCCCTTATCAGCTGGGAAACCATTTCCAAACCGCTGTGGGAAGGAGGTCTAAATTTCAAAAATCTTTGTCAACAGAATGTGGCAATGGCTGCAAAAATCGTTTGGAGGATCATTGCGCCCAATCCTGGCTGGGCCCAAAAGGCGCTCTGGAAAAAATACTTCAGAGGTTCAAGATCTAGATGCTTAGAAAATGTGATCCACCTGCCAAACTCGTCATTCCTCAAAATTTATGACAGAGTTGCATCTCTCATCACTGCCCACTCTTACTAGATACCAGGCAACGAGAAAAAAATCAACATCTGGACGGACAGAATCATGAATAAGGAACCAATATAAGTCAGAGCCCCCATTAATTCGCTGCGCTGCTGGATGGATAGAGAAGGATTGAGAACGATGTGGGATATCTCACGCTGGAACGACTCGATATTGGCAGGCTAGAAACGTTTAAAGGTGTCGGAAAACTTGAACTCCGAATGGACCACGCTGCTCGACTCCCTGCATGGATTGGCGCCCACGCATTCGAGGAAAAGAGATGCGAAAGGCTAGGGGCCGAAAGCCAGAGGTTACGTAGTCTCCTTGGGGTACGCTAAGCTGAACGAGAGACCATACGTTCCCCCTGATCCAGCTCCTTGGCAAGGTGTCTGGCGACTGTCTTCATGGCCCAAGGTTGATTTCTTTGCCTGGGTTTTCTGTCACGGCAAAATCTTAACCTATGACAACTTGCAGAAGAAAGGATTCCACGGCCCATCCATCTGCTCATTGTGCAATGAAAATGCTGAGATAGTAGTTCATCTAATTCTAGAATGAAGCTACTCCAGGCAGATCTGGTCATTCTTTACTCATGATTTGGATCCTAACTTCACTCTTCCTTGCTCCACTTCTGAACTTTTCTCTGAATGGAAAAACAAATATCCAGATTCACCTCCTAAAAATATGATTATTAAAGCAGCATGGGCTGTTCTCCCAAAGATCATCTGCTGGTAGTTATGGCTAGAGCAGAACAAAAGAATGTTTAGAAATACAAAGCAGTGCCACAAAGTCTTAGAAGCCAAGATTAAATGCCACATAAAGGAGTGCTTGATTGTTATAAAAGACGACTCCAATCTCAGTCAACAGGACATTGCATGGGGATCAACTCTAGAACTTCAATTTCATCCTGCAGTCATAAAAGCCCCCACTATCAAAGAATGGAAAATAAGGAAACCAGAGAATGACTTTCAAGATTGGCTTAAATCGCAAGCAAGGCACTTCCTCTTTTTTGATGGAGCAGCAAAGGGAAATCCAGGCAAAGCTGGTGCAGGAGGTGTTGTTCTAAATCAAACTAGGGAAAAAATTCTCTCCTACATTTAGGGACTTAGATTCTCTACCAGCATTCAAGCTGAGGCCTTGGCCCTTTTCCAAGGACTCAAGATCCTTAAAGATCTGGACATTAATGAAGCAATTGTTATAGGCGACTCCCAGGTCATTATAAACGCAATGGTTTCCAATACTCCAGTACCGGACCTCAATCTAGCAAGGCTGGTTACTAGGATCAAAGGTTTGGAAAGCAATTTTCAGAACTTGAAGTACTATCATGTGTTGAGAATTCACAATAAAAAGGCGGACATAGAAGCCAATAAAGCTGCCCTACTCTCTGTCGGGGTCAAGCTGAAAGAGGAAGAAGAATCATGGGAACCCATTTCATAAATAGATTGCTGTCATGTTCTAATGTCTGCTATTAAACAAATTCGTTTGTATCTTCAAGTGGGGGGAAATCTCTGAAATCAACTCATTCGGGGTTTATCCAAGGAAGAAATCTGCAAGCTTCAGCTGCATTCTCACCCTTAGCAGTGAGATGCATCAGGGCAAAGAAGCCCAGAATGTAATCAGAATTTCGGCATTCAGCCCATGATCAATACAAAAGCTCCATAACCGTTTCTGTAAAAAAAAAAAACATTTAGCTTAACTCAATTGGTGATCAAAGTAATATAAAATTTTGAAAGCTGAGAGATGCTTTGTTGCGAGAGGAGAACAAGCCATATACCCAAAAATTTAATACCCAATAAATCTTATTCTCTATCTTATAATCACACAAACAAGAGTATTTTAAATAAATATATATAAATAAATTGAGGTTTATGTGTGTTAATTAGAGTTATTTTGAATAATTGGGAGAAAAAAATTGAATCATCTCCGCTTAGATTTAATTCTCTCAAATAACATAACAAACATTAACATCTAAAATATACAACATTTTATAATATATATATATATATATATATATATATATATATATATATATATATATATATATATATATATTCTTTCTATAACAAAATGATGAAATATTGTATTTAATAAAATGTGCTGGTCACTCAAAATGGACAAGAATAGTCAAGGCCATTTCAAGGGAGCACTTGCACTCAATAAGTTTTTCATCGAAATGACTTGAGAGGTGTTGGCTTACCACCTTCACAGCAGTCTATTCGATTAAAAAATGGGTTAGTCGCTCAAGTTGACAAGAAGACAAGAATATAAAGTTAGAAGTCTATTTTTAGAGTTCGGAGCACTATGAATAATGTATTTAATAAAATGTGCTTGTGGCTCAAAATGGACAAGAATAGAAACTCGAGGCTATTTCAATCAAGCACTTACGCCCAATAAGCTTTTTCATTGAAATGACTCAAGTTGACAAGAATATAAAGTTGAGGTCAATTTTGAGAGTTCGAGCACTTTCGAGCACCACCACTCAATGAGCTTTTATGTTCGAGCAATTGTTTCTATTCAAAATTTCACCGCCTTTAACAAGTGGATAGAAGGACCAATTGCTATCACTGCATCTTAGAATTGTTAACTCAAATAAATATGGAATCTGGATGACTCAAAAGAACGGAATCTGAATGACTCAAATGTTGGTCTTGCTTTACTACAGGAAGTAGCCCGTTTTGTTGTGATTTATTTTTACCTTTATGTATGTTTGTAATGGTAAAGTAAAATGGTTTTGAGATTTGTTGTTAAGTAATGTGGAATTTAATAATAATAATAATAATAATTTAAAGAAAAAAAGATAAAGAGTATGAAATATTGTTTACATGTAAGAAAAAATATTGTAATTTTGAAGTGTATTTTAATTTTTTATATTTAATTTATATAAATATTATATATTTATTTGAGTTAATATATTTTTATGTATAAGTGTATGTAGAAAATTTCAATTGGAGTTGTTTTATGTGGTTGGGAAGAATAGTTGTTATCTTTGCTAGTTGAGCGTAGAGGTTCATTTTACACCTCAGTTTGAGGGGATGTGTAAGTATGTATAAGTTTGTCTATTAAGTAAGATGTTTAAATCTTATGATTATGTTATTGATAAAATAATATTTTTTCATACGAATTAATATTAAAATATTTTAATATTAATTGCGGTATATATCATTTTAAATTATGTATATATCATGAAAAAAATAAGTTTTATGGTTAAGACGTTTATTTGGTCCTATATATATTATATTTAGCATTCAAAAATAATTTGAACAATGCAAAATAACACATTGTATTTTACACTCTAAAGAAGTTTACACATGAAGAAATTTGATGATCTCTATTTATGTTGGTGATATGATGAGCTATAATGTCTTGATAAATATTGTTGTAATGTCTTGATGAATAATGTTGTATTGGCTTGGAGCCTTTTAAACTTTTAAGTGAATATATCTGACTTCAAGTCTTGTAAACTTTGTAATTGTAAAATGTAATGGTATTGAGATTTGTTATTGAGTAACCTTAAGTTATATATATATATATATATATATATATATAGCTTACAAGCTTAAAGATAAGTATCATGAAATATTTGATTACACTCAAGAAAAAATATTGTAATTTTGAAGTGTATTTCATTTTTTTCATTATATACTCCCACTTGATTTAATAGATTTTTATGTATAAGTGTATGTAGAAAAGTTCAATTGGAGTTGTTTTGTGTGGTTAGGAAGAATGGTTGTTATATTTGCTAGCTATATGTTGAGTTATAATGTCTTGATAAATATTTTTGTAATGTTTTGATGAATATTGTTGTATTGGATTA
Organism: Pinus albicaulis; assembly: GCA_034641835.2. Lineage (NCBI taxonomy): Eukaryota > Viridiplantae > Streptophyta > Pinopsida > Pinales > Pinaceae > Pinus > Pinus albicaulis. The sequence continues at coordinate 970,784,802 of CM076571.1, read as the reverse complement.
GAGCCTTGAGCCTTGTAAACTTTTAAGTGAATATACTTAACTTCAAGCCTTGTGAACTTTTAAGTGAATATGGTTGTTATCTTTGCTAGCTATATGATGAGAAATAATGCCTTGATAAATATTGTTGTAATGTTTTGATGAAAATTGTTGTATTGGATTAGAGTCTTAAGCCTTGTGAACTTTTAAGTGAATATACTTAACTTCAAGTCTTGTGAAATTTTAAGTGAATATACTTGCCTTACACTCTAAAGAAGTTTACACATGAAGAAATTTGATCCCTCTCGGCTTATGTTAGATCCATACTTAAGATGGATCTATGTTGGTGATATGATGAGCTATAATGTCTTGATAAATATTGTTGTAATGTCTTATTGTTGTAATGTCTTGATGAATAATGTTGTATTGGCTTGGATCCTTTTGTACTTTTAACTGAACATACTTGACTTCAAGTCTTGTAAACTTTGTAATTGTAAAATATAATGGTATTGAGATTTGTTATTGAGTAAAGTTGAATATATATATATATATATATATATATATATATATATATATATATATTACAGCCTTAAAGATAAAAAGCATGAAATATTTGATTACATGCAAGAAAACATATTGTAATTTTGAAGTGTATTTCATTTTTTTTCATTCAATTTTCATAAATATCAGACTATGATATATACTCCCACTTGATTTAATAGATTTCTATATATAAATGTATGTAGAAAAAATCAAATGGAGTTGTTTCATGTGGTTGGGAAGAATGGTGTTGTTTCATGTGGTTGGGAAGAATGGTGTTATCTTTTCTAGCTATATGATGAGCTATAATGTCTTGATAAATATTGTTGTAATGTTTTGATGAATATTGTTGTATTGAATTAGAGTCTTGAGCCTTGTAAACTTTTAAGTGAATATACTTAAGTTCAAGCCTTGTGAACTTTTAAGTGAATATACTTGTCTTCCAGTCTAAATGGTTGTTATCTTTGCTAGCTATATGACGAGCTATAATGTCTTGATAAATATTTGCTGTAATGTTTTGATGAATATTGTTGTATTGGATTAGAGCCTTGAACCTTATGAACTTTTAAGTGAATATACTTGTCTTCCAGTCTTGTGAACTCTTAAGTGAATATTCACAAGTTCATATACTTTTGGGTTGTGGGCTGACTTGGTACCAACAATCTCACTATAACCTTTAAGCTAAAAAAAAAGTTGATAAGAAAAAAGAAAAAAAAAAAAAACCTTCGAGCTCAGAATTCAAAATGAGCCTGATTTCTCCCACTCCCACTCCCACTCCCACTCCCACTCCCACTCCCACTCCCAAAAAAAGAAAAAAGAAAAAAAATGGAATCGTTAACAAAATGAATATGGAATTGATGTGGAAGGACTCATTATCAGATATGCTACTGTGTACTCAGTGCATGTAAAGCCATGTACTGATGAATTGATTCCGAGGGACCCTGGACATTAGCCTCGTGCATTCAATATTGGTCCTCCTTACACGCTGAACGCAGGACTTTATAGCCTTGCCCAAATTTAGCATGGGCTTTGTGGTCCAATGGCCACGAAATGGAACCTTCTGAGAAAAAGTGTGTTCCATCAACAATCTTTTGTCACAAATCTTGCTAAACTGTGGAGCACACACGAAGTCACGTCAAGATAAAATCCTTCCCAACTCAATCATATCAGAAGCCATGGAAAGTGAAGACCTCATGGAAAGTGAAGACCAGCTCTGAGGCGAGGTTCAATGTCAAGGTACGTGCACAATCATCGTGCCTGCCAAATCCAGCGACCCGCGTGCATTCATCATTCGCTCTGGCAACTCCCCTCCCAGGGTACTTTGCCTCGACATGCGCAGGGAATCCAGCATGTTAAAAAGACCATGGCCGACGTGTTTCCACCCACGCTTGCATGTTGTTGCAGAGATGGTCTTCTCAGTCCAACAGCTATTTCGTTCCCCTTTTTGTACCAAGGCCTTCCATGGTCAACTTCTGTTTCATTGTCTGCCTTTGAATTCGACATACAGGGACCACCGTCCTTCCATCAAACAGAACGGTATTCTTGGGTCACTTCTCATATAGATTTCATGTATATTTCCTTCAAAACCTCAACCCACTTTGAGTTTCTGTAACATAATCAAATGGTTTATTTCTTTTTTAATTTTCTTTTGGTTTTTTTTATCATTGTACGTTGGACATTTTTACATATGGAGATGTGTAAATTTTTCAATGTTTAATCTTAATTTCATATTAAGATGTTTTAAAAATAAAAATAAAATATTTTCTAAAATAATAATGATATAGTTTGGTTAGTTTTTATTAAAAATTGATAAAATATGAATAATCTCATTTTTATTATGCAGTCATTTTATAGTCATTTTATTGTTGATATTATAATCCAGTATGAAATAAGTGGTAAAAGTATTCTACTCTCAACAACAAATAAAATATTAGATATCTATGTGAAATTACATAATTTCATATCAATTATAGGGAGAGAGAAAATAAAAAAGTGAAAAAATGATATTTTTAATTTTGACTTGCTACGAAAATGTATAATTCTTATAATATTTTAAAAATATTTCACTACAAAATTTAAATAAACCACTTTAGTATTCATATTAACTAATTTATTTCAATATCAACTTCCTTCATGTGTGTGTGTCCCCATTATGGTTGAATGAATTGGTAAAGGCATAGTCTCATTGCCCTCCCACGAAGCGGTAATGAATACAAGACATGGCGAGTACACCAGGTTGGGTGGCCTATTGGTGAATGTTTTGGAGGGTGCGATTGTTATCGTCCCGCTAGTGTTTGAGGTGGTGAACAAAATCGTCAATTGGGAAATGAAAAGTTTGGTTTTAGACAATAGCTCCTACTCGGTTCGCTTGGAGGGCTCCTCTGGAGAGCTAAGTAGGCATCTTGATGTTGACGGAGTCCAACAAGCAAGGGAAGCATTGGGATCAAGACTTTCTCAAGTGTTTATCTAGGATCCAGGGTCGGTGTTAAGTAGGGGATTGCAATCGTTTGATAGCCCTGAGGCCTCTCTTGTCATATTTGGCTGGCACCCATCCTTGTGGTCTTAGCCCATCAACATTAAAATTTTTGTGGAGGTAATCCTTTTATCCTAGACTTAGTTTGGATTTCAAGCTTATGTTTTTATTGTGTGGCACTAAATGTATAATGTTCAGGTGATCTTGATATTATGGCCCTGAGTGGTTGCACCGGGTGTTTAAGTGGCCTCTGGTTTTCCATGCGCAGATAGTGTGGTGGGGGTTTCACCCCTGAACCCAAAGTGATCACACTTTAGATACTTGCTTGGGTCTTGGCTTTATACTCATTTTGTGGGTGTTTGAACAAAAGTGGGCCGCATTGATCCAAGGTGTTGTTGGCCCCTATATATGAGTTTCATTTGACTTTGGTGTGCATATTCCTTAAGGTGGGAAATTATCCTAGCCTTACATGTTTTGGAACTTTTGGCCTCGCCTAAAAACTTGTTTTGAGTCTGGGTTGGTGTCAGGTCCAGGGTTTGGCAATTTTAGTGTGCTCCCACATCGGGTGAACAACAGGCCAGGTAATTTCCCTAGTGTGTGGTCTTCGTGGGCGTTGCTTTAGGTCCAGGAAATAGGGATGATCTGCTAGTGCAATAAACCCCATAGAGGAGGTCTCAATCGAGGGCAGGAAGGAACTCGAGCCAATAGAGTGGGGGCGATGAGTGACAAGGAGCAGGGTGGTATGGAACTAGAAGGAGAAGTAGCACAAGGTCAATCCCTCTCGTTGACCCTCATAATTCAGTCGCCCTCTCTTGGCACAATTGTCGATCAGTTGAGGGATATCCAGGCCAACTTGGAAATCCACTGTGAACACAGATATGAGTACCAGAAAGAGCTTGTGGCATACATCAATGACATCATGTATAGCTAGAATGAGATCATGGAGCAACTGACTTCTGTGAGACGTAGCCAGTGTCGTACAAATGAGAGATTGCATGAAATTGAGGTGTATTTGGCTCACATAGACTTCCATGTCCATGAAGGCCACGGTCCTTCAGCACCTCCAGGTGGTCAAGATTTTTATCCACGCTTTGATATGAGATTTACTAGTTGTTTTCTAGTTCTATATGTTTTTTTGGAATGTTTGGCCATTTTTTCCTTGAGATATAGGAAATGAATAGAAACATCTTATACATTTTTGTCTGGCTCTTTTTGCTAACAAATCCAGTTGGAGTGAAGTAGGAAGAGTGGTAAGCCATCACAATATAATCTGCTTTTATCTCATACTATAATGATTTTTTTTTTAGTGACAAATATAAATATATATATAGAAAATTAAATACTTATTATTATTAATAATATTATTTAATATTGATCATAATAATTTGTTTTAATGTTCAAAAGAAGTAATTAAAAGAAAAACAACAATCACTACTTAATATTGATCATAATAAATTATTTTAATGTTTAAAAAGAAAAATAATTAAAAGTTTATAAAAGAGAAATGTAATTGGTTAAATTCTTAATATAAAATTAATATACATCATTTAAAAAATATTATTAATAACAAAAAATTTCAATCCAAGGCATAAATAAAATATTTCAAGATTGTGTATTTAAAAATCTATTAACAAAGAATTTTTTTTAGCATGAATAACTTAATTTCATTCTTCTATATTTTGAGTCTTTTTTACTTATATTTCTTGATCAATTTTGTTTGATATACATCAAAAATTTGTTGGAATTACAAGTTTAAGTTATATAATACAATGGAAAATTACACATTCTCTGGTATTACATAGTATTACATATAGAGAGAAAGAGTATAGATCCATCTTAATCACAAACTTATTAAGCATCAAAAAATGAAATTTTTATTAATACAATCCTTTTTAAAAATTTAAATTCTAAAAAAAATTATGCATATCAAGAAATTTGATCCCTCTCTTACTTTTAAATTAATAATTAAGATAAATAATAATTAAAAAGAATCTATATTACTATAAATTTATGCTAAGCATAAATAAATTAAATTAAACTCATTGCAAATTTCGATATTATCCTAAAATCTAACGAACATGTCAATTTTTTAAAGTCACTCCTATTCATCAGATTTCAAAATGTTCTTCCCAATTAAGATGTCATTAAAGAGAGTTGCTTCCATGTTCGACAGAAGTCGATTGGTTAGTGCTCAACTCAAAGCTCAGGCGTAAATTTTAAGGAGTAACTATGATGTGACTGGACCTGTTGAAAGTTGGATATCTGAATTTGCAGGCTAGTCCTGGAATTAACCAATCATGAATTTCTAGGGTTCCTGGAACTGCTAGGAAGACACAATTAACTGACATGCCCCACTTGTTTGTTAATCCCCTTCATTCTTCCGGTCGACCATGGCCTTCCAGACCAACCAGATGACAGACAGCTGGGAACAACGCCTGTCACTAAAAATGGAGTCCACCGTTTGGATCCTGTGCATGCACTTTCACCACAATATTATAAATTAATGCAGGTCTTATCCGATCTAGGATTCTGCATGTCAGGCCAAAAGCTTCGGAAATCAAAGAATCTCACCACTTATCTCACTTTCTCCAGTCCTGCCCTATCTCAAATGCAAGCCTATCCGAAGGATAATAAAAAAAATAGTGCCAGTAATCCTCTGCCCATCATTACATGTATTTTCAGGTAATTAATAAAATAAGAAGTAGACAGATATAAAAACTGTCATGGCTCTGTTTTAAAATTCCAACTGTACTCATAAGTGCACATAGATTAAAAATAAATAAAAAAATCTAGTTCATTATTAAAGTAAACTATTGTACCAATAAATTTAATTACAAGATTTTTTATTTCAATTTAAGGTGATGAGAATTTGTTGACTTTTTTTATGTCTTTAATTGAGGATTTAGATTGATTCTCAAGGAAATATGTTTAGCTTCTGCTTAGTTTTAATGTGTGGATGAGGATTTGTTGATTTTTTTTATGATTTTAACTGAGGACTTAGATTGATTCTCAAGGGAATATGCTCAGCATATGTTTAGTCTTAATGCTTATCATCGACTACAGTGTATTACATAGTTTGTTAAGTTGCATTTATTTTAATAAATTTAAGAAATTAGATTAGTGTATTACAGAGTTCGTTAGGTTGCATTCTAATTTGACTCTCCACCCACCAATTTCCTAGGGATTTGAGATTTTTCCAATTCTAATAAGTTCCTCCACTATGAGTTACTCATTATTATTTGTAACATTCATTTATGTATAAACAAAATTTATTTAGCATAATGGTCCATTAGTAAAGCATTATTCCTATTACAATAATATTTTTGGTTATATTTATGAATTCTTTGGCTATATCAATCACATTTAATAATTTTAATGTGGTTGTACTAGTTTTAATATTCTCATAAAATACAATATAATTGTAATAGGTATGTTTGTTTTGGAATAAAGCTTTTAGAATTTTAATTTAATTATCAATAATTACATGAATAGGCATGTTTATTTCATAATGTAGTAATTTGTCTGTTATATGTTTTGGAGTGTTTTTAGACATGTTTTTTGGTCCGATTTGCCATAATCTAGCAAGGATTTGTTGGAATCACAACTTATTGAGTTGCAAACTCTTCATAATGAGTTCCCAAGAGGTTTTAGTAAAAGGATTTTTAGGGTGATGCAGTCAAAAAATCATTTTAAACAACAAAAATCAATATTTAACCAAACTTTTTGCGAGATTATCGCCAAAAACTTCAAAAAAATAAGAGTTAAACAACGCCTTTCATAATAGACCTTCCAAAATTTTAAGTTAATTATCACTAATTATTAGGTGGATGGTAGAGATTTAATTTCCATGAATTGAAATATTCATAGTAGTATTCACAGATCAAGAGTTAAGATTTATTTCGAAGTTAATTATGAGCTTTTATTTAATTTATCTCAACTTAATTAATTAAAGAAAATGTCATATCAACACATGTCATATTCGACATGTGGTATTGATTTAAATCTTATATATATATATATATATATATATATAAAAGAGGTGTCTTGCACTATATGTGTAAGCCACACATTTCTACACTCATTAATGAAACTATTGATCTACTAATGAAAATGTCACTATGATGGTCTAGGTGAAGAGGGAATTAGAAAATGAAATGTTATTACTAAGTTGTTGAAGAAAAAAACTATTCCTACTTGCATAAATGGAAAGGAATATCAGTAAATTTCATAAATGTATTCCTAACACTAATATTGCATAAATGAGAGCATTATCACTAGTGCAGAAAACCAACAAAATTCAAAATTATAGGGAAAAAAAACAACTTCAAAAGAGAATAGTTCACTTATTTGATTATTTTATTCATTAAACCATGTTTACAGGCGTCATTTATGCAATTGATGATGAAATACTCACTAACTACATGAAAAAACTACCCAAAAAAAAGCGTTTAGGACAATTCTACAGAAAATTTTGCAAAAAAAAATCTAGATTTGAGATTAAAGAAGAAATCCATTATTTGATGGATAAATGCTCATAAAGGAACGTAGATCTTCCATGTATCAATCATCAAAAACACTCAGAAAATAGAAATGTTAATTGACCAACTTTCTACAATAATATGTAAACCACCCCATGCACTAATCTATTGCAAAATAAAAGGAATGTCATCAACAACCTAACACATAAGCATGGAAATGATACACAAGGGTCTTTGGAGCTCTTGTGGGTGGGCCCTCTACAAGATGCTCAAAGAATTACAAAACTTCAACTCTAAGTCTGTTTCCAATAAGGTTTCTTGTCCATTAACTTATAAATAAAAAATACATGAGTCTTAATATAAGAAATTAAAAGTTGTAAAGAAAAATGAAAGTAAAAATAAAGGTGTCTCTTCTTTTGAGACCTAACCTCAATCTTATCTTATACATAAGAAGTGGGAATAAGCTCCTTCAAAGGAGGGTTTATTCCCCCCAAAAGATCCTAAAATTGAGGTTGTTGTCCCTCAATCTACCACACAAACTCCTTGTGTTGTCTAAAATGCAAAAAGGTGCCTGGAAATAAAAAATTATTATAGTTGGGGATAGAATACTTATAATTTCTCCTGAATTTTGATCACAAGATCTATCAAATATTCTCTACAACTGTAGAAAAAAAGGTCAAAAATCATCCAAAGTTGACTAGAAATCTAAGTAGCCCTAGGTACTCATAATACTCATGCAAATCAAATAATTGCTAGTATAAAATCAAAAATATGCGATGTGGGTGAAATATCATGATAGACAAGCCATATAAGGTATCGAATACATGGGCCCATCATACCCCCCATCTTGAAATGTTTCACATTCATGGGAAACCTACGTCTCTCTCATTGTTCTGTATACCTTTCCTGGAACTATTTGAGAATCTTGATTGGATATAATGCAATATATCTAGGTAACTCCCCTTGCTGATAGAATCCAATTGAATCCTCTATCACCTTACAATCCCTAGTTTCTCGATCCTAGCTAGTTTCTTTTAACAGTATTAGCAATAGTGGGGGGTTAAATCTCAAGCTAATCCTCTGTGTTCCCAACCTTTGTAGGAGAATCTTGTAAAGAGTTTTTCTAGAGAGGAAATTATGTAGATTGACAAGTGAATGGAGATCTCTAACATGTATATTTTAAGGAAAGGAATGTCTTTCTTTTTGTAGGATTGTATCGCTTCATCCCCCAATAGTCTCATCATATCGTCAAAGTCTAGGATGGACCCTTATTTCCTCTACTTTCAAATAGGTTCCAACAATTAATCTTTTGTTAAGATGTTATGGGCTACAATGATGGTTTCAGGGTTAGGGGCCTCTAGCTTGATCCATAAGGGAGTAGCTAATTCTTCCTCAAATTATATCTTTACTTAATCTCCTCTCATCTCTTTATGTATTATCCAAGAGGCCAAGGCCATGAGTTGTGCATCAGGCCTACATATAGATTCATGCAACCTTATAAAATTCACATAACCTTGCTTTTTCTTCTATGCTACTATTCAGACAAATATTGATGAAATCCCTAGGATTTTAGACATGGAACTCTCCCTGATGTGTCAAATGAGAAATTTGAAATATACACCAGTACTCCTTTAGGAAAAGTGGATATGTTCTTGTTGGTTGTATGCAACTAGTTAGTTGCAAAGAAAAGTTAGCCATGGTTCCCAAAGAAACTTCCATATTTGAAATTTGGTTGTTTGTAGCTACTATTGCTCTTGTTGTTTGTTCTAATTGTTGTTTAAGTTTTTTGTTTTCCTTTTCCAAGTGTTCTCTTTCATCTCCCTCTAGTATCCTAAGGACCATCATGTTCTCTCTAGGTTAATAAATTCGATCCTATAAACTGCCCGACTCTCCTAGTCCATTTTATGTTGCAAGCATTTTCCACATGTGTGCCTCAATATTGTCCTTATTTATCTCCAACATAGCATGGGGTAGGAACTAGGAAGGTAAAATCTCCCTATTGTGGGGGTTACAATAGCTTTTAAAGTGTCTTTTTGCACCCCTTGTTCCTCCATATGTGGATATTTTCTTTCTTTCTATGGTTCTATATGTCCTACAAGATGTTTATAAAGTCTAGGATGCCCCTTAAGACTTGGTGTTTCTTGTAAATGAATTACATTTGGGGAGGACTCCTTTATTTAGTGGTTTACTTGGTCTTAGGCCTCTATGATGCAGTAAAATTGACTTTTCCTGCTATGTTCACTTCCACGAACCTGCAATATTAAGAATAACGAACAATGATATATTTTCCAGTAGTCACAAAAATAATAATCCACAATGTTGTATTGATTCAATGATCCCAATTTTATTGGATTGAATTGATATGTCAATCATAAAATATGTTTCCATGCTTTCTTTGAAATCAAATAATTAAATCATACTTCACATGGAATTCTTAGATTCACAATTATGCATGAACTCTCATTCATTAAAATAGATTTGTACATACATATGCTCAGAGGCATTCATTCTCTCTATGGCCTAATTTCCCATTCATTTATCCATTTTCTTTTCCCTTAGTCTTACATTGACTAAATACAAATTTAGAAGAAAAATATATATTCTTATATCCATAAATCACTCCCTAATTTATTCCCTAAATCTCTCATGATTTATTCCATAAATCCCCCATGCTTTTAAATGAAAATTTTCTTTTTCCTTATGGAAAAAATCTCCCTATCCATATTTCCAAAACTATTCCTATCCTAACAACCACACTTTTCTAGAGCTTTTGGAAATCCTAGAGAATTTCCAATCCATATGAGTTTTCATAAAATCATATGGAAATATATATAATGAATAATAAAATCAGTTATAAATACCCCTAATCTAATCAAAATACACTTTTGACCTGGAAAGTTCGATGCTCGTGCATCACTCTACCTCCTTAAAATTTGAGGTTAAAATTTAACTACTAGAGTCCTTTCCTTAGGTTTGAGGGGTGTCCCCATCTTCACCATTGTGGATGCAATATCCTTCTCTATTATTTTAAGCTTAACTTTGTTCTTATTTTTTTTGGAAGACATTAGGATACAAGTTTCCCTTTCTTTCCCTTTCCTTATAATTTTGAGCTCCTGATTTCACGGCTTCTTGGGTCTCCAACAAGACCTTTCTTTCTATGTCTATGAATCCATTCCATGAAATAGGATGTTCCAAATTTTTTAAGGCACTAGAAATAGTTAATTTCATTAGTGCATGATGGTCCAAGGACTCATGATTCCCCACTGTCACCTTATCAGTTATCTCATTTAATGATTCCCGTAGGAATGAATTATTAAGGTCTGAGATAGGTGCATGTGATATTGTTTCCTAAGTTGGTATAATAATTTGAATTGGTATGCATATTTTTCACTATCTCCCTTCATAGGAGATGTATTTTAGCACGTGGTATTCTTTTTGGAAACAATGTTTAATACTTGGGGGGGAGATGAATCAGTATAAAGGCTAATTTTAACTTTTTATGCCAATTTATATTTTCTCATTCAAACATGGAAACCATTCATGTGAGAAACCATTAAAAAATCATAACAAAAACCATATAAATCAACATAAGCACACATGTCATGAGAAGCAAACATGTGACACATAGGTTTAACGTGGAAACCCTTACGGGAGAAAAATCACCAAATATTTTTTGTTAATTAATGTAATAATAGCACCTACTCTATTAAATCAACGTTTTTGAGCCACCACTCACAGGAAGCACCAACTCCCTTCATCTGCAGAAACCTGATCATATTACCAGAAGCACCATGTGAAGCACCAACTTCACAAATTTACTGCAAGAACCAATGTGCAGGAGTCACCAACCCCCAATACTTCCTCAGACACCCACTAAGATGGAAGCACCAACTTCTTGTATGATGGCTCCAACCCACACTCAAAAGGAATTAATGTTAACTGTAGATGGAAATTACTTTTCCTGACATCAACTATGTTCTCCTCTATAACATTTCTTCTACTCATCCCACGCTACACTCTATTCTTTTCTCACTCTGTAGCAGCCCACTATTCTTTTCAATAGTATCCATTAATACACATCCCTCACTCCACTTTGTCCACTTTGCAGTAGCATAAACTCCCACAAGGCTCTCTGCTCTTATCTTTCTCATTATGCTCAAGCACTCTCAGTGTGTTTCCTCTACATAGGCACTCTCATCCTCTTCTTTTCAGCACAGCCACACTTCGCCTCTTCTCATCAACACTCACAAAGAGCTATTTACCCAGCTCTCTCAACAATTTTACATCCCCCAGTTTCTCAATCGAAATCCTAGGTTTTGTTTCACTGGAACACATTGATCGATGTTGTCTTTGTCAATCATCATTATCTATTCACGTTGTTTGAGTGTACTCCTGCATGGCTCTCCAGCATGTTTTTGTGTCTCATTGCCTAAATATTGTATCTGCATTAAGTATGAGGATGGACTCATAAGAATTTTCTACAATAAAAAACTATATCTACAGCACAATCAATTTAGAGAATGGGTGCTCGAGCGTTTCTCCATACTGAGAATTATATCTTAGTCAGCATGCACTCTCAAGGAGCCTCTCCATGCTTCTTAATTTCTCACAAAGCTAAAAATGTACTTTAGCATGGAATTATTGAGTTTGGGCTAATCCCTAGTACTCCTAGGTCAATTTTCTCATTTATCTCTTCATGACATGAGGAGAACTTAGGTATGGAGAATATGCACCTAGCCATCTTTTCAATTCAATTTTTCTCATCATGCAAGGGATAATAGGCATGATTGTTTTGGAGTCACTGCTACTTCTGAAAATGATGGTCCTTCCTATTCTTGTGCCAGCAGTTCTTTACAAACATGATTAAACCAATGACACCAACCTTACTATGCACAGTTTATTAATTGTTGACTCATCCATGCCTACGTAATCTACTCATGGTGAATAGCCAAATTGTTGTATCTACCAAATATGGAGAACTTATCCCATAGATACTGACTCATCCCTCCATAGTCGAATATTACCAATGATGGCACATAGGCCAAATCTAAGGCACAAATAAAAATTTTTTTCGACTCATCCATGATATTAAACATATGCCATTGTCCATTCAGAGGCCTAGATGCCCAGATGCTTGCATACTTTTTCTTAATAGAATTCCTTAATACTTACATGCTTTTAGGATTCCGGATTGGTCCACTTGTGCCTTAGTACATAACCCCTGGATCCTCTACTTATTCTCCTTTAGAGGATTGGGTGGAATGACCTATGGCTAGGCCTCTAGGAGCTAGACCTCCATGCTACCCTACAAAGGAAAATTTCCCTTTGTTAATATTTTTCACCCTTAGTCACCAAAAAAATGAAAAACCATCATAGAACATGATCACATGGCCCCACTTAATATCCATATGTCACTTGAGATGGAGCCCAGATGCACTGGTGACTGTAACCTTTTATAAATTTAGTTTCAAATTACTTACGGTTTATAGTCAATGGGTATGGCCCACAATCTCCATGTCATCATTCCACGTCAACGTTCTGGACTTTCCCACTAGTGTGTAGTGCTTCCAATGTCTCCTCTTTGTTGGAAATATGATGCAGTATGTTGTCCTTGATGGAAACCTACTTGATGAAGTTATCCTTGATGGAAACCTACTTGATGAGTTTCCTTTTGATAGCAACCTATTTGTTAAAGATGTAAAAATGATGATTCTACAGGTTAGTTCAGATGTGACAGAGAATGGAATTCTAGTAAATGCCAGAGAAATGAAACAGGAAATATTTCTCAATGTATATTCAGGTTTGATGAAGGAAACCCGCATATGGAGGAAATGTATACGCTAATTGGTATACAGGCAATCTGCGTATACATTCAAAATTAGTATATACGTAGTTTTTATGAAGAGAAGTTGCATATACATGCGAGTACGAAGAAGAAAATTCGTGTATGCCTTTTGCGCTCTAAATTTATGATACCAAGGGGCATTACCATGGTATTAGCCCACAATATTGAGAGTTGTGTCATCTATTTGATTCCGTCCAAAAGTACCATCGACATTGGTGTGGTTTTGGCTCATGGTATTGGTAAAGGCTAAAACTATATAAGGAGGAGAAGATCATAGTGCAAGGTGTGCATGTGTAAGGGTTGTTATTGAATACTTCTCTCTGAAGTATATATGCATGGGATGAACTATGTTTTATTGGTAGATCTAAATCTATGATGCACCCTTGGATACAATGATGAATCAAGATCTCTAAACCTGAAATGACTATGTACTTGATCTATTGAAGAGATGATTAGATCTGTGACATAGCGCATGTTTGCTAAAGTGAAGTGAAGAAATCTGGGTAAGTTTATAGATATGAAAAATTAATATTTATAGATCTATACGCTAGTTCGTCTCGGTAAAAGCGCGTATATACACGGATTTGTCTCAGAAAAAAAGCGTATGGAAGTAAGGGTTTTCTGAAGCTTACTGCAGAGGTTGTCTATTTATTATTGTTGTATTTCTGTTGTCTGTCAATGAAGTCTTCATGTAGATCTGGGTTTCTTGAATATTGTATATGTTGCTAAGTTGAATTTGTACAAATCTGATCATTGAGTGAGTAGATATGTTTAATGATGACTGACTGATTAAGGGTTATGCAATATTGAAAATATATCTGACTGAAAGCCTCAGATCTAGTTCTGAGACTAACCATATTTTGAAAATCAGTATTCTTAGATCCATGCATAGGTTGGTGTGAAGGAAAGCATGTATACACACAGGCTCAGTAAAGAAAAGTAGCGGATGAATTTTAAGATTATGAATGATCAGGGTTGAGATTTTTTCTACATGTTGATTCTGAAATATGGGTTTATTATTGTGTTATGGTTACAGTAATCTCATTGTTCTGATTGAATTTTGGGTTAAGTATATTATTGATGAGTTGTGTTGAAGCTGTGGGATCTAGTGTGAAAATTGATGAAACGTGGTCTAAAGTGGTTATGAGGGTTGAAGCCTTTAGTGTGGAAGTAGAAGCTTCCTGCCAGTAGAAGCTGGTGTTATGATTAAGGGGTTGGAGCTCCCTTCAAATAGTGGTTGGAAAATGAGATCAGGGGGTTGTAGCTCCCTTCCAGTAGCAGCTGGAGAACGAGAGAAGGTTGCAGCCTTCTGCAGGTAGATTCCTGCATCCTAATATGAGTCTGCATCAGTACAATATTGTAAGAAGTTTTTGGTATTATAAATATTGAAAACAGAGATGAAAACATCGATGATTTTCTCCCGAATTGGGTTTCCACCTTAAATCTTGGTGTTCATGTGTGATGCTCTTGTGTGATTATTTATTCTGCTATTACTGCACATATTTACTGCTTAACTATTTGATGCATAACTGATTATCCGAGTTAAATATTGCTTCTGAAAGTTTATCTAACAATAAAGTTATCTCAATATACGCAAGTCTCCGCGTGTATACACTAGTTCGGTTCACTAAAGTCGCGTATACAAATCAGTAAAGAAAAAGTAAAAGTTTACATTGAATTATAAATAACGTTTCACCCCCCCCCCCCCCTTCTAATTATTTTTCCCAACAATTGGTATCGGATCAGGTCCTTCTGAAGAAGCTTAATCGCTAGAATGAAGATCAACTAAGATGAGCAATAAAGATGGGACAACATCTATCATGCCTCCTCTCTTCAATGGAAAAAATTTAATCTTCTAGAAGACAAGGAAAATATCCTATCTTTAGTCTCTTGGAGCATATGTATGGGATATAGTTGAAGGAGGTTATGACTATCCAGCTTCAGTTCCAACAATTCCAACTGCAACAAAGAACTATGAAACCAATGCAAAGGAGGTCAATGCTTTATTGGGAATTTTAACTGAATCATAATTTGTCAAAGTCATGCAGTTGAATACAAAAAGGAGATATGGTACAAAATAATTCTGAGCCATGAAGGTGATGCCAAGGTAAAGAGTGCTAAACTCCAACTCTCAGAATTCAATATGAAAAACTCAGAATGCATAATGAGGAAAGCATTTCTAGTTTATTTTTATGTCTATATGATATTGTAAGTCATATGAGAAATCTGGGTGAAACCATAACTGACACTACTCTAGTGGAAAAAGTATTAAGATCTCTAACTCCCAAATTCAAGTCAAAAGTGTCTGCTATTGAAGAGAAGCAAGATCTACAAAATCTTACTATTGTTCAACTTCATGGGATTCTAACTGCATGTGAAATGAGGAAAGGAGGTCCATCTAAAGTCAAAGAAGCTGTCTTTAGAGCCACTGCAAAAGGGAAGGAAGTAGAAGAACAAGAAGGATCAGGGTATGTTTCAGAAGAAGATGAGATAAATTTTGTAAAGAAGCTACAACTTGGAAGTGAAAGGTTCAGAGGTAAGCTTCCTTTTAAATGTTTTTCTTGTGGAATATTTGGTCACTATGCTTCTAAATGTCCCCATAAAGATAACTATGAAAAGGGAAAGGAAGTGGCAAAAGGAAATAAGAAACGGTTTATCAATAGAAAAAGCTATTATACTCATGAAGAGAGTGATGGTCAATCAAATAATGAAGAAGGAGAATATGACCAAGATATTATATTGCTCATGGATTTTGAAAAAGACTCTAGTGAGGCTAAAGATACTTTTATGGATGCATTAGAAGAAAATTATTTTCTTGAAGAAATAAATCATCTCAAAATATGTTTGGAAGAAAAAAAAATTTCCATATATACTCTAAAGAATTAGCTTATAGAAAAAGGAGAAGCACAATGAGAAATTAGAATGTGAAATAGTAAGTCTAAGAAAGGAAACTGAAAAAGTGAAAACTTTAAATATTATATTTTCTAAAGGATTTGAAACCTTAGATGAAACTATCAAGGTACAATGCTCTCCTCTTGTAAAGACGGGTCTTGGATATATCGGAGAATCCTCTCAGTCTTCAGCACCAAGCTATCTAAATGTAGCTAAAGCCAACCAACAACATTTTGTCACTCAGAAAAAGAACAAAGAGACCACCCAAGTAAAGCATGACCACTTCAATTCAAGGAGGAAAAATAACATAAATATCAATTAGCAGGTAAACATAAATAGAATCTTTCCTGATCGCATAAATTTCTTCTTTAATGGAAAATTTTTCTCATGTCATAATTTTGGTCATAAAGCTGCTCAATGTGTTGCATACAAAACCATCATGACCAGAGAAGCAAGAAAGAAAAGAAATGAGATTGGAATAAAGAAGAATACTTATAACAACTTTTATCCTCTTCAAAATGAAATAGAATGTTCTTATTGCAATAAATTTGGACATCAAGAATCTGAATGCAGGAGAAAACTTCAGCCAAAAGAGCATATACCTTCAAATTCCAAGGTATGGAGAAATAAGGAATTACAGGTTGAAAGTTGTGGCATAGCTTTATTTGCAGAAGGGGAAGAAAATCAATGGTACATTGATAGCGGATGCTCAAAACACATGACAGGTGATAAAAATAAACTCCTTTCATACAATTCTCTAGAGAAGGAAAAGAATGTTACCTTTGGAAATGAGTCTCCTGCTATCATTAAAGGAAAAGGTTCTGTTTTTCTAAAATAAAATGTGAAAGCTAACAATGTTATGTATGTGGATGGATTAAAGCATAACCCGTTGAGTGTGAGTCAAATGTGTGATCAATGAAATGAAGTTGTCTTTAGTTCAAAAGAATGTGTAGTACGTGAACTTGACATAGGAAAAACGGTAATAAAAGGAACTAGAACACCAAGAAATCTGTATGTATTTAAAGGTGGCCAAGAGAAATGCTACTTAGGAAAATCTTCATAAAATTGGCTATGGCACAAAATATTGGGGCATTTGAGCTTCTCTCAAATACGAAAAATCTAGCAGAATCAAAGTTGTTCGTGATCTTCCCAGCATGAATCTTCCTGAAAGTATAATATGAAAATCATGCCAATTCGGTAAGCAAACCACGGTGAAATTCAATGCCAAATAAGGATCAGAAAGTAAGCCTCTTGAACTTATACATACTAATTTATGTGGACCTGTAAGGAAAAAGTCACCTCGTGGAGAACAATACTATATTCTATTTATTGATGACTTCTCTAGAATGTGTTGGATTGGTTTACTAAAACCTAAAGATGAAGCATTTGAAAATTTTAAGATCTTCAAAGATCAGGTTGAAAGTGAATTAGATATAAAAATCAAATGTATCAGATCTGACCAAGGAGGAGAATATATATCAAAGGAATTATTTGATTTCTATAAACATCATGGCATAAAAGACAATTTTCTGTAGTTGGAACCCCACAACAAAATGGCATGGAAGAAAGAATGAATAGAACAGTTCAACATATGGCTCATGCTATGCTTGATGAATCTATAACTCCTGATACCTTTTGGAGAGAAGAAACACATACTACAGTAAATATTCTTAACAAGGCTCATGTTCGTGTGAACAGTGATAAAACTCCTTATGAGCTCTGGTATGGTAAACTTCCCACTGTAAAGCATTTTAGAGTTTTTTGAATCAAATGTTTTATCAAGAAAAATGATGAAAAACTTGGTAAGTTTGAGCCTAGAGCAGATGAAGGAATATTTCTTGGTTACTCTTCTAGAAGTAAAGCACATAAATGTTACAATAAAAGACTTCGGAAGGTTGTTGAATGTATTGATGCTGTAATTGATGAGTCTCTCACAGCTCCTAAAAGGGAAATAACAACAACAAATGAAGATGATGATGATGTATTTTTTCCCTCATCAAATGGCAACGATATAGAAGGAGAACCCAATGAAGAACCAGAAGAAGATATATCTGAAAAAGCTCCATCCAAGTATGTTCAAAAGAATCAACCAGAATCTCAAATTCTGGGAGAAAATGGATTAGGTGTCCAAACAAGAAGAACTCTTGTAGGATCCCCTAGCTATCTGGCATTTTTATCCACTATTGA
This sequence comes from Pinus albicaulis, assembly GCA_034641835.2. Taxonomy (NCBI): domain Eukaryota; kingdom Viridiplantae; phylum Streptophyta; class Pinopsida; order Pinales; family Pinaceae; genus Pinus; species Pinus albicaulis. Next base: position 970,766,411 of record CM076571.1, on the reverse strand, counting down.
ACCACAAAATTTAAATCAAGCTAGTAAAGATGAATGTTGGATTCAAGCCATGAATGAAGAAATTGATTAGATTGAAAATAATCATACTTGGGAATTATTTCCAAGACCTCATGATAAAAATGTTATTGAAACAAAATGGATATTCAAAAACAAGTTAAATGAAAATGGAGATGTTATTAGAAACAAAGCTAGAATTATTTGTAAAGGGTATGCTCAAAAAGAAGGTTATACTTTGAAGAAACATTTGCTCTTGTAGCCAGAATTGAAGCCATAAGAATGTTTCTTGCCTTTTCAAGTTTTCAACAATTCAAAGTTTATCAAATGGATGTAAAATCTGCTTTCCTCAATGGTGATCTAGAAGAAGAAGTTTATATAGAACAAATAGAAGGATTGATTATGGTAAATGATGAAAAACTTTTTTGTAAACTCAAAAAGGCTTTATATGGTCTCAAACAGGCTCCTCGGGCATGGTACTATCATCTTGACAAACATCTTCAACAACAAGGTTTCACAAAGGGATCTGCTGACAGTAACTTATACACAAAAATTGAAAATGATAAACTATTGATTACTGTTGTGTATGTTGATGACAACATTTTTTGGAAGTAATGAAGAGTCCATAAGTCAGAAATTTTATTCTGTTATGCAGCAAGAATTTGAAATGCCATTGCTTTGGGAACTAACATATTTTCTTGGCTTACAAATGCAACAAGCAACAGATGGAATATTTCTATCACAAGAAAACTATCTTAAGAAACTTCTGAAGAAGTATGGGATGGAAGACTGCAAACCTGTGAGTACTCCAGTAGTAACTGGATGTAACCTCAGTTCTCATGATGATTCTCCTTTGGTGATTCAACCAGATTATAGATCCATGATTGGTAGTCTGCTTTATCTAACCGGGACAAGACCAGACATTATGCATGCAGTTGGGATTTCTGTACGATTCCAAGCTAATCCAAAGAGTCTCATCTTCAAGCTGTAAAAAGAATATTCAAATATCTACAAGGGACTCAAGACTTTGGTCTATGGTATCCAAGAATGTTGATCTCACTCTTCATGCTTACAGAGATGCGGATTGGGCTAGAAATGTTGATGATCGAAAAAGCACTAGTGGTGATGCATTCTAAATGGGACCCCGATTAGTATCTTGGTTTAGCAAGAAAAAAATTTCTATTGCCTTATCTAGAGCAGAAGCAAAATATTGGCTGCTACATCATGTTTCACACAACTTCTTTGGATGATGCAGATATTACTAGATATTCAAATCAAATTTTCACCTCCCATCTCCATTCTATGTGATAATACAACTGCCATTAGTATGTCGAAAAATCGTGTTATGAATTCCAAGACCAAGCACATTCCTATCAAGTATCACTTCCTATGTAAACAAGCACTTGAACAAAAGGTTAAATTGGAGTATGTTCCCTCCAAAGAACAAGTTGCAGATATATTTACTAAACCTCTTCCCAGGGAAGCATTCGAATATCTCATATAGAAGCTAGGAGTTGTCTCTGCCTCTCTTATCAAATCCGTTTAATTTCAGAAGATTAAATTCAGCATGCGGGCTTCAGAAAGGAGAATTGCGTATATACACAAGTTTCTATGCATAAAACCGCGTATGGTTTTTTCTAACAAAAAAATCTCTGGGTCAGATTTCAGAACAATTTGTGGTGTTGTTGGGTAATATTTGTTGTTGTTCCAGTATTAATATTACTGTACCTTTCTTTGATACTTATCTCCTTAATGAAGATGCTTTGATGAGTTGGTTTTTGAAGGTGTTCAGGATGCACAAGCTTAGGGGGAGCACCTGCCTTGTTGAAAAGGATGCATTCTTGGCATTGTGATTGGTTTCATATTTATGATATCTCTAATGAAATATTTTGGTCCTGGTTATAAAAATTCATATTTGCAATTTGATGAAAATATCATGTTGACACCTATGATGTCAAATTTTTATATTCAGTCATGTAAGGACTTGTTCAAATTTTGTAAACACACTTGGTTGGGTAGTTGAGTCAAATACGTAATTCCACTTGGTTGGATCATTGATGTAAGTATGAGTCCTTGGTGATAGGAAAGGTCATACTCAGTTGAGTTATAGAGTCATGTACTTCATTGAAATATTTGTCTGAAGATTCAGCATGAACTCAGGGGGAGCATGGTCAATACAATGCACATCAAATCTACAACGCTCTTCTTTCTACAAGGAAAGAGAAACCTTGTTTTAGTATTGATCTGCCCTTTGCTCTTGATGTCAAAGGGAGAGAGTATTTTGGTGTTTGAATAATGGTTATGATTAATGTATCTATTTGTTGTGTTGATCAAACACCATCATGGTTGTCATCAAGTCCAAAGGGGGAGATTGTTGGCAATATGATGCAGTATGTTGTCCTTGATGGAAACCTACTTGATGAAGTTGTCCTTGATGGAAACCTACTTGATGAGTTGCATTTTGATAGCAACCTATTTGTTAAAGATGTAAAAATGATGATTCTACAAGTCAATTCAGATGTGACAGAGAAAGGAATTCCAGTAAATGCCAGAGAAATGAAACAGGAAATGTTTCTCAATGTATACACAAGTTTTGATGAAGGCAACCCGCATATGGAGGCAATGTATACACTACTTGGTATACATGCAACCAACGTATACATCTAGAATTAGTATATACACAGTTTTTATGAAGATAAGTCGCGTATACACGCGAGTACGAAGAAGCACAGTCATGTATGCCTTTTGCGCTCTAAATTTATGATACCAAGGGGCAGTACCATGGTATTAGGCCACAGTATTAAGCATTGTGTTGTCTATTTTTTTCCATCCAAAAGTACCATCGACACTGATGTGATTTTGGCTCATGGTATTGGTAAAGGCTAAAACTATATAAGGAGGAGAATATCATAGTGCAAGGTGTGCACGTCTAAGGGTTGTTACTAAATACTTCTCTCTGAAGTATATTTGCATGGGATGAATTATTTTTTACCGATAGATCTGAATCTATGATGCACCCTTGGATACAACGATGGATCAAGATCTCTAGACCTGAAATGAATATGTACTTGATCTATTGAAGATATGATTAGATATGTGACATGCCACATGTTTTCTAAAGTGAAGTGAAGAAATATGGGTAATTCTATAGATATTAAACATTCTGCAAAATTAATATTTACAAATCTATACACTAGTTCATCTCGGTAAAAGCGCGTATATACGCGACTTTGTCTAAGAAAAAACACGTATGGAATTCAAGGTTTTCTGAAGCTTACTGCAGAGGTTATTTGTTTATTGCTGCTAGATTTTTGTTGTCTATCAATGAATTCTTCATGTAGATCTGGGTTTCTTGAATATTGTATATGCTACTAAGTTGAATTTGTAAAAATATGATCAATGAGTGAGTAAATATGTTTAATGATGATTGACTAATTAAGGGTTCTGCAATATTGAAAATAAATCTGACTAAAAGCCTCAGATTTGGTTATGAGACTAACCATATTCTGAAAATCAGTATTCTTAGATCTATACACATGTTTGTGTGAAGGAAAGCACGTATACACGCGGGCTCAGTAAAGAAAAGTAGCATATGCATTTTAATATTATGAATGATCAGTGTTGAGATTGTTTCTACATGTTGATTATGAAATCTGGGTTTATTACTATGTTCTGGTTACAATAATATCACTGTTTTGATTGAAGTTTAGGTTAAGTATATTATTTATGAGTTGTGTTGAAGCTGTGGGATCCAGTATGAAAATTGATGAAATATGGGCTACAGTGGTTCTAACGGTTGAAGCCTTCATTTTGGAAGTAGAAGCTTCCTGCCAGTAGAAGCTAGTGTTCTGATCAAGGGGTTGGAGCTCCCTTCCAATAGTGGCTAGTAAACGAGATTAGGGGGTTGTAGCTCCCTTCCAGAAATAGCTGGATACCTAGAGAAGGTTGCAGCCTTTTGCAGGTAGATGCTTACGTATTGATATGAGTCTGCATCAGTACAATATTGTAAGTAGTTTTCCATATAATGAATCTTGAAGACATAGACGACAGTCACAGTGGTTTTCTCCCGAATTTGGTTTCCACCTTAAATATTGGTTTTCATGTGTGATGCTCTTATGTCATGATTTATTGTGCTATTACTGCACATATTTACTACTTAACTATCTAATGCATAATTGATAAGCTGAGTTAAAGGTTGTTTCTGAAATTTTATCTAGCAATAAATTTATCTCAATACATAAGTTTTTGTTGTTATATCTATGTGTATATGCTATTTCGGTTCAGTAAAGTCACGTATAGAAATCAGTAAAGAAAAATTAAAAGTTTACAGTGAATTCTGAATACTGATTCACCCCCCCCTCAGTATTTTTCCTAACACTCTTCTTCCTTTACGAGTTGTTTTTTAAATTTATGGGCTTGGCCACTTTCCACCTATCGAACCTTTTTATGCCACTCTGGTCTCTTACTTGTTGGCCCCTCTCATGCTCGACTCTCAACTAAAATTTATTTTGAGCTTCCATCTTTCGAGCCTTCTAGGGTTCCGACCTTATGCGCCTCTGACCTTTCAAGATTCCTACCTTTCGGTGTTCCAGGATTCCTTCTTCCTCAGCTCACTGTAATCCCGTAGCATTTTTAAATAGGCTTTTCGGCTTCTGACCTTCTTGTCTTCTGGGTTCCAAGTACTTATTTTAAAGACTTCAAGTCCTAAATTTGTCTGACCATAACTTTTTATTCATAGGGCCATTTGCAGGCTTCATCATACTGTTAGAAATATCTCACTAGGCACTTTACAGCTATACCATTTCCATGAACCTTTATGCTAAAATTCTAATGCAGATATTCCTCCAAAATATGGAACTCCCAACCATCACAGTCATATTTTTGTCTTCTTTAATAAGCCTACTAATATGATGATTCTCTACAATATACTAGAGCAACCATGGGACTCCCCCTGAGCTTGAAACATCAAGCACATCAATGCTAGCCTAGTTACAATCACAGCTAGGCTATTGGACATCAAATCCAATATTTTTTGCCACACACATCCATGCTAGTTTGGTTGACATCAATGCTAACATTCTTGGAAATTGTTAGACAACGCCAAATTCCCAACACATCTCCCAACATGATTGTTGACTTCAATTCCAACACACTTGTTGCCACTAGCCATCCAGGTGTTGGACGAATAAGTCGTTCCTACGGACAAGACAGACCTCCTAAGTGTCCTATGGACAACTAGCAACAAATAGACAAAAAAAAACTATTTTCTCTAGATAATATTCGATTCATTAATTAGCTACAACAGGGGTTTGAAGACCTACCTGTAGTCCAGCGCTATAATTTGTAATAATCTTCTTTCCAGTTTCTTGAAAGAGTCGTCTTCAAAGATCTGCAATAACAAACATGGAAAAAATCAATAGCACCTGCATAGGATAAAATAATTCATGAATTATATATCTATCAAGATGATCAAGGAATTCAAGAAATAAGATAATTAATTAAATAACTCATTGATAAAACATGATAAAAAAGCTACTTAATTAAAGAAATCATTGAGAAAACGATATTCATTCGTATTATCTTTAATAAAGAAGAGCCTTACAACCATGTCCGCCTTGATGTCGTACAGGCCTTCCTGGGGTCCGGAACAGGCGTTTCCTTTACTCTGATAAGATTTTCACTCTCTCATCTAAAATACACATGGGTGTGTAATCATTCCCACATAATGATTAGTTAGGAGAGTCTAAGTCTATACAACATTTCTCCTCAAAAATTCTCAAAGTCTAACTCACTAACTAACCCTTGAAGCTGAATTATGGCTTCAATTTATAGGAAAATAGAGGAGGTTATGGTTCCACATAAGGAGGGAAATAATTATCCTTTGAAGGGATTGATATCCATAAATCAAGGGGTAGGCTCCCGTAATGGAGGAATGAACATACATGATAGGAGCGAACCTTCGACTGGATAATTTCTTCTAGAAGCTTCCAGATTTGACTGCTGGGCTTCTAAATGTTACTTTCTGCCTTCATTTTACCTTTTACAAGGGTCCGCACTCTTAATGAAGAAAAAGTGCATTTAGCTCCACATGCTTTAGAAAAAAAAGGTGCGGCACCATAGGCAATGTTAAGAGAAAGTGCGGTACAAGTGTTTTTAAGAATTTTGTGAGTTTTTCTCTCAATTTCAAGGCTCGATTTTAGGAAATTTGATGTTCTATACTTCTAAGGGAGTAATATATGAGTAATGATGAACCCATATAAACACTAAAACGTCATGGTGACAAATTTTAGTGTAACAAATTTCCCCCTAAAGTGCGAAGTCTGAGAGCATTCGAAGAGTGATGTGCTTTATCATTTCAAGGATTAGCCTGTGGACACCCCAGTCAGAACCCTATAAAAAAATTCAATGCAAAACAGATATATATATATCATCACTGAGGTAAGCATTCCCATACTCAGATCAAAAAATAACTAAACTTGTTCTGATACAAAAATAATTTTAATATTACATCAATATTGTAGACACAACATGGACGCAACCATATGTAATGGATATTCTACTAAATAATGAATAATAAAACTCCTCACAGTCTAGATGGTGGAAACTAGATCCAGGGTCTTGATTTCTGCTTCCCGAACTAGTACGATTCTATCCATGTGATTAAATGTGTTAAAGTCAAACATGGTAGAACCCACTTGATTACCAATCAATGATGTGAACTGTTAACAAGTGTGAGAGAAACCACCAATAATGACAATGGCTCTCAAAGTACTTAATACAATCCATGAAATGTGAATAAGTGATCTAAAGTCGAACATTTCACGGAATCGTTTGATCGAAGGTTAATGATGCAACCTGTCGTCGAAGGCGAGAAACCTGCCATTAAGGCATGCAGATTCCAAGGTACTGACGGATTCTAGATCAACTTCCTAGATGATGAGATGTTGTCGATAGAAAGTGATATGTCGTAAGAAAGCTCACGACACGAAACGATAGATCAAGTTTTGAAGAATTTTTTTGCAAGGACTGACTCAGGGATGGTCAATGCAAATGGAGACAAATGTTTGCAGATGAATTATTTGTTTGAATCTCCTCTTGAACACATAATGACACTGCAGATGGTTTGGTAACAGTTTCCCTAAGCTAATACCCAGAAACCGGTTGAAGACTTTCAATGTGGTTTGATTAACTGATAGGCAAAGGATTTTCCCAACCCAGGTAGAAGTGTGACAAAAATTGTCGTGTTCAAGAGTGGTTTATTGCTTTTAAATCAAAGTGTAACAAACGAATTCATTTTCTCTCTTTTCCTCCACCATTTCTGGCAAGTACCTCTTTATTTTTGACAAGCTTGAGGAGGATAACATTTTCTTGTTTATAAGCTCATCCTTCGGATGAGTCCAACTTAGTTTAAAATCGAACCCTAAGAAGGAGTGGTCCATTCCTGTTTGTAATTGAAAGGTCCTTTACTGTTAAATTTTAACAAGTCCAGTATAGGAGAAACTCGGTGTTTTTCATTTTTAGGTAGTCAGAAGAAAAACTTAAGAAAACTCCATGGGTGTACTTTTTTGTAATTTTAGTCTCTCATGCCCGAAAAAGGATAAAATAATGCAGGAGAGAACTCTATTGACCATGATTATTCAACGTATACCTTTTTCGTAAATAGTCCATTTCAGTCCGGAAAAGGGGTAAACTTATACTAAAGGGACGACTGTTCATTTCCTTTAACGAGTTCGAATAGTCAAGTACTCAACAATCTTTTCATCTTTAGAGAGTCTGAAAAGGGATTAAAAGAGAACTCCATGGTTTCACTTTTTCGTAAATTTTGAAGAACCTGAAAAGTGATAAAAGTATACTCTTTGTCAAAAGTGACCATTTCACCTAAAAAATCCGGTATTCTGCACAAAAACTCAAAAAATTAAATGTACATGTTTTCAATAATAAAGATATTTTGGAAAAACCATCTTTTTAAAGTGAAAAATAAACAAATTTAAATTTCATTTATTTGAAAAAACTTATAAAAAGGAGTTTTCCAAATTCATTTTTACCGTTTGAGTTCAGAGTGAATATTTGAGAGCTTTTGGAAAAAAATTCTCCAAAGAAGATTCTTGACAAACTGACCATTCAAATTGAAAATAGTCTGCTCCAGGTAATCCACATCCTCTTTTCCTTACTTTTCATCCGTTCATTTCCTTAATTTGGGGCTTAAAATTCATTTTTGCGGAGAAAATATGTTCAAAATTCCGCCCTCGGGGGTCTGCAGGTAAGACACACGGTACCTACGGACCGCGACATTTTCTTACAGAGAAAAATGTCATGGCCCCGCACTTTTAGCATAGAGCCCATGCAGAGCTACGCACTGTCTCTAAAAAAAAAGTGCGGGGGCGCCGTGAAGATTTTAAAAACATAATTTCTTTCCAAATTACCCAAATTTTTTATTTTAAAATGATTCTAATCTTTCATTTTGCTCATTGTAGGATATTTACAATGCTTATCTAGCGGGAATGTGAACATGAGGAGGTGGATGAAGCTACAATGATTCATCTGCCTACATTACAATTTTTAAGAGCATGAAGGCTACTTAAATTCTGGGCTATCAGTGGCATGAGAGGTCAAGTAGACCTTCTCACTTGGTTGGTAAACAACTGGGATGTACAGGACCAGTGTTTTATGACTGGAGGCAACCGGCTTGAAATTGAGCTGGAGGACATATATTTTTTGACTGGTTTGTCTAAAAGAGGTGAACCACTTTCTCTATTTGGGGCTAGGCCAGGTGGCCAGACTATCGCTAGCCTGCAATTAGATTTCTGCAATGATGAGGCCAATCCTAAAGACAAATGGATTTATATCAAAACTATAATCCGTCCCAAGTTAAAAGTGGTTGCATTTACCGTAACCAAGTTATGTGGAAGTGCATCTTTGCACATTGCTATTAGATCTCAAATGCAGATTGTAGTAGATTGTTTCCGAGGCACCATATTCAACTGGTGTGAGGCAGTGTTGGCTAACATCAAAGGCCAGATAACTAGAGCAAAGAACGGGAAGTTAAATAAATTTGGATATGGATCGATCGTATTTACTTTTTCTCTAGAGAAGATTCCTCTATTGGCCCTACAACATATTCCAGTTGATGCTGGTAGAGATCAAGAGCCTCAGATGGTTCGATGGGTTGCTGTGATGGCCCTTCACAGCAAGGGTGGAGAGATTGTTCGATTTCCCTCGACATATTTTCATTGGTTAGAGCACCAAATCTTTGTGATAAATGATTTTCCTTATGAGGGCATAGATTTCTGCGATGATCGAGATATGCCACTTCCTCCAGGAGTTCAGTGGGATGAGTCAGGTAAAAAATATTTTTTACATGCTCTAATTTCTAATTTTTATTTTGTTTTTTAAATCGTCCAAAACTGATAACAAAATTTTCAAATGCAGATGTGGGTCCACGCCGACCAGTCACTCTCCGCCCCTTTGAGAGGAGGCAAAGGGATGCAGCTGCAGCAACACCAACACCGCAGGATCAGACAACAGAGATCCTTACTAATTTGGAACACCATCTGGAGCAGCTGACTATGGACATCCCTGAGACTACCATAGACGACATTCCATTTCGTTTGTAGAGATATGTCATTGGTGTTCCTGGACCATTCAGGAGATTCCTGAGTAGAGTGGCACAAGATGTAGTATATTATCATGATCGTTACCATGGATAGTGGATGATCGATTATATAGACTCATCTCATTTTTGTATCACTTTTTTCCCAATCATAAGGCATTTTGAACCTATGATCGAGAATGATGTACTATTTTTTGAAACACTATTCTATACTATGATATACTACTATTTCCAGTTACCTGTTCAACATATTATCGAATGTTATTTACTACTTTCATTATCGCAAATGGCTGTTTATAACACTAGAAGCTATTGCATCTGTTAATGTGTTTAATCTTATTGGAATGTGTTGATATTCAATATAATCAAATTCTCGTTCCAAGAGACGAATTTTTAAAAATAATCTTAGCAACACTGGGTTTCTAATTGCATATACTCAATTTAATTGTAATACAACGAGCTCATAATCTAACCTAATGATCAAACTTCGATTCCAAATGAAATGGATTAAGACAATAATTCAATAACTGCGTTATATTATGCAATATTGTTTGTCGTTTGACCGAGGCTTACCCCATGCATAGATACTAACTCATCAGTGGGTGAATAAATAACCTGAGCTACGGAAGAAATGTTCTGTGTACTACGACAAGCACCATCAACAAAACTAATGTATGTTTGAAAAGACGTCAACATCTGCAATATCAAGAGTAATCCGAATAAGCAGGAATAGTAGTAAAAGTACACTTAAGCTAGGCACACGTTTCTAATCTACAACACACCAACTAAAAACTAACTAATATTCAGGAAAGATATTCACACAAAAATCAAGCGTAATATTTCTTTAGATAAAGCCCATTTCTAGGTTTGCCTAAAGAAACTATGTCAAAATCAATTAATTCATAGGCCCCTTTTGCAAGTTGTCACTTGACAATATAAGGACCATGCCACATGGGTTCAAATTTCCCAGCCCCTAGCTTATCGTTAGCTTGATCATATAGAAAAACTAGGTCTCCTTCTGAAAAATATGAGGTGTAATGCTTCTATCATACGGAACTTTGATTCGTTTCACATGAGTCTCAATGGCTAATGTAGCGGTGCGTTGATTCTCATCTAATTGAGCTAAGTACAAAAAGTGCTTTTCCTCCTCAAAGGTATTTGGTAGTAACTCTATGGCTAGTTTGAGTGATGGTATCTCGCATTCAATCAGTAATACCGCTTCTAAACCATAAACCAGTTAAAAAGGGGTAAAGCCCGTTGATTTTTTTGCTGAGGTCCGATATGCCCAAAGTGTTGAAAAAAGCATGGTGTGCCAATTCAATTTATGAATTCCGATGATTCGTTTGATCATGGTGACTAAAAATTTATTAATTGCTTCAACTAGACCATTAGCCTGAGGATAATATGGTGTAGAACTGTCATGGTGCAGGCCAAGTTGGTCAATTAGCTCAGTCATCATGATGTTTCGAAAATGACTCCCATGGTCAGTAATTATCACTTGGGGTACACCGAAACGAGCAATCACATGATTGAACACGAAAGTAGCTGCAGTTTTTCCATTTGCCGTAAATGTAGGCATCGCGTCGACCCATTTGGTAAAATAATCTACTACGAGAATAATATAACCATGCCCCCCGACTGAGTGACGGTTACATGTAATGAAGTCAATGCCCCATTTTTCAAAAGGACCGACAAAAATTATAGGGTGAAGAGGAGCGAGTGGTGCACACATCTTTTGATCAAAAATTTGACAATTATGGCATTTTCGGACCGCATAAATACAATCTTTAAATAAGGACGGCCAAAAATAACTAGCGCACAATATCTTTTGGGCTGTGGCATACCCAGACATATGACCGCCACATGCTCCAGAGTGACAGCCATTTAAAACCTTTTCAGCTTCTTCATGGGTGAGACAACGTTGAAAAATGGAGTCTGCACCACGACGGTATAGTGTGTCGCCAACAATATGATATTTTTGAGACTGGAAAACAGATTTTACGTCATTGTGATCGTGAAAGTTCGGGCCAAAAATATTGGGTCTGAAGATAAACAATGATATCCCCATACCAAGGATCTATGGTACTAATAAGAAACAAGGATTCGTCCGCGATTGGTTGTTCCGCCACAGTTTCTGTATCAGTACTTGGGAATTCACAAATAAGTTTAGCAAATATCAATGATTTCTTTGATTTGGATTTTTCAAATTCCAAGTCAAACTCTTGTAGGATAACAATCCATTTGGAGTATTTTCCCCCTAGCAATTGTTTGGTCAAAATATACATCATAGGGTTACAATCAGAAATCATTGTTGTTTTTCGTAAAAGTATGTAATGACAAAAATGTTGGACAACTTGGATGGCTGCCAAAGCCAATTTCTCCACATGTGAATATTTGATTTCAGTTAGATGCAAATTTCGACTAAGATAGTAAATCACATGTTCACTATTGAATTCATCTTCCTGAACTAGAACCATTCTTATCGTGGAATCAGAGGTGGCGAGGTACAAAGAATAATCCTGTTTGTAATTGGGAGGATGCAGTAATGGTGCATGGGTCAATGCGTTTTTAAGAGCATCAAAAGATCGATCAGCGATCTCGTCCCAAAAGAAAGGAATATTTTGTTTTAACAACCTGGTAAAACCTTTTGTTAACTCGGTGTAGTTAGGAATGAATCAATGTAAAAATTTTTCTTTCCCTTGCAAACTTTGGAGTTGGCGAAGAGTAAAAGGAGGAGGTAAATTGATGATAGCCTCAACCTTTGATGGATCGACACGAATACCTGCCTTTGAGACAATAAATCCCAACAATCGTCCAGATTGTACACAAAAAACACATTTGTGAGGATTCAGATGAATCTTATAATTCCTACATCATATAAAAATGGCTCGTAAATGAATGATATGATCGGCTCCACGCAAGGAATGAGCAGGGAAATCATCGAGGTAGGGTTGCACAATGTGTGTAATATCATGAAATGCATAAGACATTGCCCTCTGAAAAGTGGTGCCAACATTCTTAAGTCCAAAAGGTAATTTTAGATAAGCAAAAGTCCCCCATGGACAAATGAAAGTTGTTTTAGGTTGATCTGCAGGGAGTATGTTGATTTGATTGTAACCGAAAAATCCATCCATGAATGAAAACATTTCCCTTCCAGCACAATCGTCAATAATTTGATCGATATAAGGGGTTGGATAGTTGTCTTTTGGACAAGCTTGATTTATATCCATATAATCAATGCATACTCGTATTGTTCCTTGTTTTTTATTGACAGGAACAATATTATACACTCAATTTGTTAACAGAATCGGATAAATAAAACCTGCACGAAGTAATTTTTCAACTTCTACTTTAATAGCGGCAGATTTTCTCAAATGTATCTGACGTAATCTCTATCTGACGGATTTAGCATCCGGGTATGTCTTAATTTCATGAACAAAAATCAACGGATCGATTCCTAGCATTTCTTCATATGACTAGGCGAAAATGTCACAGAATTCCTGAAATAGGCCTCTATATGCTTGGATTTCGTCAGGCGTACAAGAAGAACCTATATGAATGTTTTCAACAATTCTAGGTTTTACTAAAATGTCAATGGGAGCCATTATAGAAATTTTTTCTAAATTCAATTCAGAATCGGAATATGAGATAGGATTATGAGGTTATTTGACGTAATTAGTAGTAAAAATAAAGGAAAAATTATTTTCAAAATGATCGAGATCAGGTAAAAACGAAGACGTATGATGTAGATCTTCCCATGGTAATTCATCGACAAACAAGAATTCCCGAATTTTTTCATCAGTATTGAATATGTGTTGATCAAGATCCAGAATTTATGTCGAAACTGAGCTCGATATTGAAAATGTCTCCTCATTGATCACATTCACTGGATCTGATTCAGTTGAAGGAGTATCAGAAAATGACTGCATAGTTTGATATGCTAACTCAAAAGGACTCAAAGGCATCGCGCCATCAAAAGAATCCAGTTATGATTCTGAAGGTACGATCCAAGGATCATCAGAGGAAATAGTACTTGATGTAATCATATTGATATTAGCAATAGGAGGTTGTACATTGGGAGCAGGCAGGGAAAATTTTCCCAGTAAAGAAAAATCTTTAATTAACCCTACCCCCACATCCTTATAAGGGATAGTCGATTTGCCGATATGCTGGATGCTATCAGTAGAGGCTGGGTCGGATGAATAATATGAGAGCTGATATATTTTAACGATATTTCCTTTATGAGGAAACATGATGAGATGAAAGACCTATGATATAATAGCATTCATGGCGTAAGACCAACTGAGACCCAGAAGAAGGTTGTAATCTAGAGGGGCATCAACCACTTCTACATCCAGATTAACGGTTTTTCCTTTGACCTCTATTGGTAGATCCTGTAAAATACCATACGGCTGAAAGGCTCTTCCATCAAAATCTTCGAGGATAGTCGGCGATTGGTTAATTGTCAGAGAACCAAGTGATTTCCAACATTTTAATGACATAATACACATGGAAGCCCCTTCATCAACAACAGTACGAAAAAAGCGTTTGTTTTTTACTATTACCGAAATTTGGAAAGCCATTTGATGGGGTAGGTGAGGTGTAAAATTCTCTAAATCGAAGATCATGAGGTTCGAATCCTGGACATCTACGGTTCCTAAGGCTGAAAATAGAAATTTTCTTTGGGTTGGGCATGATTGAAGCACTTCCAAAGCCGAAATTGCTGAAGGGGAAATTTCCAAATCTTCAACAATATTGTAATTTTGAGTAGCTCTCGCATGTGGATTGAAAGTTGATCTATGAAGTACACCTTTAACAGGCAGTTTGATTACTAATTCAGGATTTTGTTTCTCAATCTGTAGTGGATCAGAAACTGAAGGAGATGTAGTCGATGTTGAATTAGATGTTTTTTCTTCTTTACCATGATTTTTACTACTGTAATCTTGTGATTGCGTCGCAACCATGAAAATATCTCTAGCGTATTTGAGGAAGATCCAACCATATTACTATCTTGAGTAGGAAAGGGATCCTTCAAGACAGCAGATATGGGTGAACCCTTAACGAATTTCGATACCTCGGCTCTATGTGGACACTCTTATGTAAATTGATCCGCATCACAAATGAGACAAGGATAACGAGGTTTTCGTTTTTCGTCAGTTTTATCGTTTTTATCTTTTGAAGATTTTTTCTTTTTATTCTTACCTTTCTTCTTACCACTAGTTTTAGGTTTGGTTGTAGATGATTCTACAACATGAATATCGACGGAAGTTTCAACGGAAGAATCTCCTTCCGGTGAATCAGGTAAAGTGATAATAGGAGAAGTCGTATTGGAAGATTTCTACTTAATTTTACCAATTCTAACAGAAACAATTACACCATTAGCGGCATGAGAGCCGGAAGGAGTTGTAGTTAATTAACCAGGTCTTGGTAAATCGGTGATTTTATCATACATAGTACCTGACTGGGTATATACAAGGTCAAGGTACTGAGCCTGAGAAATGACTTGCTCTTCTGTAACAACGCCTCCTTTGGCCACATCTTCAGTAATTTTGGGCAATAATGATTTAATAAACCATTCAGCCAAAATTTGATCCGGAATAAAGACCTTCACTAAACGCCTTCTACGTCTCCATTCATGAATGTTATCGGATATGTACGTAGACGTAGATTGTTTTAATGAAGTTAGCAATTCCGTGCCATTGTCATATCTAACAGGCAATTGAAAATGGGTTAAGAAATCAATAACTAGTGCATTAAAATTATTAAAAGAGCCTCGTGGTAACTCAATAAACCATTTGGCAGCTAGACCAATGAGATTTCTCTAAAAAATACGCAGTCGAATCGAATCATCGATTAGTGAATTGGATGCACACCAGAGGTGATAAGTCATAACATGATTAGATGGGTCCTCTCTTGAATTACCCTCAAACTTTGGAATATCATTGGGCAACTTGTTAGGCATCAGCAGCCAATACGAAAGATAAAATACAGGATCGTTCATAAGGCACGATAGATCAGGTAAATCTAAAGTTGCTATAAATGGTAACCGATGGCTAGGGTCTTGATAACCTTGCGGTGATCAAGCCATTTCCAGGAGGAGGATATCTAGGATATCCTGGAGTTGGATGCGCATTGGGAATCGTGAAACCTCTTTGATAACCAGGATTAACCGGACCATACTGGGGTTGTTGAGGTATTTGATAAGTATACCCAGGGTATGGTTGATACTGATATACTAGATTTTTTGTAGCCTATCCAAATTAATACTGCCCCTGGTACAGTTGATAGGTAAATTGTGGTTGACTAGTAAGAATCATACTTGTACCAGCCTTTCCTGTAGGTATTCGAACCATAGTTTGAATTGTAGGTCCTGACTGTGGCACAGATACTTGAGGAATTTTCACTGATACAGGGGTAGTAGAAACATGAGCTACAGATACTCCAGAAATAGGTGTGGTAGGTTGAATAGAAGTTGCAGCAGTAACAAAATTCTGAGGCCGAGTCTGAGGTGTACTAGGCCCAGGCTGTTGAACAGAACTAGGTGCAGGAAATTGAACGGTAGGCTAGACAGGTTGTTGGGTTGGACCAGAACCTATGGGCTGTCCAGGTTGATTAGGTAACTACACATTGGGTTGCAAAGTTTGTTGAATTTGACATGGATCCCACGCCATATTCATTCTGGGGTATTGACCCATAGAAGGTTGTACATATGAAGGACCATAACCAGGTTGAACATAAGTTTGATAATTAACTGGCAAAGTTCCAGTTCCTTGTAACAAAGGCGACTCCATTGGGGAATTGATCTTGAACTTTGATTTCTTTTATTTTTGACTTATTAATTTATTTTTCTGATTTTGATTACTTTATACTGGCTTGGGTAGTTTATCCCTGTAGAATCCCTGAGAAATGTTTTAGAGATTTTTAGTTTTCTTTTAGTTTTCTGGTATCTGCACTTTTCTTTTAGAAACAGTGCGGGCATCTCCGCTCTTTTCTTGTATAAACAGTGCGGGACCACACTTGTTTACACTAGAAACTGCGGACGCTATGAAAATTTTTAGAAAAACTTAAAATTTTCTTTTCTGGATCAGTTTGTTAGATTCTTAGTGTATACCCAGACTTGTATTTTCTGTCGGAAAGCTTTGATTGAGAGTTTATTTTAGAATTTTTAAGTTTTGAATGATTTTCTGAAAGATCTGCATGTTATAGAGATTTTTGCTTTGTCTTTATCCCACTCAAATATTAGAAGCCTCGGTATACCTTTAGATCATCGGTATTTCCTTTCTTTCTTGCTGAGTTTGAATTCATAGCAGAAATTTTTTTATGAGATCTAGATCCCATTTTCTCATTTGCAAATCTTTAAAAAACTTTTGTTGATAAGTTTGGAATTTCACTTAACAAACCAAAATTGGATGTTTGTTGAGTTCTTGCTGATCTAAGCAAATAATTTCTTAGCTAGATAACAAGCTAAGAAAAACATCCTCAAAATATTTAAAAGTTTTAATTCAGATTTAGTTTTTAGAAATTTTAGATCTCAAAATTAGTGTTTTTAGTTTTGAAGTGTTATTTCTAGAAAATTGTAGTCTTATTTTGGAGAAAATTTTGTTTTTAGTTCCGATATTAAATGATAAAGGGATTTCTTATTGAGAAATTGATCATTTTGAGTTCTCATGAAATTAGATTTATTTTCATTTATTCTTTTTTGAAGGAAAGAATTGTTTTAAGAGATTTCATTTTCTCAACTCTTTCTTTTAGATAGAATTCATTGAAAGGAAAGGAATTGTTTCTCATATAAGATGCATTTTTAGTGTGTTTTGAGTCAGGTCACTACATACAATCAGTTTCACTTTCGCACCTATTGTCCTAAGAAACAACCTATTAAAATCAATGCTTAAATTAAAATCAATCTAGTAATTTTTATATTTCTAGGGCTCTTTTCACCAATATAGCTTAGGCTAGTGTCTTGGAGTAGGGAGTAATTAACTCTCCAAGACAATTAAAACAAACAAGTAGTTGATCTTGCGGTAGGAAAAATCCAATAGTCGCTTGTATGCTCTGGGAAGCTCCTCTTAAAGGAGTCAAACACGAGGTCATATCCGAACCAGTGGGATAATCAATTCTATCTCATTGGGAACGATAGAAGATGTGCGTGTATTAACAATGGCAAACCTCAGATAGACCATTGTCGAGGAGCCTGGGGTCGCTTGTCAGTATACCTTGGATTATGTCAAGGAGCCTTCAAGGGGATTGAACTTTGTTACTCTGCCCTTGCACGTATGTCGGATCGTAGACTGTTCCCCCAGGTATATTAGTTCCTGTTGGTAACCTTAGTGGCAATAATCTTTAAGATTCTTTCCTAAGGTGATGGTGGAGGAAAGATACCAATGTACCTGGAGTAGATGTCGACTAGAATCACTTGGACTCTCCGGAGGGTTATCTTCACTCGAGATGGTTTAAGTGGAGAAACTTGCATCGGTCTGTTTCATTAAGCAGGTTGTCGGGGTAACTGTTCCAACTGCCCTTTCTACATTAAAATACTACGATGTTGGATTTCATCACCAACTAGTGTTTTTAGTGTGGGAAGTTACTATTTGTGTGTAGTTTGATCTCCTAGATTTGTTTTAGGCGTGTGATCCATTTGTTTGTTCCCTTAGAAAATTTAGGAGTTTTCATTGGAATTTTATTTGATTGCATGTGATTAATAATTTTCAATCGTGGCTTAATTACCAAGACAATCGTGTAGACTCCAAGGGAAACCCCCTGAGTATACACCAAACCAACTTGAAGGACTAAGAGCACTGGTACCATCTAGTGTCAGTAGAATTAGATCAAAAGAACTAGGAGAATCATCTGTATTTATTCATCCTGATTATCAATCAAAAACAGTAGAATATATTCAAGAGCCAATTTAAATTTCCGAAGTTACTGGTAGTATTTCTCCAACTAGTGAATTAGCTGAAGAACCTAAAATTTTTGATCCCAAAACTGAACCTGCTGTGTTGGAACCATCTTCAGGATTTGTTACTCCGACTTCTAGTGATCTTGATTCACCTAGGGTAAGACATTGCATTACTGAAAACCTTCCTTCTGATCTCATATGTATTGAAGAACTTGTTGGTCTAGACAAAGACGTAGTTCTTCCCGAAAACCAAGAAAATTTGAATCTTAGGGAACGTGAATCAATATTCTACAGTCCTTTTAGAACTGACGCTTGGTATTTATCATTGACAGATTTTTTACAAAACGTAGGTCTTACTTATTCACCACCCAGAATTCCTTTTCACCCTACACCGAGAGGTTATCATCCTTCATCAGCTATGTCGGGTGAGTCATCTATGTTTTCTCAATCTTCGAAAACATTTTTACATGGTGGTCCGTCTGTTCCTTCGGGATACTAGTTGCTCTCTGGTACTTTCTTGGGGGCATCTCCTCAACCAATTGAACAAGTGCTATCATCTAGTACAAATGAAACTAAAACTGAAACGTTGAACGAAGAACAAATTTTTATGATGTCTGGCAATATTCCAAATCCTCAACCTCAAGGACAGTACATACCTCAAGGTCAATATCAACCTCAAGGACAGTACATACCTCAAGGTCAATATCAACCTCAAGGACAGTGCATTCCTCAGGGTCAACCCTAGAGTCAATTTATTCCTCAGGGTCAACCCCAGGGTCAATACCAACCCTAGTGGAGTCACCATTTTGTTGGACGGATAAGTCGTTCTTGCGGACAAGACAAACCTCCCAAGTGTCCTACGGATAGCTAGCAACAAAAAGACAAACAAAAACCATTTTCTCTAGATAATATTCGATTCATTAATTAGCTACAAAAGGGGTTTTGAAGACCTACCTGTATTCCAACGCTATTTGTAATAATATTCTTTCCAGTTGCTTGAAAGAGTCGTCTTCAAAGATCTGCAATCACAAGCATGGAAAAAATAAATAGCACCTGCATAGGATAAAATAATTCACGAATTATATATCTATCAAAATGATCAAGGAATTCAAGAAATAAGATAATTAATTAAATAACTCATTGATAAAACATGATAAACAAGCTACTTAATTAAAGAACTCATTGAGAAAACGGTATTCATTCATATTATCTTTAATAAAGAAGAGCCTTACAACCGTGTCCGCCTTCATGTCGTACAGGCCTTCCTGGGGTCTGCAACAGGCGTTTCCTTTACTTTGACAAGATTTGCACTCTATCAACTAAAATACACATGGGTGTGTAATCATTCCCACATAATGATCAGTTAAGAGAGTCTGAGTTTATACAACATTTCTCAAAAATTTTCAAAGTATAACTCACTAACTAACTCTTGAAGCTACACTATGGCTTAAATTTATAGGAAAAGAGAGGAGGTTATGGTTCCACATAAGGAGGGATAGAATGCTATTTTGAAGGGATTGAGCTCCATAAATCAAGGGGTAGGCTCCCATAATGGAGGAATGAACATACATGATAGGAGAAAACCTTCGACTGGATAATTACATCTAGAAGCTTACAGATTTGACTGCTGGGCTTCTAAATGTTACTTTCTACCTTCATTTTACCTTTTACAGGAGTTCACACCCTTAATGAAGAAAAATTGCATTTAGCTCTGCATGCTTTAGAAAAAAAAGGTGCGGCACCACAGGCAATGTTAAGAGAAAGTGTGGTACAAGTGTTTTTAAGACTTTTATGAGCTTTTCTCTCAATTTCAAGGCTTGATTCTAGGAACTTTGATGTTCTAGACTTGTAAGGGAGTAATATATGAGTAATGATGAACCCATATAGACACTAAAATGTCATGTTGACAAATTTCAGTGTAACACCAGGAAATGTCAACTATCCAACAATATTCGCCTTTGGAATTGATGGAAACACCTCATCACTTCTCCACATTAATGGCCAATCCTCATGTTGCTTCCACACTTCTCCATGCATGAGTGGCCAATGGATTTCTATTTTCTTCCTGGGCCATCACAACTTACACTCCAATGAGCTTCTCTCTTCCTTTGACATCAATGGCAGCGGAATATAAGTTGCTTCTTCTCCCTCTTACGATCAATGACTGAGGGTTTGGTTGTTGATGTGCAATTTGCTCTATAGACTTCTCTTCAAGGACTTATATATTCAATATGGGGCACTTGATGTCTTCCATTCAAACCGAACTACAATCATCATGAGAAAAGACACCTGAAAAACAAGACATTAGTAAAATATGCCTTATGCCTCCTTATAGCTTTTATTGTTGCTTTAGGAGCCAAACATATATGATATTCTTCCGCTGAGCATAAAAGTTGCTTCTACTTTGAATTCTTATAGTTCTAAATGCCTTATGGTTGTTGTATGTATACTCTTTCTTCCAGTCCAACTTTTGTACCAATTTAAAATTACTCATGGTATTACTATTGCATGCAAATACCAACCATTGGTGATGCATTTTAGGCTTACTCTTCATTTTTGTTGCTTCTTGTTTCTTTAGAGATTGTGTTCACTTCTATTGATAATATTAATCGCTTCTCCCTATGATCTCATACTCCTACAAATAGGGATTGTTTCACAAATATTACCAATTGCACCAACAAATTGATACAAATTGGATGTTGTACCAGAAAACCTTCCAAGATTCCTTATCAAAAATAAATGTTCGTTCACATGAAAAGGCTACTCTATCTAAAATCAAGACTACCAATTGACATAGTGATACCAGTTGAAAACTCAGGGACATGTAAAGCTTCTACAAATTGTGTTTATGAACACAATATTGCTAAGCATAAGCAAATTTACCACTTAAATGAAATAAAAGTATTTCACCCATGGTGAAAACCTTTCATTTACTCAACAATATTTCTTCTAGAGGCTAAAAATTATTTCATGTTGTTGCTTACTATAGCAGCTCCCCCTGAGCCAGTGCTCTTCGATATACTACATTTTCTTCCTTGCTTATGCATGGGGATAGATCCTATGGACTTGACTTAACTGTGGGTCTCTTTTCATACCACACTACTACTGCAACTTATCTTATTCTCACAACATAAAGTGTTGTGAACTCCCCTTGAAATCATGTATGTTTCTCTCTCCTGTCTCTTGCTATGTTGATATATTTGAAATAAATTTATTTATTATTTTAATCAGCAAGGGGCTTGGTCATACCTTCAATGTTCAGATGCATCTCATTTGTATAAGATTTTATGCCCACATATGATGTTTTTGGCCTCCCTTGAGGCCACTCTATTCTTTTAATGAAGATAAATAGAGGAGCTATTCCTTGACAAAAAAATTTATTTCCAGCTTCACTTATGTAATTATTTGAGCTTTTTCTTGGTTGCTTATGGTTTGGGGACACTCCTTTTTTTCCTCTTTATTAACTTGAGGCTTGTGTTGATTGCAATTGGAAATTACAGAGGGCATTCTTCCTCATTTATTCAACAATTCCTTTTGATATGGAGCATTGAAGAAAAACTCAGTTTCCTTTTATCTTATATTTACTATCATCCTCAATGGTCAACTTGCTTCATTTTGTTGCATCTTCTTAGATGCATGCCTCAAGATCTCATGTCTACATCCTGATACCTTGTGTCCAAATTTTCCACAGTTGTATAAATCGACATGATATAGGAGTGGGATAAAATGATTGCTATATTTGGATGCATTTCTATCAGAGCTTCACGTGTGGCTAGTATTCCTTCTCCTTGACCCTTTGTGTGTTCTTGGGTTGTTTCTACCCAACAAATTTTGTTCTCTTACATGCCATATATAGTCTATGGATTTATGTCCAAAATTATTGCAAGAAAAAAAATATCCATAGAAGGGCTTCTGAGGACTTTAGATACCTTTTATTTGAGGGCTCTGTCCTTGAGGGGGAAAGGACCTTTGTTGGTTCATCATGTGCCTTCCATGGCCATTTGATTTGTTTCCTTACATTATTCCTTGCTTCTGCTTAAATCTCTTATGGTTTCTCTCCTCACTACTTATTCTTAACATTTTGCTGTCATTTTTTCTTCTTTCATAGGACTTGTGGATTTTGTTGTTGTTGTTTCTTCCTAACAACATCTTTTCCTTTAATGTTGTTAGGACCTTCAAGAAATTTATTGATATTTTGATATTGAGACAAATGATGATTAACCTATTCTAAACCATGTCTCAATGAGACTACTTCATCTTGTATTATCTCACAAAATGCTTCATTTTCATTCAACTGACTTGTCAGCCTTTTTTTCAATTTATTAATTTCGTATTGTTGAGCATAAATATCAACAGTTGTTTTGCTCAAACTTTCAATATCAATTTTATATACTTCCAGCTGCTCATTTTTCCTTATATTTTCTTATGCAAGCTCCTTGATCTCATTTAGAATAGAGATTGACTTCTTCTTGTAGTAAATATTCCCATCTAGATCCATTTCCTCATTATCAGTTGTGCTAGAAACATAATAACAAGTATCTAGGCCCTTTTCTGATTCTCCATAATCCTCCATGGGTCTGAGAGGTACTCCTTCATCACTATAGCGAATGCATTCATTTTCACCTATAGATGAGAACTCATGGGATATTTCTTCGTTCTCACCTTGAGACATTCTTATCTCCTCTTGAGAGGTGTATTCTTCTACTATTGCTATTAATATATGTTTATATGAACATTTATCCCTTTCTTCTAATAATGCACATGCACTAATAGGAGATAAATGATCTATTTATTTAAAATTATCATAGCACAATATCATACCTTCTGAGTGGCTTGGCCTCTCATTTGAGTCTTCTCTTTCATAATATTTGGAGAGATGATCAGTAGCTTTCTCATTGGGAGAAATATATTCTACCTTTTGAGTATTTTTCCTCTCTCTCCTTCTTTTCTTTTATCTAGAAGTAACATCAATAATGTCTAGCTCACAACTAGAGTAGAAAGGCTCTTTAGCCTTCTCTTGAGCCTCGTGATTGTCTCCTCCATATATACAATGGATATTGTCCCATATTTCTCTTGTAGACACATAGTGTCTTACCTTATATGAATCTGACTATGATATTCCTTTTAGTAGAACCATTTTAGCTTCACTATCAAACTCATTCTTTTCTCCATTCACTATGGAGCACCATACATCAACATCCAAAGCCATTAAATAGGATTCCATTCAAACCTTCCACAATACAAAATATGATACATTTAAAAATGGAACCCCTTCTTGTGTAAGCCAAGTTTGATTAGTCATTGCTTCCTTTTGATCTACCTTTAAGTGATTAAGTTATTCCTAAAGGAACCAAGCTCTGATACAAATTGTTGGAAACAATTTTTAATATTGAGAGAGGGAGGGTGAATCGGTATTAAGGCTAACTTTAAGTTTTTATGTGAATTTATATTTTCTCATTCAAACATGGCAACCATTCATGTGATAAACCATTAAAAACTCATAACAGAAGCCATATGAATCAACATAAGCACACACATCATGAGTAGAAAACACGTGAGATAGAGGCTTAATGTGAAAATCCTTCTAGGAGAAAAACCACCAAAGATTCTTTTTTATATGATGTAATAATAACACCTACTCTACTACATCAATGTTTGTGATCCACCACTCACAAGAAGCACCAAATCCATTTGATTTTTTGCTAGAACCCACCAGCAAGAAGCACCAACTCCCTTATTAAGCAGACACCCAATCATCTTACCAGAAGCACCATGTGGAGCACCAACTTCATGGATTTATTGCAAGCACAAACTTGTAGGAGGCACCAACCCCCAAGCCTCCCTCAGACACACACTAGAAGCACCAACTTCATGTATGCAGGCTCCAACCCACATTAAAAGGAACTAATGTTCATTATAGATGGTAACTACTATGCCTGATATTAGCTTAGTTCTCCTCTACTCAGCCCACCCTCCACTCTTTTCTATACTCACTTTGTATTAGCCCATTGTTCTTCTCAACAAAATCCACTAATACATAACCTTCACTGCACTCTTTCCACTATGTAGTAGCACACACACACACACAGGGCTATTTTCTCTCGGCCTTCTTCTTCTGCTCAGGCACTCTTGCCCTCTTTCCTCTGCATAAGCACTCTTGGTCTCTTCTCTACAACACAGGAACACTTGGCATTTTCTCAGCAGCACTCACGTAGAGCTATTCACACAAATCTCTCAATAATTTGGATCCCCCAATTGATCAACTGCAATATTAGGTTTTGTTTCAGTGACACACAATGAATGATGTTGTCTCTACCATCCATCATTATGTTATTCATGCTATTTGAGTGACTTTTGAATGGCTCTCCATCAGGCTACTATTGCATCTCATTGCCTAAATATTGTATCTACATTAAGTATGAGGATGGGTTCATGAGAATTTTCTACACTCAGCAACTGTAGTTGCAACATAATCAATTCAATGAATAGGCACCTGTGTGATTCTCCATACTAATAATTAAATCTCAGCCAACCTACACACTCGAGGAGCCTATCCATTCTTATTAATTTCTCACATACCTCAAAATATATTTTAGTATGGCACTACGGAGCTTGTCTTAGTCCCCATTACTCCTAGGTCAATTTTCTCAATTATCTCTTCATGACATGAGGAGCACTTAGGTATGGTGATTTTTCACCTAGCCATATTTTCAATTCAATTCTTCTTAGTGTGCAAGGGAGAACAAGCATGATTTTTCTAGAGTCACTGTTACTTCTAAAAATCATGGTCCTTTCTATTCTTGAGCCAAAATTTATTTGCACACGCCATTAAACCAAGGACACCAACCTTACTGTGTGCAGTTACTCAATTTATGACTCATCCATGCTTACATAATTTACTCATGGTGAATAGGCTAATTGGTGTATTTGAAAAATATGGAGAACTTCTCCCACAGTTGTTGACTCATGCCTCCATAGTGTCATATTTCCAAAGATGGAACATAGGAAAAATCTAGCACATAAATCCAAATATTTTTCGACTCATCCATGATATTAAACATATTCCATTGTCCAGTTGGAGGCTCAGATGCCCACATGCCTGTATCATTTTTCTTAATATAATTTCTTAAGTTTTAGTAGCTTGTGATCTTCTGACCTGTCCCACTTGTGCCTTAACACCTCTGATCTATATCCTGTAATTTTTCTCCTTCATAGGACTAGGTGGTATGACCTACGGCTAGGCCTCTAAGCGCTAGACCTCCTTGCTACCCTGTGGAGACTGAATTCCCTTTCTTAATATTTCACACCCTTGGTCACCAAAAAAATAAAAAACCATCACATAATATGTTCATAGGGACCCAATTCATATGCATATGTCACCTGAGTTGTAGCCTAGATGCCTTGGTACTCGTAACCTTTTATAAATTGAGTTTCAAATGACTTACAGGTTATAGTCTCCAAGTATGGCCCAAAATCTCCATGTCAGTATTCCATGTCAATATTATGGGTTGGCCCACTAGTGTGTAGCACTTCCAATGCCCGCTCTTCTTCCTTTTCACATTAGTTTTTTAAGTTTTGGGTTTGGCCCACTTTCCACCTGTCGGTCCTTTGTATGCCACTCTGTTTGCTTATCTGTCAGCCCCATTCATGCCCAAATCTCAACTAAAATTTATTTTGGGCTTCCACCTTTTGGGCCTTTCGGGTTCCGACCTTCTGCGACTTTGAAATTTTGGGATTCTGACCTTCTAGGGTTTCGAGATTTCTTCTTCCCTGAATCATTGTAATCCCATAACATTTTTAAATAAGATTTTGGGCTTTTGAACTTCTGGGGTTCCAAGGACTGCTCCTAAGGACTTTAGGTCCTAACTTTGTCTAACCATAAATTTTGATCCATAGGGCCATTTGCAAAATTCAGCATACTGATGGAAATATCTCACCGGGCACTTTCCAACTATACCATTTCCATGACCCTTTATGTTGATCTTATGATGTACAGATGCCTCCAAAATGTGTAACTCTCAACCATCACAATCATATTTTTATGGCTTCTTTAACAATCCTATTACTATGATGATTCTCTAAAATAAAATGCAACAACCATGGGCCTCCCCCTAAGTTTGACACATCAAGCACATCAATGCTAGCCTAGTTACCATCATAGCTAGGCTAGTGGACATCAAAGCCAACATTTTTTTCCACAAACATCCATGCTAATCTGGATGACATCAATACCAATTCTTTTTCCAACTGTCAGATAATGCCAACTTCCCATCACATCTCCTAGTTGTTAATTTTTCATGGAGAAGAATTTTTCTTTACTTTGATAGTTACATTTCTTAAATAACATGTTAAGTTCACCCCAATTAATTATACCATTTTACAGATCTATATTATTAACCATCAGAATATGAAACTATGCAGAAAGAACAATACTATCATCATCATCATCATATAAGCAGCTGAAACTAAAATGTCAAAGGAATAGAAGCATGGACACATAGAGACACCAGGATTGGTCCCAGACTAGGGAAAAACCCTTGCAAATTATTCTTCTTAGATCTTCATCAAATGATTCAGCAATAAGAGTACAATGATCCATAAATACATATCTTTATGATGAGAAAATAACTAGTATACACGAAATAAAACCATAACCTTACTTCTGCATGAAGGAGCCTGAATCTGAGAACTGAAATGCACTGACACTAGTTGTAGAAAACTGAGGAATACGAATAATACTAAATGAGGACTATAGATACATCTTGCAATGGAAACAAATAGATATCATCAATATATTAGTAGATATATAATACCAAAACACGGATCTGATAGATCACCAAATGATATCAACTCTGAAGTCCTAGATCTGAATCTAGGAAACTGTCAATGATTGTTTTGACGCAACCCTAATTGAAAAAATGATGTTTGGAAGCACTGCGCAAGAAACTAACTGTGAATCAAATCTAATCTAGCCAGAAAATATCTAGGTCGCAACCTTAACACGCTCTTCCAGTGGCTCTAGAATCCTTGGCCGCTACCAAGACACTATGTGCCTATGGCTCTACTTTAGATCATCCCGATATAACCTCAAAAGCTTGTTCGCGCCCTTAATAAGCTATGCCAGTGGCTTTGGGGTCATTGGATGCAAGCATAACACACCATCCTGCGGCTCTGCTAAGTTAAGCTGCTACCTTAACCCTTCCTGCCTGCGAAACTTCTTCAGATCACCCAGATCTGATACAAGATCATGCATGTGATCTTGACCCTTTGTGTGAGCTCCTCCTGATGTACCTATGCAAGCAAGAAACATGAAATACGAACAAAAACCAAAATAACATGTAGCAGATCTCATGAGCGAATGTGTGCAAATTAAATTGGGGTCGCTTCTATTTATAACTTTGTGAGGGTCCACTTGGGTCTTTGACCAAATCAACATGCGGTTAAACCAACCCATAAAATAATAAAATAATTCATAACTTAACTTATGCTTAACCGTTTGGGGAGATCTATAGGTATATTTTGATCCTCTCGAAAAGAGGAATCCAATTAAATTATTATCTCAATCATCTGAGTTGTCTAATGTGGAATTTGACCCTAGTTGAAAAATTAACACTCCCTCTCAACTTGGAATAATTCCACTTTGCAATCTCTGCTTGCATATTTCTACATCAAGGTGTCCTCATGGCTAAACTTAATCTGTCAATATATGTTCATAGATCAATATTCCATTTTTTTATCTTCATGCATCATCATGTATCGTCAATGAACATCTTTGTCATGTAGTCGTCATGTTGTGAACCTTTCTCATTATAAATCATCAATGTACTCTTCATGATTATTTCTACTTGTCTCGTGAGTGTTCCTGCTCATATATTGTAAATTATCAGATCTATAAGAATAATTTGTCGCCGGTGTGGAGCTTGGGTTACCACCCTTCACTCATTAGGTTATCATCCTAGAATCTATGCCATTGGGCTAATACCCGAAATATCATCAACGGAGAGCATATAATCAAGGAGTACATCTCAACCTATAACCACATCGGGTAGCGCATCTTGACTCAGAATCTCATGGGGGAGCTATACCTCTACAACCCCATATATAGCAATAGGATACCCACCCATGCAGGGGAGATCATCTCGACCCTGGTATCACATCGAGAGCTCACTCTCAACCTTGAGCCGCATAGGGTTATCTCAACCCATCCTATTTCCTAATGATCTTCCCATCGATGACCCTGAATAGTCATGTGGTAGAACACTTACATCATAATCCAATTAGGTTGTACACCCCAAGTACAATCTCAACTCCTTAGCCAAACAAGGAGTAGTATTCCCAACAAGACCTACTTGTGGGTATGATGCCAACTAGGGTAAACTCTACAAAGACCAGGTAGGGGAGTAGAATTATCTGACCTTATGAAGATATGGGAACAACATTCTCAACCCTAGGTAACATATAGGGAATACACCCTATTTTCCAAAGTTCCCTCAAACCCAAGAGCCCTCTATCTCAATTTGATCTAGGTGGATATTGGTGGCCACCCACCTAATCCACTTGGGGCCCCACCATCGTCCCTTTCAGTTTTTCATTTTTAGCACAACTTACTATTTTTGACAGTTTTTCGGGTCCTGAACTTCCAGAGCCCATTTGAGGCCCTAAACGATGTTTTTTGGGAAAGCTAAGAGAAACAAAGGCTATCTTTCTTGCATCAAAATTTGTATTCCTCGGATAGATATTTCTAATGAGGTATAGTGCAAATCAAATGGAGATTGTATGCCAAAGTTACATCCCCGGGAAGTTGAAACACCAATTTACCCAAATTTGGCCCACAATTTTGGTGCTTCATCTCCTAGGGTTAGGGTATTGGATGTTTAGGGTTTTCCATTATTTCTAAATAATAAATAGGTCCTCGAGCCTCATTGTATCTCAGTTGAGAGGCCTGTAGCCGCCATATTTCTTTTCAAAGATAAGCTACCAGCGTCGTAGCTAGTTTATTTATATTCTGTTTGTAAGAAAATTTCAGTTCTTTGATATTAATGGAATGAAGTGTTATTTCCACTGCATATTTGTATTTATGGTTACATGTGTATTATGTTTTCATTTCTGCATAAATCTGGATCAGCGGTATCCGAGCGGCCTTCTTTTTCTTGATCCTTCTTTGCATGTCCCCAACGAGGTCGGGGTATAAGGAGTTGGGGCTCGATCTGGTTGAACCTTTGCAAGATCAGCCTCGCAAACCCCGACAGCCACCCATAGGGACGAAAAGAAAGATGAGGGACTAGGATATCCTATAAAAATATTGCTCGAGGAGGCCCTCGAAAAAAAAAGGAACGTGATGATGGATAACTTGCCTAGATCCTTCAACGACTACCCACCGGTGGTGCATCTGCATCCAACAGCCACTTTGGAGGTATGAATCCCTTTAAGGTACAATTAAACTTTGACATTACCATATTTGAGGGTCAAATAGATGCAGATTTCATAGATAGATGGTTGAATCTATTAGAAGGATATTTCCTGGTTCATGACTTTTCTGACCGAGAGAAGATCATTTTTTCACTCCTCAAAGCTATCCTCCATGTCAAGGACTGGTGGGAAACCTACTATGAGAAAAAGGATGAGACAGAACCCTCTCTATTCTTAGCCGTACCCACTTGGAATTATTTCCAGGATGCCATCAAGGAAAAATACTATCCCATGGGAGCTATGAGGACAAGTACACACAATGGACCACGCTGCAAAAGCAAAGGGCTCAAGACGTGCATGAGCTGACGAATCTGTTCCATACCCTGCGCACAAAGTTGGGTATCAAAGATGCGGAGAAAATAGTTGGTGCTAAAGTATCGCAGTTATCTACAAAAATACATTCAGGAGGAAATGGAGTTCCCCGACATCTCCTCGCTTGGTACGAAATACTGATATGATGACAAGATTGAGAAAAAATTCAAGCAGAAGAAGCGAGACTTTGGATATGAAAATCAAAAGAAAGGGAAAGGTGCCCCAAAACCGTATAACAAAGTACAAAGCTAAGGCATGGTAGCCCAAGACAACCTGCCAAAGCCACAAGTAAAGAACAACACCGCGAAGCCAAATAAGGACACGGGAAAGTGGTGTGAGTTCCATAAGAGCTCCACTCACAACACAAGTGAGTGTTGGGCCAAGTAGTCGCTCGTGGCTGAGATGAGGGCTTCTGAATTAGATGCATGCTCTCACTCTGAATCAGAACCTGACAAGGGGAATGACAAAGGGAAACAAATTATTGATGCAGAGGCCAACGCCACTGTTGCCACTGCGAAGATCCAGGAGGAGGAACTAGAAGATCTAGAGGAGGCAAAATGTCTCTTCCACTCCCAGATGTGGGTAAATGGTTCCCTGATATAGTTCATTGTCAATAATGGGAGCCAAAAGAACCTCATTTCAGCAGATGTCGTGAAGCGGTTGGGCTTGTCGACCACAACGCACCCACAACCATACACCATTGGGTGGTTGCACCAAGGACGGGATCTTCATGTCATCCAACTGTGCCGCTTTCCCTATACCATCAAGCCCTTCACAGATGAGGTATTATGTGACATTGCTCCTATTGATGTTTCTGATGTATTATTAGGCCAATCATACTTGTGGAAGCAACATGCTATGTATGATTCACGGCCTCGCATTGTTATTTTTACCTTGGGAAATAATCTGTACAGGATACCACAGATACCACGACCTACCACTATCTATTTCGTTACTGCAAAAAAATGCAGTAAGCTCATTTCCCAAACTAGGAAATTTGTTTTCCTAATGATATTCCCCCAGGGCAAGAAGAAGATTGTGTCCACGACCTCCAGACATGGCTCCTCTACATGAAAAAAACAAATGGACAAGGTTGTGGAGGAGTACGGGGACATTTTCACCTCACCCATAGGGGTGCCTCTGCACTTTCAGGTTAAGCACCCCATTGATTTGACCCTAGGTGCGCCGCTATCCAACGAACCGATCTATCATCGCTCTATTCTTGAGAACAGTAAAATCAAGAGGCAGATTCAGGAGCTTCTACAGAAAGGCCACATCCGGCCAAGTTCATCGCCCTATGGGAGCCCGATCATGTTATTATAGAAGAAGGATGGGACTTGGAGACTTTGTATTGACTATCGGGTGCTAAACAAGATCACTGTTCGGAATAGGTACCTGATCCCACGGATTGATGACCTTCTAGACCAACTCAAAAGGGCGAAATATTTCAGCAAGATCGACTTGAAGTCTGGGTATCACCAAGTATCCATCGAACCCTTCGCTGTGTGGAAGACTGCCTTTAGAGACAAGGAGGGCATTTTCAAATGGTTGGTCATGCCTTTTGGGTTGACGAATGCTCCCGTAACCTTCATGAGGTTAATGGACGACATCTTGAGGCCATTCACCAACTCATTTTTATTATTTTACTTGGATGAAATTCTGATCTTCCGCCAGACTTGGGAAGAGCACCTCCACCACATCCGACAAGTCCTCCAAACACTACGACAACACAAGTTGTGTGCCAATTTTGAGAAGTGCACTTTTGGCATGACTCAAGTTTAATATCTGGGTTAAATTATTGATGAAAGGGGGGTGCATGTGGATCCAGCCAAGATCTAAGTTATTCGAGACTGCCCAACCCCAACCACTCTAACAAAGCTTCGCAGCTTTCTGGGTCTTGCTAATTTGTACCACAGGTTCGTGTTGGGATTCTCTCATATAACGTGGCCCTTGAGTCAAGTCACCAAGGGAGGAGTGAGAGAAAAATTATTTTGGTCAGAATCTCAACAAAAGGCAGTCATAGAATTGAAACATCTCATCTATTCTGCCCCAGTGCTCACATTACCAGATTTGCAATAACCATTTGAGATTGAGACAGATGCCTCTGAATATTCTATTGGGGCAGTTCTAACTCAATAGGGGCATCGAGTGGCATATCACAGTGAGACATTGTCTGACACAGTTTGCAAGTATCCTACTTATGACAAAGAAGTATTCCATTGTGTAGGCTTGTTGACAATGGAAGCATTAAATTTTGGGGAAGGAAACAATCATCCACACATACCATCGACCCCTTCAGTTCATACAAACACAAGGGAAGTTACAGGATGATCACCATTAGAAGTGGTCCACATATCTGCAACATTTTCATTTGAACATCAAGTACAAGAAGGGTAGCACCAATAATGTTGTAGAATGCCTCAACTGACCACTGATCATGGCACTAACCGTCGTTCTCAACTCTTTTGGGAACGAGAATTCTGATTGGTCGCTTCTCTACAAGAGCGATCCACAATTTAGCCACACATACAAGGCACTCTTGGGGAGTACACAAGTTTCAAATTTTCACCTCCAAGATGCACTGTTATGTCACCTGGGACACCTTTGTGTTCCTGAAAGAGAGCGTGCAAAGATGATATGGGAAGCACACTACAGTTGAGTCGCTGGGAATTTCAGGGTTGAGAAAACAGTGGCAGTACTACAGAAGTATTTCTATTGGCCGAATCTTCGACAAGATTCCGGGAAGTACATCAGATCCTGCACTGATTGCGCTATTGCCAAACTGAACATCAAGAAGCAAGGCCTCTATACTCCTCTACCTACCCCTATTTGACCTTGGGAATCCATATCCATGGATTACATGTCAGGTATTCCTTCTACTAAGCATGGAAATGACTGTGTTTTCATGGTCGTTGACAGATTCTCGAAGATGGCCATTATGGTGGCCTGCAAGAAGAATATCACAACAAAAGCCACTACTAAGCTCTTCTTTGAATGAGTTTGGGTGCACTTTGGGATCCCACAGTCTATCATATCAGATCGTGATAGCAGGTTCCTCAACACATTTTGGTCTAGCCTCTAGTCAATGTTGGACACCAAGCTCACCAAGTCCACAACTTTCCATCCCCAAACGGATGGCCAGATAGAGGTCATCAACATGATGATTGTACACATTATGCGCATGTAAAATTCAAAGCATCCACGCACATGGGATGAGAGCCTCCCCTATGTGCAACAAAGTTATAATCAGTCTCTCCACAGCTCAACTGGCCACAGCTCCTTTCAAGTGGGCTTGGAATTCCAGCCATTATGTCCCATTGACGTAGCCATACCATTTGCATCTACTCAGGCCGATTCAGCTCATGTCTAGTCTGAAGATGACAAAGCGAACAACTTCATCGGGCGCATTTAGCACATCTGCCAAAAATTTCATGACATATTGGATAGAGCCAATGCTAATTACAAGCAATGACATGATCAACATCGGGTACCACACAACTTCTAGGTGAGTGACAAAGTGTGGCTACATTTTCAGAAGGAGCACCTCATTGGACCCCACCGCAAGCTTCACCTGCTCCGATATGGCCATACACCATCACCAAGGCAGTAGGGAACAATGCCTTCGAGCTCAGTATTCCACCATTCCTTGGTCTGCACCCAATATTCAATGTGGACTACCTTTGTCCCTACTTTCCACGTCTACTGGACACCTTTGACATTGCAGAACAACTCACAATAACAAAGTTAAACCTAGACTGCATGGAACAGGCCACCACATATCGTATCATGTATATGTAAATAAGGAACACTCACCAATAGAGGATCCAAATTTATCGGGTTGTCAAAGTTGGCCAACTCCTGTACCAAGGCAAGTGGTTCACCAAGGACCAAGTTTAGCAGAAGTTTCCTCATCTCATGGAGGAACTCAAAGCAATGGGGACCATTGCTTCCTAAGGGGGAGGAATGATACAGGTGGATATTGGTGGCCACCCACCTAATCCACTTGGGGCCCCACCATTGTCCCTTTCAGTTTTTCAGTTTCGGCACAACTTACTATTTTTGACAATTTTTCGGGTCTTGGACTTTCGGAGCCATTTTGAGGTCCTAAACAACTTTTTTTGGGAAAATAGCAAGCAACCAAGCCTATAATTCTTACATAAAAATTTTTAGTCCTCGAATAGATCTTTCTAACAAGGTATTGTGCACGTCAAACGAAGATCGTATGCCAAAGTTACGTCTTCGGGAAGTTGAAACACCAATTTACCCAAACAGGGCCCATAGTTTCGGCGCTTCATCTCCTAGGGTTAGGGTTTTGGATGTTTAAGGTTTTCAATTGTTTCTAAATAATAAACATGCACTCAAGCCTCATTGTAACTCATTTCAGAGGCCTGTAGCTGCCACATCTCTTCTTAGAGATAAGCTACCAGTGCCCTAGCTAGTTTATTTCTATTATGTATGTAAGAAAATTTCAATTCTTCGATATTAATGAAATGAAGTGTTATTTCCGCTGCATATTTGTATTTATGGTTACATGTGTATTCTGTCGCATTCCTACATAAATATGGATCACAATTCCTCATTCTGGGAGCTCAAACTGAGAGGAAGAGTTACCTTAGTGTCCTCGATCAGTGCTACTCTCATATGGTATCTATCGCTTTATGTTCCTATAGGACATCAAATCAAGTGTTATGATAGAACATACATAATCATGTAAATCACAAAAAGATACCAATCATAGCAAGATAACATAGCCATCCTCCCTTTCACTGAGGTGTCAATCACACATGGATATTATAATCATCCTCCCTCTCATGGAGGTGTCGATCACAAGCCTAAGATTGTCTTGAACAACTTCACTATATCAAATAAGTGGATAAATCACAGTCCCAACTATATGTATTTAGGATTTCATCATAGTGTATCCATTTATTCTCCATATCATGCTCGGTCAGCTCTCTAAGGAGCTTCTACATCATGCATCACGGCTAGCCTTGCTAGCACGATTGTACCCGACCTCGGTCGTGCTATGGAATTCTCAACCAGGCTATTATGGCATATCTCATACTAAGGCAGCATCCAAATGTGCGCATCAATACTAATCCCAAACATCATCAATTTATTCATGCATCTACATATCATGGGATACATATCTCAACCTTTAAGAGTAGAACAAATAAAAATATGTTTGGTGGGAATTCTAGGTGAAGTAGCTCAATCATGAGTTTAATCATGTTCTATACATATCATATATGGATGGATGTTAAAAACAGAACATCAATGCTTCAACCAATTAATAGATTCCATGTAATGTTCAATCCACATTTGAACTTTAAATCAGAGTGTCCAAGGATTTATATTACACAAATACATTTCAATATTATTTCACTATCGAATTTCTTTCCCAAATTTCAAAAATCAATTCATCATGCCATGATACATCATTACCATATTCATAATTCATCTTCCTCTTACTTATATTTTTCATAGCCTCATCACTTGTCAAGGATAGGCTATGAGTATGTATAATCAAAGCCATAATCAAATTCAAGGCCATACCTTGTAACTCATTATCCTGAATTCATCGCCTAACAGTAAAATATAAACAAATTTGAATCAAGGAGCTTGCATCACGCAATGCTTTCTACAAGCATAATGCCTTGCCATGCCAACATATCCAGCCTTACTCAAATCAATGTTGTGTCAATAAAATCAGCTCATCAAAGTTTAGAAGTCAATCAAAATGTAGAAATTATACAAATAATATGTATACCAATAGATTCAATCCAATCATGCGATATGCTAAGGCGAGATATTGAATCCTTCTACAAATTAATTACAAAAAATAAACACGATCCCACAATCACACCATGTAAAAGAAAGAAGAAAATAAATCCCCAACACATATATTTTTCCTGGGAAAGCTTACTGCTCAAAACCCCTCTATCTCTATTGTATAATGAACCAGGGAATCATGAAACAATACAATGCACTCTTCTCACAAGAGTCTATTGCACTATCCTGACTGTCTCACACTGATTTGGACAAAATTGGGCTAGTAATTACCCAATTCTCAACCTATGCTCAGCCTGCCTTTCTTACGCAATCCCTAGGAAATTAATCCATATTAAATATGATAATTAGCCTTCCTTGACTACGCAATACATCATGGGCATCCGATGGTGTATATAATTGTGCCCAGGCAATTTTCTATAAGTAAAACTGATAGATAACTTCCCTTTAACCTCTGTATCAACTGGGTCTTCATCAGAACTGACATGGATGCACTATTAATATTAAATCATCAGTCACTTGACAGATCACTACATGTGAATTAAATATAATTTAATTCACTTGACCTCTCACTAGTGCAACAAATCAGTTACAACTAGTTAGACTGGCTTTAACTCACTTAATTGAGTTAATTGATCTCTCATGCATTAAACTAATGCACTAACTACATCTTGGACTCTAAAACAAATAGAATCACTCTACATGCCTCACCAACCACCCTCAAGTCAAATTTCATGAGCTAATTGAGTCTATCACACTCAGTTAACTATTACAAGTGATTATGAGATAAGATTACAATTTAGTGTCCAATTTATTTAAGGGATAAATAATTTTTACACACATTTCTTCTAATTTAATTAATAAATAATTAAATCAAAAGTCTCCATGGTAGCCATTTCTGGATGCCATTTTTTGGATGTTGTTTTTGGATGCCAATTTCACTATTTCTTGTTGCAAATTTCAACACTCCCTCTCAATAAGAAAGGAATCAATCTGTCTCAATCCGGTACATTTGGAATGCTCTTGCATGCAACACTTATCTAGTGTTTTTCGCACATGAAACTATACTAAAACTGAATAGCCTCCAAACAAATGAATCAATATAATGCATCTGTCATCACATTCTTCTGACTGCTGGATCTTATTGCACATGTCTACTGGACTCTCTACGTTGCTAACATCTGCATCCATGCACTCTACATTGCTGCCAACTCTGATCTGCCCTCCAGTATCCAAAACCTATCACTATGATTTATGTCCTACTGACATCTGACTCCATCAATATAACTGATCCTTCATGCTATTGTTATATTGTGGGCTCCTCGTAGCTAAGTTAGATCCATGAGATAAACCATCTCAATGAACCCTGCCCAAATTTCTTCTTGGAATTAATTATGCACATCGCCCCACCCCACACCTGGAGGTATAGCTGCATGTACTCCTTCTACCCGTCTAGCTTGAAATTTCCTCCTCCTGGAGGTCTCTTCTTGAGTGGACTCTTCCACTCAGTCTCCTCCCCAATTATTGTGGCTTCTCCACAACCTTCTGAGACTGCTTCTGAGGCTGCATGTTGAGAGATAATTTCTCCTTCTCAACCACCAAGTCACTAACCATTGCTTTGCTCCTCAAATCCTTGCATGCATCCTCAACCTTGAGAGCATACAAATTCTTTACTATTACATCGATTTGCTTCACTTGTCCCATGGCTATGTGTTTAAGGAAAATTTTTCCTTTTCTAAAAACTACTTCATAACCACGTTCTTCCAATACCGCTACAGAGATAATATTATTCCTTAGGCTTGGCACATGAAAAACATCTGCTATTCTAAGATGGGAGCCATTCTCCCTTTGAAAGGTAATTGTACCTATGCCAGTAGTGTTATACCTCTCGTCATCTCCAAACTCTATGCTCTGCTGGAGGTCCTTCTCCTCCAAGTCACTGAAGAGATATCTATTCCTCGTCATAAGGAATGAGGCACCACTGTCTAAATACCACATGCATCCCATTACAGTTTTTTCTATGCATGAAATGAGAGTAAAATCAAGCTTGAACTGGGAAGCCAATGCTTCACCCGCTGCAACTGCACCCTCCTTCTTTCTTGCCTTATTTTGTGGACAATTTTTAGCATAGTTCCCATGCTCGTGAAAGTGAAATCATTTGATCTTGGACAAGTATCTCTTGAAATTTTTGCCTTGGGACTTCTCTCCCTTGGTTTTCTTTGCTTTTCTGAATCGCGCACATTGTAATTTTCCCGTCGTCGCAAAATTTTCTAAAAAAAGATATGATTTTAAATCAACGATATATCCCTCATACGAGCTCTGATTCAACCCTTTTTTTTTCAATTTGGGTATTTTTTCGCAAAGAATCCAAATATGCTATTTTTTTGAAAATTTTGTATCAAAATTTTCAGATATTCTCTACAAAATCGCCGCCCAAACAATTCCTGCTCTAATACCATGTAGAAATTATACAAAAAATATGTATACCAATGGATTCAATCCGATCATGTGATATGATAATGCAAGATACTGTATCCTTCTACAAATTAATTGCATAAAATAAACATGATCGCACAATCACACCATGTAAAAGAAAGAAGCAAATCAATCCACAACACAGATATTTTTCTTGGGGAAAGCTTGCTGCTCAAAACCCCTCTATCTCTATTGTATAATGAACCAAGGAATTATGAAACAATACAAAATTACTCTTCTCACAAGAGTCTGTTTCACTATCCTGACTATCTCACACTGATCTGGAAAAAATTGGGCTAGTAATTAGCCAATTCTTAGCCTCTGCTCAACCTTCCTTGCTTACAAAATCCCTAGGTAATTAATCCCTATTAAATAGGATAATTAGCCCTCCTTGACTGTGCAATACATCATGGGCATCTAATGGTGTATATAATTGCGACTGAGCAATTTTATATAAATACAACTGATAGATAACTTCCCTTTAACCTCTGTCTCAATTGGTTCTTCATCGGAATTGACATGCATGTAGCTATTAATATTAAATCATCATTCACTTGATAGATCACTGCATGTGAATTAAATCTGATTTAATTCACTTGACCTCCCCCTAGTGCAACAATCAGTTACAACTAGTTAGACTGGCTTTAACTCACTTAATTGAGTTAATTGATTTCTAATGCATTAAATTAAACACTAACTACAACTTGGACTCTAAAACAAATAGAATCACTCTGCATCTCACCAACCACCCTCAAGTCAAATTTCATGAGCTAACTGAGTCTATCACACTCAGTTAACTATTACAAGTGATTATGAGATAAGATTACAATTTATTGTCCAATTTATTTAAGAGATAAATAAATTTGACACACATTTCTTCTAATTTAATTAATAAATAATTAAATCAAAAGCCTCCATGGTAGTCATTTATGGATGCCATTTTCTGGATGTTGTTTCTAGATGTCAATTTCACTGTTTCTTGTTGCAAATTTCAAAACAAAACTATTATAAAATACATTTATTTCATAGTATCAATTATTTTATCCAGAGACAGGTAGAGCACATATCAATTCTTGACTTCATTTCATGTCAAGATCTCAAGTCAATCATTTAACATGTCATTATAGGTCATTTCCATCATTATATGCAAGTGTATACACATCAAGGTTAAGTCATGCATGTTCATACTAATTCACAACAACCATTGTGCTAGGAACGAGGAGGCCAATACATAACCATAATTTTGTATACTCACACATGAAATTGAAGGTCACTATGCCCACATAGCATTTTCATCTGGGAAAATTGACTATCACCAGATAAAATCATGCCAAATCCAAATGTGTGATCATGGTAAGATATATAATTATAGACATATCACAATCATGAGCCATCATTTCAAAAGTGCCAAACACATTTTATCAATATCAATCAGCCAAAATATGTAGCACAATCCTCAAACATAATGACATATCCAAATGAATGTTTTAGTCACCTGCACGAACAAGTTCGGTTCAAACATACGAAATTTTCATGTTGAAGGATATTACTGGTATCTGCAATACATCTGCAGAAGTAATACCTTCCAAGTGACCATATGATTTCATGCTAAATTCCAACCATTCCAAAAATCAGTTTACAATGGAAAGACAAATCATAGAGAGTATAGACCAAATTCATTGTACATAACTTCAATTATGTGTCTATCAGGCATAGTCACATCTATGAGCCTTCCTTTGCATGAATGAG
Source organism: Pinus albicaulis (assembly GCA_034641835.2). Classification (NCBI taxonomy): domain Eukaryota; kingdom Viridiplantae; phylum Streptophyta; class Pinopsida; order Pinales; family Pinaceae; genus Pinus; species Pinus albicaulis. The sequence goes on along the minus strand of CM076571.1, from coordinate 970,726,116 downwards.
GCTCAGACCTTTGTTGTAGATCAAAAATGCCAAACACTCATAAATCATATTTCAATAGATCATAGACTAGCAACATGAGTAAGAATATTTTAGAATGAGAATACACTTCATTCATGTGATCAACCTGTCTTCCATGGAGTCATGCAATAGGACATCATAAACACATATCTATCATGATCATCAAGATCATGTCATCAATATTTCATCAAGGGCTGGACTTGAAATATTAGGTAGGCGGGCTGATGTGACAACACAATTTTATGATCCAAATAGCAATAATTCAAGTTAGAGCATTTAATTTCACCGCATATAGTCAAAGATCTTAAACATCAATCTCATAGATATGCCTCTGTCATCACGGTTTCCAATACCAAACATATCATAATCAATAGGATAAAGCTAGATTATTCAACATACTAATAAAGTGCAATCACTCATTTTCCATGAGCTTTCATCATGCTTATCACAATCATTATTGATACCATATCAAGAGTCAAGAGTACCATCCACTAGAGTCAAAATCAGGATCTCAAAAAAAAAATAGATCAAGTTATGCCACTATATCTAAGATCAACAATCACATCAAGTAATCATGTAGAATCAAGATCAAAACATCCAATACGAGGTGCAACATTTCATCATAGGAAACATAAATCCCAATAACTCTTATATGCATGCATGAGCCATCTAAGAAGTAGAAATTCTAAATATACCGTAGGGCTTACCTAGTCTTCCAATGTTGTAGTTGAATCATAATATTTAATAATATACCATGCACACCTTGTTGTATTACATGTGAACCTTCACATATGAAGATTGTAGTGCTCAAGTACCTCTTTACCTTTTCCAGATCTAGCCATCTTTCTTGCATTTCTAGATCTAGCCTTTTTTCCTGCATTTCCAAAGATCCTCAAGAGATATCCACTCATCACATTTCATCATGGAGGTTAGAAATATCAAGGTGCTCAAATATACATGTAGGAAGTAATGACTAGAAACAATAATCATAGAAGTCATATCCATAATTGTAAACAATAAGAAGGTTCTAAGTCAAGGAATACTTATCTTAAATGAGAGATGATCCTCTCCCTCTCAAACCAACCTTTAAGAGACATCCAATAACCAAAAAACAATGATGCCTTCAATCAGCAACCTTATCAATACCCAGGTCAACTATCAAATCGATCCAAGTACTTAAGTATCTTTACAAAGGCTATGTGAGGGTTTCATACACCAAATCTCAATACTTTACCATAAACCAGGGTTTCTCTCAAACCCTTATCCACTAGCTGCCTAAGATTTTCTTCATATGCTAGAATTCTTTTAGGTCTATACCATCCTCTTCTTGCTTCCATAAAAGTGTCTCCTTGGGGTGATCTCCGTGGATTTTCTTCAAAAAGATCTGATACCATGTTAATTTTTCATAGAGAATCATTTTTATTTACTTTGATAATTACATTTATTAAATAACACGTTAATTTAACCCCAAATAATTATGCCATTGTACATATCTATATATTTATGAAACCAACTCACAAAATAGAAGAAGAGATAGATCAACACCTTAGAAATCAACCTCTTCAAGGGGGAAACCTCCTTTACATTACATAAATGAACAATTCTTGGATGATACAAATAAAAAAACCTCCTTTCTATATATAGGAGTCCATGGGGTCACAATATAATCCTAGCTGACCTAACAATACTAATGTAAGGGCACAACAATAACAATAGTGGGATTTTATGGGCACAATAATAAAAATATGGGGACTACAGGGGTACAAAAAGAACAATAAGGGGGATACACTAACAACAATAATGGACTATACTACTAATATAGGGACCTAACATGCCCTTCTCCTTCAAAAAAGTGTTTTCCTCAATTGTTGAGCAGTTCTAGATGCTTTTGTATATACTCTGTTAGTGTCAGTATTTGCATTCTTCCACCAGTGATCAAAATTAACTCTTTCATGTCATGTTAGGGGTGCCACTCAAAAAAAAATTGTTATTCCACTAGGTCATGCAAAATTTTTGTCACTTGGTGTAGATTTTAATCAAGGTTCACTCTTTTAAAAAAAAATCATCTTATCACTTACTGACTCATTTTATCACTATGTTGAGTGTTCATTATTCATGATTATTTATCATTTTTAAAGTCATATCATCATGAAGTCCATTTAGTCAATGTGTCCATTAGGTCTTAGGGATTTTAAGGTACATTAATTTATCATTTCCATTGCATAAAAGACCGGCAAGACTAAGGGTGATCAATAAATTCACTTTACCATGTAAAGTTAAAATGTAAATATCTAGTTTTTATTCCATTATGTAATTTTATGTTTTCTCAATATGTAATAAGTTCATGGTTCTAAGATAGCTTCCAACTCAAAGGTTTCATGTGCCAAGAAAGCTCAGAATTTTAAAGTCTAAAGTGTTCTCAATCCATCAAATGATCAATCTCCAAAGATCAAAAAAAAAGTGAAAGGTAAATATTTCAAAGTTTAAAGTGAATGAGAAGAAGAAAAGTGGGTCCCAAAGGAAAATTCATTCAAATCATCAAGTATAAAGCCCATCACAAGACAAATAAAGCACTCATTTTCTCTCCCAACCATCGAGCTCACACTCCCTCAGCTTGAAAAACAAGTTTGCAGGGTCAAAATTCAAATTTTGGGTGGCGCTGCACTCCTGGAGGTAAGGAGTTGTGCTCCAATAAAGGCATTGCACTCATGGAGAAGTACGTTGCATTCCTGGCAGTTAGGCGCTGCACTCCTACAAGTCGTGCTACGCTCCTGCCCAGTTTCACTCACAACCTTAAAAAATTTGTGCAAGTGCTCCAAACCACCAACAAAGGGTTTCTCCACCTCATGAAAAGTAAGCAACACCATTTTGTGCCCTCCTTGAATTTCCCATTTGCAAATTTAAATTTTTAAATATCTCATTCAAATTTGCAAATTTTTTAAGCTAAGAAACCATAGATTTCATTCCTACAACCCTAAATTGTTCCCTAGACCCTGCATTCCCTTCCCATATCACAGTGAAGCCTATCCCTATCCCTACATCACTAAATCCCTGTCCCCAAGCTACATTTCCCAAAACCCTAGTTCCTAGACTACAAATTTCCTAGGTATCTTCCCCTATACATATAATAAATTTCACCATCTCATTTCCCTAAGTATTTTTATCCCATACCAGTCCCCTAAGTTTCCTAAATTCCTTCCCTATTCCCCCAATTTTTCCTACTCCCATCCCCACTCCCTAAACCTATTTTCCATTCCCCTTTCCCTTCCCTAGGGTTTCAAAACTAAAAAACACCATGGAGGAGGAAGCTAGAGATTTCATGGAGGAATAGGAGGACAAAGATGAAATAAGACCTCACAATAGAGGAATAATTTTGAGGCTTGAGCCCACCAATCCTAGAGAGCTGATGTCCTCACCCATGAAAGTCTCTTGCTTTGAATATGTTTTTTGCCTTGATTTCTACCAAATGATCCAAAGAGTTCAACACCACCCTGTTTTGAAAAGAGTTTTCATGTAAAACCTTAAAGACAATCAGGCAACCCTTGTAGGTGTGACCTTCACCATATCCACACCTATCATTGTTGTTGCTACAAAGATACCTAATATGGGTGAGAAGTGGTTTAAAGCCAAAGACCTGGATGACTAGTAATATGAACCATTCATCAAACCAAGGTACATAAATGAGAGAAAGAGAGTCTTCCCTTTCAGTTACCTTCTTGATAGGTATACCCTCATGATGAAAATCATCATGAAGTACTTCTCTTATGAAGGAAGGTTATACAAACTTTACACATATCATATTAGACTACTCATGCACTTCACAAGAGTCAATTTTCTCAATATCCCATACTATTTGTTCAGGAGCATAGAAAAAATGGTCTACATAGTACCGAAGAGAGAATACGATCAGAAAATGAAGAGCCTCTTTCATCACTCTTTGATCAAAATCATTGTATTCCATCATCTAAATTAGTTTTACATTTCATGGGATACCTTCATTGCCAATGATGTTTTCACTGCTCCATAAACACAACATGTTGAAATCATCCATCCTTCATCTCAACCCTCTGCATCTATTCCTCCATCAGATCAACCTACTAGACCCATATCATCACCATCATCAGTATTTCAAAGTCATATCGGGTCATCTAATAGAGTTGTGGTCAAAGAACCTAAAAATAGCAAAGAGGCGAGAAAGAAAAATAGATCAAGACCTATCAGAAGGGACCTAGGTAGGTGTTTTCTCCACAGATTGTCGAAGGGGTCTTTCCTTCTTCATCAGCAAAACAAGTACAAAAGGGAAATCAAAAGCAGAAAGAGGCAGTTGCGCATGAGGAATTCATGCAAGAGGATGAGGACCCTCATGATGAGGAAATAGATTTTAACCTAGTTTAATTGGATCAACAGGATGATCACGAGGACTCAATATTGATTGTAAAAGAGAATGATTCCCAAATTAGAGAGTTGCAAACTAATTTGGATAGAGCTCAGTTTTTCATTTCATTTCTTGAGCACAAGAATAAGCAGCTGAAGGATCAGCAAGTACTTATGGAGCTAGAGCTGCTAAAAAAAAAAGAGAGGTAAAGACATGATGCCACTTGATGATCCTGATCAATATGAAATTCAAACCAGCAGAACAAGACCAAAGACAAGGGGTCTTAAGAGGGCTTTACAACAACAGAATATTAAGGATGAAAAACTCACTTTTGAGGAGAGGTGATCCGGGTGGATATTGGTGGCCACCTGCTTCCCTTGGCCCCCCACCATTGTCTCTTTCGATTTTCGGTTTAGCCTGCTCCTATTTTTAGCGATTTTCGGGTCCTGAACTTCGGAGCCGTTTGAGGCAAACCTAAACGACGTTTTTTGGGTATGAAAGCGCTAGCGAATTTTCGGATAAAATTCGTCTGACAAATTTCATCAATCTCGGGATTTAAAAGGAAAAAATAGTCAATTTAGGCACTTTTTATAAGCAAATTTGGGCAAACTGGCGGGGAAAAAGGTCAAAAAACACCCTAAAAATAATGTTTCTGCCCTGTTTTTTAGCTAGGTGTTGCGCTCCTTATTAGTATTGGGAGATTGACTTTTTTTAGGGTCAAAAATTATCATTTTTGGAAACCAGGGAAAGTTTTGGAAAACAAAAAGGACAAGCTTTCCAATGAGCTATCCTGAGCTCAATTTCAACATCAACAACCCATTCAAATGTTGAGCTGAAGATGGTGCTGTGCTCGTGACACTCGCGCTGCGCTCCTGACCATTCTCTATTTTTCCTATTTTTTTCTAGTTTTCTCAGTTTCACCATGGAAAATCATGTTTTTAACAACGTAAGTGATGGATGTAAATTTAATTATGATGTTTTTTAGTTACCTATGGATAAATACATTATGTAAAACTCTTTGTGAGGATTGATGAATTAGTTTCACTAAAGTCAGGGATGAGTCAGTTTGACCTCCCTACACTCTAGGTTTGTAGTTCAGAATTTTATGGATTAGCTCCACAACTTAGGGATTCAACCCCTAAGGTTGGGATAAGTTGTTTCATGTCTATATATTTCAATAATTGACTCATTTCACAGGTTGGATGTTGTTGTATTTATCAGAGACACTAGTGTATTCAGATTTTGGTAGGAATATATTGGATGAGTTGCAACTATTCTTTTGGGATTCATATGGTACTGTAATTTGGCATATTTTCTTCTTATATTACATATGTATGAATGTTTTGTACTTTCCATGTTCATTCGAGTTATATGATATTTTTTATTCTCAACTTTGATAAGCAGAATACATATTTTATGCTCTGTTTTGGGAGAATCACCATAATTTGTTTCATTTATTCAGTTTAAAAGGAATTCATGTATTTTCATGCTCTTTTTAGCACCTCACCAGTCTAATCCATCTCACCTTAAAACCCTAATGTGTTAAATTACCTGCCTACCTTGCTGCATCAGAGGCCTGCAATTCTGATCTTATTTGCCCTCACCTAGTTACCTCTTTGACCTAATTCACTCATCCAGCACCCAAATCAACCAATAAAAACCGTTGTGGTACTATACCTAGCCTAAAACCTAATTGATCCATCCCTCCAAACTTTGATCCCTTGGAGAGAGCCCTCCCTTGCCTATTAGGGCTAGCTACTTGGAAAGAACTTAGTCTGTAGTTACCTTTCCTAGTCTCTTCTCAGCCTCGAGATTCGGTGGAGTACTAAAATTTTGGTGACCATACTAGGGAATAAAATTGTCAGATATTCCCTATTTCTACCATTATTTCTTCAAATTCTTGGCCTCTGGATGATAGGTCTAAGATTTCGTTGAGGCCGACATGGAAAAGTTGCAGAGAAAACGAGTTGTTGAATAGTGAACATTCTGGCTTCGAGGAGATACACCAGATCAAATCCTGATCCTCACCCAGATAATCCAGTCAAACATATAGAGAGGCTTGTTCAGAAGCATAGATATCAAGCTACAAAAATTCAGTCAGATCCAATCCCATTGGTAAGATCTTCTTCGATGCCTTTTAAAGTTCTATGTCTCGAAGATATACCATTTGAATTAAAATTTGAGTTGTCATTGTTTCGATCTAAGTCTGAAACCTCATTAGTTGACATAGTCTTTGATCCATTAAGGCTCTATGAGGTCAAGTCATTATCTGAATTAGATCTTAGTTCCTTAAAACTTGAAGAAAATTTATCCTTTGAAGAAAATAAGTCTAAATCAGACTTTGACACTAAAGTTTGGTGTCAATTTTATAAACTTGAAAGTTTATCAAACCAACTTCAATACCAGTCGAAAAAATCCATATTCCAATATCATCAAGAGTCACCACCTATCCCAACACACTCATATTCAGATGTTGTTTCCTCTTTCGCACCATATACTTGATTACCTATTCAAAAAACTCTTCCTAGTGTCACTCTTGTAGTCCATAAAGTAGGAATTATGGCCATATTTCACCCCTCATCTTACCAGGTCAACTCCAAGCCTTACCTCAGGGTTATGGCAAGAGGCTACCACTTTTTGATGAAAATTATTCAATCACTGCAAAACATCACATAGTTAAAGACACTGACTTTATTGATTTAGAAGAAGTAGATCAAGACGATGCAAAAATGAGAATCATAGTTCATAGTTTTTCAGGAGAAATTAAAGTATCGTTCAAATAATTAAATGCAAATTCCATTTCCACATCAAATCGGCTGATAGATGCTTTCATAGCCAGATGAGAGGTAAATAAAAATCCATTACAAATCCTTTATAAATATAACAATCTGAAAAGAGAACCAAATGAATTAGTACAAGACTTCACTACCCAATTTAAAAGAGTATACCATTCCATTCCCAATGAGATCAAACCCCCTCTAGGGTTGGCCCTTTTTCATTACTTGGATGGTTTTGATCTAGACATGGCCTATCTGTTGTGAGAAAGGAATCCTACTACATTAGAAGATACGCAAAAAAATAAAATAAGTGTAGAAGCTAATTTTTCCATAAAGAAGTAAAAAATGAAGGGTTAAAGGAGAGTATATATAAAAAATGAGGCATCATAATATTCTCATGTAAAACTAGACAATTTAATAAGAACAGATGAGAGGATGGTTGACAGGATGTCTATCACTAAAAGGTAGCTGGAATCACAAGCAAGAAATCCTAACTTTAGAGGACAATAGCAGTAGCCTCAATTCAGAATCAAGCAAAGGGAATAGGGGGCACCTGAGCAACCAACACATCCACAGAAAATTCGGACACCCTTACAGTAGAATTATGCTCAAGGAGTTGAAGAAGGAGAAGAAGATCATATTGTTTCAGAAAACCACTTTTTTACAGTTGATGGCCAAGCCATATTTTTGACTGAAGATGAAGAGTATGTTGAGAAGATGTATGTACCAAAAGATGAAGACTACATTTTAGCCCAGGATCATCAGTTGGAGGTTGAATCTGATGATTATCAGCGAGGATACTTGAATGCCATCAAATCACAGTAGAGGAAGTATATATTGAGAGGTATAGATGTCCCAATAACTCCTATTCAAAAGTGGGCATCTCAACAAAAAGATACTCAACCAAAAATGAATTCTCAAGGTAATCATAGTAAAGGAAAAGAACCTGAAGCTACAAATTAGAAAAAATAAAATTAGCCATCTACAAGCTCATCGAGAAAATAAAAGGATAGCCAAAGGAAAGAAATTGTATCAAAAGATCATGCCGACAAAAGAGACATCACTAAAGAGGTAGACAAATCCACTCCTTTCAGCTTAGAAACTGAAATTTCCAAATTGAAAGTGTCAATACCTTTAACTAAACTTGTCAAGAATAATTAGTATAAGTTTCATGTAGCCAAAATGTTAAAAGTTGATCCTTCATTTGATATACATAATGTCGATGATGGCCAACCTAAGCTTATCTTTGGTCTAGCAATAGACGGTCAGTTAGAGGATAGTGAAGTCCCCCCATTCTATATGAGTCTAAGAATCCACCAGAATACCCTTCACAATGCCATGCTTAACTCTGGAGCTTCCCACAATTTGATGTCAAAAGCCATTATGGAGAAATTGGTCCTAGATATCACTCATCCTTATCATGACTTGTATTCCTTTGATTCCGAAAGAGTCTGTTGTTTGGGTCTTATTAAGGATTTAGTAGTTTCCCTTGAGAAAATTACAACAAATAATGTCTTGATGGATGTGGTGGTGGTTGATATACCACCATTGTTTGGTATTTTTTTGTCTAGATCTTGGGGAGTGAAGTTGAGAGGTACTCTGCAACTAGACTTCTCTTATGCCACCATCCCAGTTTTTAGACAATTGAGAAATTTGTACTGGGAAACAAAGATTAAGTACATGATAAATAGCAAATAGAGGCCTTGTTGGACGTAATAAAAAACCTAACATTTAATTGTCAATCCGGGAATTCATAAACTTAGAGGCGCAATGGTAGAAATGCTAGAGAAGGACTTCAGAAAGTTGTACTAGTTAATATAATGACACCACAACATTATGGAAACTGGGAAAATTAAAAGTAATTTTGCAAATATTCAAATAAAAGGAACTTTCAAACTTCTGTGAACAATCTTTATTACTGAAGTAAAACTCTTTGTTTATCCTCAATATAGGTGATGCCAGTTTAACGAGTGGGCCCTTGAAAATATCTTCGTTCTAAATTATTTTCCTTCTCAAAATAAGTTGTCTTTCCTATACTCCTGCAATCTGCTTGCACTAGTACAAGTACATAAATTATGCGTGAGAAGTATTTTTTACACTTCTACTAGAGGCTTATGTCTCTATGTAGGGGCTCTTAGCTTCAAGGCTTGGAGTGCTCTGTTCCTGTAGCAAGACACTGGTTCTTGTATCGTAACAAAGCTTCCTACACCAAGTTGTCCAATTACTTTTGGAAAATAAAAGGGCGTGTTAACTAGGAAAAGAATTGCAAAATGCAAGAAGAATTATGAAATAAAGTGTACACAAAAGAATGCTTCAACCAACTGAATCTTGCAATGGAAATAAACCTTTCAAGATAAAAAAAATCTTTAAAAACAAAATCAAACCTTCTTCAGTCAATATATTTTTGCATGAAATCAAATCTAATCTCAAAAAGGGTTCACTGTAATATTTCAGATTACTTTTAATCCTTTTCCTTAAATCGTAAAGTGCAAGCATAGATTAATATATTGCAACAACGTTCTTTTCCATTTCACGAAGTCATCCTTAATCATTAGGAGTTTAAATTTTAATATTAGAAATGCTTCTCTCTAATGATAAACGCTTACTTTGCAGGAATATATTAAATTCATATAAAGGGAAAAGAATAAAACAAGTTGTTGTAAATGAACCAGCAAAGCGAAGTGCATAATCCTGCTTGCACTAGTGCAGGGCAGGGAAAATCTATCTACACAATCCAGCAAAAGTAAACCAAGTTGGAAATAAATTCCAAAAGGAAAATAAAATCAATTAAATTTCACACAAAAAATATGTTCACACTTTTACTGTTAACTAATTAAATCATAATTCTTATGCAAGAACGAAACTAAGATTTAAACCACGCTTTTTCAAAAAAACAAAATTAACATGCACACCTTTAAGCTAATGAAAAGGAGAGGGTAAATGAGTTGGGTTGGCTGGGCCCTAGCCAACTAGCTCGTTTCTTGTTTTAGGAAGCTAAGACCTTCAACAGTTAACAACGCAACAATGAAATATTACAACATAGAGTGAAAATATCATGGCGCAATTCCTTATATTAATTTAAATCATCAAATATACATTATGTGTTCCAGTCTAGCCCAGAATGAAGGCATAGGGGGTAGAACCCCCAACACTCAGATCATCACCAAGGTTTAATAAAAAATGGCTTTTCCTCCATCGTTCCCTTTTACGTGCATAATCACTCTCATTTATAATGTTTACATGATAATCAAGCAAGTCGTTCCTTTGAAAAAATCACGGGGATTGAATCCCAACCAATTCTAATTAAATACAATATCAATACAAATATTCCCCTATTAAAATAATAAATATTTAAAACGAATTTTCCAAAGCTGGGCATTTTCTAGAATTCTGGAAAATTTGATAATTTTAACAAACTGCCTCCAAATCCCCCCTCATATCTCCTCAACCGTTACGAATTTTGGAAAATGGCTCGCGTTGTAATCAATTTCCTATGCTGGGAAAACAATCCATGTTTTGGAATTTTGAGATTTGCAATGATCAGCGTGCAAATCAAGGAGGAAATCAGCTGTCTGGAAACTGCTAGCTAGAATTATGGAAAAAACAGTATTTTCTATAGAAGTGCTTCAAAGACCTATTCATAAATTTTGGAATACTTCGAATATCAAGAAATGGTTTCAGTTCTAGGTAATGTTTTATATTTTTTTAAAACCCATTTGCTTTCATTTCCGTAATTCACCTCCATTTGCATGAAAACCGAGGTCAAACTTGGTCGTTTAAAAATTATGCGGATTTTGAGTAGACTTATTAATTTGCAATGCTGGTGTAAGAATGCTCATGCAAATCCTACTGGTACTAGTGCAAGAATGTGTGGTGTAGGAACTTGGCATCTATTAGAATAGGCATATAATCAACTCTATAAACCTGCAAATAGACAAACTATTCATAATTATGTCTTTAATGTTCAAATCTTGTTAAAAAAAGGGAATGGAAAATACTTACTTATTATCTCCGAGAATGTACAAAATTATGACAATAACTATTCAAGCTAAACAAATGCATGAGGGATTTCGAGTAAAAAGTGATGTAAATCAAGACAAAACAGAGGCCCAACATCCCCCCATGTTGACCTTCTTGCACGTCCTCATGCAAGGAAATCAATTGTTGTATTGTCGCCCCCTTGCAAAAACAAGATTAAAACATTTATGGATTCTCGTAATAATGTTCCTGCAATTCTATGTGACCAATATTTCCTTCACTAGATAGAGCTTGTTCCAAAAACAGAGTGTCTACTAGACTCTTTGTTTATTTAGACCGATTTCAAGAAAATAAAACACAAAGGCTACCATGGGAATAACAAATTGCAAGGACGTTGTTATTATTGAATAAAATTGTCAAATTATTAAAATTTCCATAAACATTTCTGAGGCATCCTTGGTCAAAAGTTTTAATTTAATATCCTCATTGTAAATATGAGTGACATGATTTGAAATCCATGATGTTAAAAGTAGTCATAATAATACTTTCCCATAGTGACCATCTTACCATTAGCCACATATAGTTGAGGCTCCTCTTTTCTAGGCAAGGTGAGGTACCTACACTAAGGGTCCTGCATCCATAAAAAAAATTTATTCCAAAAAGATAGAACTTCAAGGCATAACACCAGAAGGATATTTAAAGCCATTCTCAAAGAGATATGATAATGAATTTAGGAAGACAAAAAAAACCAAGTAAATGATAGTGTAAATTTAACTTTAATACCATAGGCATGGCCTTGCTGCCAGCATGCGTCAATAGTCTCAACAAGGATGCCTTTTAATCCATCAAATGCTTGTGTCCCAACTGTTAGATATAGATTTAGAGTTGTTTCAAAGAATTTACATTTTTTTTTTAAATTAATTGAAGGCCATTGTCCTGGCTTGGTAACCAACTAATGACAGTTCCATTCACAAGAAATAACAAGACATAACAAGTCGTCTCGTGATGAGACCTCTTGTCTTCCATATTTTCAAATGAAAGACATTACCCTGGCTTGGTGACCAATGCGGTAATTTCGTTCTCATTAGGACCCATGATCATGGTAGGTTGGCTCATAATGAGACCTCATATCCATCAATTAATTTATCTTATATAAAAACTCTTATTATAATCAAACTTAAATAGGTTACTTAATAGTTGGGGAAGCGATTATTCTCTTTAAGAGTACGGGATGGCGTGAAAAGTTTTTAATTACTAATATTTACTGGTTGTTCCTTCTACCCTGAAGACTCATTTTAAATAAAACATCTTAGATAATGATTAAAAAATTCCTCAAATTGATCATGTCACGGTTCTTGTGAAAACTTGTTATAGTTTCGTAGGTGTGGTCCACCATAGGAATATTCTCATCAATACCTTCAAATAGGGTCTTAAAAAAATTCTAGATGAAAGCTATTGGTCAATAATCAAAGTCACTTTATAAAATATGAGGCATTAAGAGTGAATTTATTCCAACAAGTCTTACCATGAGAGTACATAATAATATAAATTTTACAAGTTTTACTTTAGGGAATCACAATTTCAAAAGTGTTGATATAAAATTTTATTTCAGTTGGCATCTTTATTCATTACCCTACCCTATTTTAAAGAGGGGAAGATCCCTTTTAAGTGTAGGAATAATTCCAATGTAGCCATTTGCATAAAAAAATACTAAATATACTCACACTCAAGTTTAAAATGTAAACTTTAATGCATATTAGAGTATGAGAAACCAACTTAATTACTTGATATGGTACCAAGAGTTTTTGAATGATATAATAGGTTGTGCTAACAATTATTTGGAACCATACTTCAATAGGACCCACATATTCATGATTCTCCAACTCATACAAATCTTCCACAACTTGATGTTTTCTCTCTTTAGATTGACAAGAATGGTTAAGGGAAATTCTAGGATTTCCTTCTTGGTGAGTTTCAACAATGGTTTTCAAACAAGTTCCAATTATATATTTCTCCTTTAATGGTCTGTGGATTAAAATTTCTTCCCAAGGTAAATGTTGTGTGGTAATAGGGGAAGTTTCTAAATTCACTCCACTCCCCTATCCAAAAGATATGGCATTACATTCAGTAGGGGAGTGAGTAGGAAAAATAGGTGTTTTAAATTGATGTGCAACTTGATAATCATAATTAGGATTTGGTTGCACAAATTATTGGAACCATAGAGAAGGATAACATTGTGGTGCATTAGATAGGAATTATGTTTGTTGTGGCTCAGGTAATGGAGTTTGCATGGGTAATTTCCCTAGAGAAGAGGCTCCAAACCATCCTTGATGTTTTTGGAATATATGGCTCGAGGGAGAGGTCCAATGTGGCCATAAGGTGGGGTATTGAATCAGAAGAGGATTATAAGTTTGTCATGGAATTGTAGGGTTGTGGATGTGTTGAGGAACCTACTACGGATAATAAATAATATTCCAAGTATTAAATGATGATGAGTTTTGAGTTATACCTGGCAGTCGATTTATTTCCTTATTTGATTCCTTAAACACATGGTGAAACCTCGATAGTGATGGAAAATAATCTACTAAATGATCCTCCTTGAACTGCTTCTATTCTTCCTGTAAATCATCTAATTGTAAATTTAGACAAGATTTTGTAGCTCCTATTTTTGTAGTAGATTTCAAAAATTGAGAGGAAGGTTCTCGAGAATTCTTACCAAGCTTGGAGATTCATCTTGAATAACTAATGAAAATTTAACAAACATCATCATATGGTAAATGAGAAACATCACCTTCTCCTATAAGATTTAAAGATTCTAAAAATCCATCTTTGATTCCTTTGAGTAGGAGTGTTTTCAAGATCTCTTTTACCAAATTCTTATGTTTTAATTTTTGGAGGTTGTATCTAAATCAATCCACATAATCCTCCAAAATTTCATTTTGCCCCTGTGTTATCCCAAAAATATATTCACCAGCCTAGCAGTAGTCTTGGTATTTCTCAACTAATACATTCTTCATGTCTTCCCATGTTTGAATGTAGTTCCCTCCAAGGCTCATGAACCATCGGGGAGCTACTACTTTTAGAGTAAGAGGAAACACTTGCAACCATTGAGCATTAGTACAATAAACATATCCTCTACAAAGTACTTCAAAGTCAAATAAGAATGTATCTAGGTATTCCTTTTCCAAACCAAGAAATTTTGGTAGTGTAGATGGGGGAATACTATGCATTTGTGACACTCCTGGATCTTTGATAGGGAATTCAAAAGTAACATTGTTTTCCATTTATTACCAAAATAAAAGAGGTTCTCCATTTACTACTTTGAGACTCTTTTGTCGAATTTTCTTGCCAATTGATCAGTGAAATAGGTACATTGGATGATTGATATTACCCTTAAAACTCCTCATTAAAAAATGCCTTGAAATACCATTTCTTTGTTTTCAACAGGCTAGTTGGTATATCTTGTTAGCACGTGGTTTAATAGATTGGGGGGGGGGGTCTTACAGCACAAAATAAATGAAAAAAACTTAAAAATAATGTAGGAAAGAAACAAATTCAAAGAATCAATTCTAAAGAAATAAAATTTGCAAGAAAAACTAAGTAAAGAGAAAACCAAACTACAACAGGTTACTAAGGTCAATCCCCTTAGTGCCTCCTCGGTAATGACACCAAAATGTCGGGCATAATAAAAAACCTAACATTTAATTATCAATCTGGGAGTTCGTAAACTTATAGGCACAACGCTGGAAATGCCAAAGAAGGACTTCAGCAACATGTAATAGTTAATACAATGACACCACACCATTTTGGAAACTTGAAAAAAGAAAATTACTTTTGCAAATATTCAAAAGGAAATTTCAAACTTCTGTGAACAATCTTGATTGCTGAAGTAAAACTCTTTGTTTATCCTCAATATAGGTGATGGCAGTTTAACAAGTGGGCCCTTGAAAAGATCTGCCTTCTAAATGATTATCCTTCTCACAATAAGCGACCTTTCCTGTACTCTTGCAGTTTGCTTGCACTAGTACAGGTACAGAACTTATGCGTCATAAGTATATTTTACACTTGTACTAGAGGCTTATGTCTTTATATAGGGGATATAAGCTTCAAGGCTTGGAGCACTCTGTTCCAATAGCAAGACACTAGTTCTTGTATCGGAACAAAACTTCCTACACCAAGTTGTCCAATTACTTTTGGAAAATAAAAGGGTGTGTTAACTAGGAAAATAATTGAAAAATGCGAGCAGAATTCTGAAATAAATTTTACACACAAAAGAATGCTTCAAACAACTGAGTCTCGCAATGGAAATAAATATTTTAAGATAAAAACAATCTTTAAAAACAAAAGAAAATGTTCTTCAGTTAATAGATTTTTTCATGCAATAAATTCTAATCTCAAAAAGGGTTCACTGTAATATTTCAGACTACTTTTAATCCTTTTCCTTAAATTGTAAAGTGTAAGCATAGATTAATATATTGCAACAATGTTCTTTTCCATTTCACGAAGTCATCCATACTATTTAGGAGTTTAAATTTTAATATTAGAAATGCTTCTCTCTTATGATAAACGCTTACTTTGCAGGAATATATTAAATTCATATAAAGGGAAAAGAATAAAACAAGTTGATGTAAATGAACCAGCAAGCCAAAGTGCAGAATCATGTGTGCACTAGTGCAAGGAAAATCTATCTGCACGATCCAACAAAAGTAAACGAAGTGGCAAAGAAATACAGAAGGAAAATAAACTCAATTAATTTCCACACAACGGATCTGTTCACACTTTGACTGTTAACGAAATAAATCAGAATTTTTATGCAAGAACGAAACTAAGATTTAAACCACGTCTTTGCAAATAAAAGAAATTAACACACACACCTTTAAGCTGATGAGAGCGAGAGGGTAAACGAGCTGGGTTGGCTGGGCCCTAGCCAACCAACTCATTTCCCGTTTTAGGAAACTGATACCTTCAATAGTTAACAACGCATCAATGAAATATTACAACACAAAGTGAAAATATCATGACGCAACTCCTTATATTAATTTAAATTAGAAAATATAAATTATTTTTCTCAGTCCAGCCCAAAACAAAGGCATAGGGGGTAGAACCCCCAACACTCAGCTCAGTACCAAGGTTCAATAAAAAATGGCTTCTCCTCCACCATTCCCTTTTAAGTGCATAATCGCTCCCTTTTATAATGTTTACATGATAATCAAACAAGTCGTTCCTTTGAAAAAATCACGGGGATTGAATCCCAACCAATTATAATTAAATACAATATTAGTAAAATAATTCCCCTATTAAAATAATAAATATTTAATATGATTTTTCCAAATCTGGGAATTTTCTAGAATTCTGGAAAATTTGTTAATTTTAACAGACTGCCTCCAAAGCCCCCATCGTATCTCCTCAACCGTTACTAATTTTGGACAACGGGTCATGCCTTACTCAATTTTCTATGCTGGAAAAAAACCCATGTTTCAGAACTTTGAGATTCACAATGATCGGCATGGAAATTGAGGAGGAAATTGGCTGTCTAGAAACTACTTGCTAGAATTTTTGAAAAAACAATGTTTTTTATAAAAGTGCTTCAAAGACCTATTCATAACTTTTGGAATACTTCGAATATCTGGAAATGGTTTCGGTTCTAGGTAATTGGTTATATTTTTTAAAATCCCATTTGCTTTTATTTCCGTAATTCACCTCTATTTGCATGAAAACCGAGTTCAAACTTGGTCGTTTAGAAATGGATTTTGAGCAGACTTATTAATTTCCAATGCTCGTGTAGGAATGTTGGTGCATGAATCCTACTGGTACTAGTGCAAGAATGTGTGGTGCAGGAACTTGGCCTCTATTAGAATATGCATATAATCAACTCTATAAACCTGCAAACATACAAACTATTATTAATGATGTCTTTAATGTTCAAATCTCATTAAAACAAGGGAATAGAAAATACTTATGTGTTATCTCCGAGAATGTACAAAACTATGAAAATAAATATTCAAGCTAAACAAAAGCATGAGGGATTTCGAGTAAAAGGTGATATAAATCAAGGTGAAATAGAGGCCCAACAGGCTTAATAATCATCCAATACATGTTGTACATACAGATTTATAATATCTCATTTTTTCCATTGATATTGGTTTGAATGATGTAGATAGTCAGCTTGTAAAAGTAGAAGATGTTCCAGAGATATCTAATTGCATCAAAAAAAATTTAGAGAAGGTAAAAGAGAATTTTCCCATTTTTTCAGATCAGTCATCTCATAAGGCAGAGGAAAGTTCAAATCAGAATCAAGAAGTAGCCTGGACAGTTGAGACAAAACAACAATCAAAATTCTAGCACTTGGAGGATGAAAATGGTTTATGGACCATGTATTTTGATGGTGCCTTGGGGAAATATGGGGCGACAGTGGTTGGATTCACATCCCTCTTCATCAGCATAGTAAGGTTCCTAAAAAGTAAGGTTCCTAAGAATGATAGGTTATGTTCATAAAAACTGGCTTTTGATTGTTCTAACAATGAGGCGGAATATGAAGCACTGATCACCAGTCTCAAGGTTTTGAAAAAGTTGGGCACAAGAATAATTTCAGTATATGGTGACTTCAAACTTGTGATAAAACAAGTGAAAGGGGAATACTAGGCCAAGTATCCAAGAATGATAGAATTTAGGAATTTTGTACTAGATATCCTGAAGAAGTTTCCAAAATACAATTTGTCAGTAGTACCAAGAAGTCAGAATCTCATGGAAGATTCACTTGCTAGAGCATCAAGAAATTTCAAAATCCCAATATTTTCTAACATAAAATCTGAAATTCATGTGAAGCATCGACCTACAGTTCCTGATAACTTGCAATATTGGCAATTATTTTGGGATGATCAACAAGTTAATAATTTTCTGCAAAGTGAAGGTGTGTTTGAGAATTCTGCAATTGACAAATTTTATGACAAGGATGATTAGGTCATTGAAGCAACTCTGGTTGATATACTAGAGTTGAAGGAAAAAAATATTCCAAAAGGTCTCATACCTTTGGAAGAATTTTTTGATCACGATGACGTAGCGAGGAAGCCAACATTGGTTCCTACATAAAAATATGTGGACGAAGTAAACATTGGAACAACGGACAAGCCTAAGATGGTAAAACTATCCAGGTCTTTATATCCTGAGGTAAAGGACATGTACATTGATTTACTTTCTGAATTTTCTAATGTTTTTGCATGGGATTATGCATACTTGAAGGTCTATAATAAATACATCATACAACACACCATTTTAATTAAGCCCGATCAAAATCCCTTTTGGAAAAAGTTGAGAAGGATCGACCCAAGGTTGCTGCCATCAATCGAAAAATAAGTGAAGAGGCTCTATAAGTCAGGTATCATTGTTCCTATAAAGTTTTCTGATTGGATATCTAATTTAGTCCGTGTAAGAAAGAAGAATGGTGAAATAAGGCTTTGAATTGACTTCAAAAATTTAAACAAGGTGTCACTAAAAGATAATTTCCCCCTTCCCAAAATGGATCACATCTTACAAATACTAGTTGGGATTCCTGAATCTCTTTGCTTGACAGAGATTCGGGGTACAATCAGATTTTAGTACATGAGAAATATCAGGAAAAAATTTCCTTCCCTACACCTTGGGGTACGTTCAAATATGCAAATATGCCATTTGGACTAAATAATGCAGAGGCTACCTTTCAGCATGCAATGGATATATCATTTTTAGATGAGAAATATGTTTTCCTAGTGGTATATTTAGATGATTTGACATTTTTTTCCCATTCAAATGATGAACACTTGTATCACTTAAGGATTTTTTTTCAGAAATGCATGAAGTTCAGAATCTCTCTTAATCTAAAAAGGAGCCTTTTTTCCATGGAGGAGGGCAAACTTCTCGACCACATCATATCTAAGGATGGAATCTAGATTGACCCTTCTCAGGTTGAGGAAATTCAAGTAATTGACTTTCCACGGAGTAAGAAAGAAATTCAGGCTTTCAATGGTAATATGAATTTCTTACGCAGATTTATTCCAAATTTGGTTGAGCACCTTCGAGAAATGATGAACATGTTGAAAAAGGATAATGAGGTAAAGTGATCTGAGGATGCTAATAAGTCCTTTAGCACAGAGAAATTTTCTTTAACTACTACCCTTGTTTTAATAAGCCCGAATTACACTATTTATTTTATTATATTCTCATTCACCTCCAATCACACCATAGCTGTAGTCTTAATGCAAAATAAGGACAAGAATGAACAATCCATTGCATTTTTCAGTCGAACCATTAGGGATGCAGCTTTTCAGTACAATATCATAAAGAAACAATCTTTGGCTTTGATAAAAGTGTTGAAGGATTTATGTGTCTATATTTAACATTCTCATACTTTGTCTTATGTCCCTAATGCGACAGTAAAATATGTTCTTATGTAGACAGATCCAGAAGCAAGAAGATTTTAATGGATAGAAGAAATGTTGGAATCTGACCTCGAGATCAAGCCCACAAATCTTATCAAAGGTCAAGGTTTAGCAAAGCTTATGGTTGAGTCAAATATGCATGTTTTAGATATCAATATTATTCCAACATTGTCTTATGAAGAACAAGATGTCACTTTCATACAAGTATCTGATATGTTTCTTTCGTTACCTTGGTATTCTGATATAATATATGTGCTTCAGCATTTGAATCCTCCTCCAGGCATGACTAAGAGTAAGGGTAGGTATTTAAAGTTGAAATCTTACAAATACTACATTTTGAACAATGCCCTTTATTGGAAAGATCCAAGAGGTATATTGCTTAATTGTTTAGTTGAGAGTGAAGCCCAAGAAGTTATGAATTATTTTCATAAATGAGAGTGTGGGGGCCACCATTTTTGGAATACCATGGCTAATAAATTATTGAGATCAGGATAATATTAGCCAAATCTATTTTTAGATTTGTACAAAACAGTGATGAGTTGCCATGAGTGTCAAGTTTTTCAAGGTAAAAGAAAACTTCTTTCATTACCTCTGCAGCCTATTTCAATTCATGCACCATTTCAGCAGTGGGGACTTGAATTCATCGGAGATATTCACCCTAAATCATCTACAAATCACAAATTGATATTGACAGCCACTGACTACTTCACCGAATGGATCGAAGAAATCCCAATAAGGCAAGCAACAGACCTTGTAATTATTCAGTTTTTGGAGACTAACAAATTATCTCGTTTTGGTTTTTCTCATAAGATTATTACCGAAAATGCGGCAACATTCAAATAAAAAATGGTGGTTTAGTTTTTTGACAAATATAACATCAAATTGGGGCACTTAACTGCCTACTATCCACAAGGTAATGGTTTAGCAGAGTCCTCTAATAAATCCATGATTAATATCATAAAGAAGATGGTGGAGGCCAATAAGAAGAACTAGCACAAAAAGCTTGTGAATGCCTTGTGGGCATACAGGGTGAGTAGTAAGAAATCTATCGGAATGTGCCCTTTGCAGTTAGTTTATGGAATAAACATTGTTTTTCCTACATCACTTGCAGTCCCGATCATGAAATTGTTGCACGAAGTTGGAAGTGAGGATAATGATGTACAACATCCGATCAATCAAATGATCCATCTTCAACAGACGAGAGATCATTATGGGAATTTTGAGGTCTAAAATGGACCTCCTATGGAAATTATAAGGTAATAGTGGATATAATGAAATAAGATTTTATTACATCATCAAATTTAAGAGGGAAAAAAGGAAAAACTATTTTGTCAACTTGTATTTTCAACTTATCTCCCTATGGGTTTACTCAAATTTCGAGAAAAAACACTCGTTGGATGCAAAATTAGATTTCTCACCAAAGGAGTACCCATGTTGCATACTTTCGATGGACCCTACTACACGAAAAATGATAAATACATGAAAAACGTGATTGTAAACACGCCTTTTCATGTATTTCTTGTTTTTTGTGTAGTAGGGTCCATTGAAAGTATGCAACATGGGTACTCCTTGGATGAGGAATTAAATTTTGCATCCAACGAGTACACCCACTTGACATTGTAGTAAAACCTTAGGGAGATAAGTTGAAAATACTAGTTGAAAAAGTAGTTTTATTATTTTATTATTTTTTAATATTTTTACTATTTTACTACAAAAATGGTGAATCATCCCCCATGGTTGACATCATTGTTGGAAATATAGAGAGGGGGGGTGAATCAGTGTTCCTTTCAATTAGAGCATTAGTTAATCTTCAATTATTGTTTGTACAATGATAGCATCAAACAAAAGGAACACAAATGCACACATTTTTTAAGGTGGAAACCCACTCCGGGACAAAAACCACCTAATGCTTTTCTAATAATTCTTTAATATTCAACTCCAATTGAAAATAAAGCTCCAACTTCCTAGAATCTAGAAAAGAATTCTTCTCCAGCTCCCACTAGATGGACGCTCCAATGCCCAAGATTCTTTAGTAGCCAACTGAACAGATGCCCCAACACCCAATGAGCTACAACTCACCCTAGCACCACCCTACCACCCTATAGAAGAATAAAAGAAGAATGGACTGTCGTACCAGGGAAAATGGTCCACTTTAGAATGATATAGAATGATATAGAAGAATAAGGCACACTATACCATAACCCCAACTATGAAACAACCACCTAATGATGATCCTAGACCTCCTGACACTGCCTCTTAAACTCTTGGTAGATAAACACTAGAACAATTTTTACAATAATGTATTTACAATGACTTAGTACAATGATACCTTTACAGTGACTGTATGCAGTGCTTCCCACTTGAAGACTTCATGTGATGAAATTATTGCTCTTGTTCTGCAGCTTGGTTTCTTCTCTTGTCATGCTACCCTCTGCTGCACTTTTCTTTGCTTTGCTTCCCTAGAAATTCTGGTCCTTTATAGCCCTTGACAACACATGATCTAGCTTTTTCTTGCCTTCTAGGAGCTCGATATTGAATCTGGTGTATATTTTTTTATTTCAGATCCCCAATATCTAATTTTTCGTCTTGTAGTAGTCCTCTGAGTCATCTTTCCAATTCCACAAGTTTGACCCAATTTGGATTCTTCAAGGGAGAGTTATGCCCAATTTATCACAATGCCCTAATTATAGACTGCTTCATTAGAGTGAAATTTTATGGCGTTCCACGTGTCTCCGTTTCTTCATTCAGCTCTGAAATTGATAGAGAAAAAACTGCAGTCCATGCACTATTTGTCACTTTTTACATAATTCCAATCCGATACTCAGAGAGATAGTTATGACAATTTTCCCAAGGTCACTTCTTTGAGATGAATTTCAAGAGCCTGCAAAAACACTGAATTCCACAGATCATATCTCTGGAAATATTGTGCACCTTGATCTGAAATTTTCACAGGAGATTAATCAAGAGTTCAGCTTCACCTCATAATAATTTCAGCTTTGGAACCTTCGTATAAAAAAAAGTTAGAGTGAAAATTCTACGATAACCTATTTCAGATGGCGAAATCCCTTGCATAAGGAGGATATGAGGATCACAATTTATATAAATGCTTAGTTTGAGAGAGGCTTCAACAAGTGAACGTGGGAGAGATTTTAGGAGCTTAAAAAATATTAATTATGACTTTTCAATGACCCATGCCACAACCCCATGGGTTTTTAGCCCACTAACTGGGGTTACAAACTTCAAACATGAATATCTCTCAAACCGTGAAGAATTACGTGGCGTGCCATATATCAATGGAAAAATATCGACAAGTAGAAACCATAAAAAGAATTATTGACCCAGAATATATTAATTTGGTAGGCCAAAATTCGCATGCAATATTTGGGTAGACCCTGGTGCTGCTTGGGTTGACATCAATGACAACCGCTGATCAACAATCTCCCACTTTGGCATTGATGGAAATACAAGTACTCCCCCTCTGATCATGACACCTCTTCCTACAAAATTCTCTCCCCCTTTGACATAAATGGCAAAGGGTAACTACCCCTGACACACAACCATCTTGCAGACTTGTACACACTTCCACTCCCCCTGACATACAACCATCTCGCAGACCTGTACACACTTCCACTCCCCCTTTATATTCCGAATAAGGAAAATATAATGAGAACTTGGGAGAATCCCAAGATTCCGGCGAAGATGTTCCAATGCTTCAAGAGTACTATCACGATCATAAAAAATTCCTACCCAATCTACATCTGTCAAGGAATGAATAATGAGATTATTACCCTTGGGATACCACAAGCCATATTCTGTTGTTCCCTTTAGATATCGAAGAATTTTTTTTATGGCAATAATATGTGATTCTTTTTGTGGTGCTTGGAATCTTAATACTTGTCCAACTGCTAGCATAACATCTTGTTGGGAGGCTGTTACATATAGAATACTACCAATCAAAGATCTGTACAACCTTTGATCCACATCCTTAGATGAGTCGTCTATGCTCAATTTGCAACCTGTTAGCATCGGAGTAAGGATGTATTTGCAATCTTCCATTTTAAATTTCTTGAGCATTTCCTTGATGTACTTGGCTTGAAATATAAATATTCCTTTCTCTTGCTGAGATATTTGAAGCCTTAAGAAGTAGTTCAGCTCACCAAGTAAAGACATCTCGAAATCACTTTGCATATTTGTAGCAAACTTTGTACTTAGTTGATCATCATTGCTACCAAATATTATATCATCCTCTTTAGCTATTAGACATGCTTTAGTTGCTTCATCCAAAACATATATGTCGTTTGGAGCTCGACTTGCTGTAGCCATAATTTCACCATACCTGCCTTTCCTGATTTCACATTTTGTGGAGTTGAATAGTATTGTGTGTCCTTGATCACACATTTGTCCAACACTGAGCATATTGTGATTCATGTTTTCAACCAATAGAACATTCTTGACTAGATCATCTTTGCTTTCGAGAGTGACAGTACCTGATCCTATAACATTTGAAGATCTATCATTTCCAAAGGACACGGTTCCATCCTTCTTATCTTTCAGAGATAAAAATTTATTTCTATCTCCAGTCATATGAGTTGAGAAACCACTATCAACATACCACACATCTTTGTTGTTTTCAGACTTGAGAGCGAGAGCACAATTAAGTCTTCTTCTTCTTCCATGTTCATTCGTTCTGTGGCTTCGAAGATTCTTCTGGAGGATTTTCAAGTCTGCAGTCTCTGGCTATGTGTCCAAAGTTTTGACATTTGTAACATTCAACATTATTTCTTAAATGTTCAAATATATTGATGTTTCGCTGAGCCTTGGGAGGTTCATATTTGACAGATATCCTGGAATTGTATTCGTTCCTAGGGTACGTGCGACATTCTACAGCTTTATGACCAAATTTTCCACATGAATAATAGTAGCCATAAAAAATATATTGGTACCTGGATGGAAATATTTTTCGAGGAATTGTCTTCCAAGGCTATTCTTGCTAATCTTGTCCAATGAAGTCTACATGCATGTCAAATCTCATAGGTTCATTGTATTTTGTTGTAGAAGGTCCTTCTTCTTCTTCTTTGTAACCGATGCTAGTTCTGTCATTGTAAGATCGTTGATTGTTGATGAGTTCTTCCAATGCCCTTGAGCTGTTGGCATATTTTTGAATAGTTTTTCCTTTCTTCACTTCCTTACGCAATGAGACTACTTCGGCTTCTAATTCTTCCTTTTCTTGGTTGCTTTCTTCCAACTTCTTTTGAAGTGACTCTTCAATGAATTTGTGTTTTTCAACTTAAATTTTGAGACCTTGAACTTGTTCTTCAAGAGTATCGGAACATATCTTCTCTGCCTTGAGCTCTTTTATAAGTCTGATTGCTTCCTTAGAAAATTATTATATGGTCAATCATTCTTCTTCGTTGTTTGATACCTCTTGTTTATTGTTCTTGGCCATAAATAATACTCTCTCATTGGCTTCTTCTTTGCTGTCATTGTCTTCATCGGATGATGCGCTATCTTCTTTAGAGAGAAAGTTCCTTTTGGATCCTTGCTTGTTGAATTTATAAAATCCTTTCTTTCCTTTTGAGTTGCCATCACTTATGTTCAAACATTTTGATGTGAAATGCCCAACCTCACCACAACCGAAACATATCAATGGAATTTTACCTTTGAATTTTCCCTTACGAATTTTTAGTTTTCTCGTAAAGTAAGCATATTATTCATCTGAAAGACCTTCTTCATCATCTCCCTTTTCTTCACACTTGTAGGTGCATTTATTTTCAATTGAAGGTTGTTTGTCCTTATGGGTTTTCTTAGATGCAACGAACACTATTTCTAGATGCGAAGTACCCTCTTCTTCGTCAAGTCTCATTTCATATGCTATGAGGACTCCATGTAATTCATATTTGTTGAGTTTGTCCAGATTTGCACTGTATTCTAAGACCAATACCTTTGGGTTGAATCTCCCTGGAAACGTTCTAAGAATATTTCGTATAATATTATTCTCGTCAACTGGCTCTCCAAATCCTTCCATAGTATTGGTTATTTCATCAACGTATTAGAAGTATGCAACAATGTTGCAATCTTATTTCATTCTGAGTTGCTCAAATTTTTCTCTATAGATTTGAATATTTTCTTCTTTGACATTTGAGTCACCTGCATATATATTCTCAAGCTTGTCCCATACATTTTTTGCGGTTTTACAACCCAACACCTTATGATAAGTATATTCAATAAGTCCACTAATAATAATATTATTTTCTTTTGCATAATTTACCAAATTCTTCTTACCTTGTTCATCCGTGGTTGATGTAAATCCATTTTGAACAGTGTCCCATACTTCGTAACCTTGCGCCAAGAGATAGACCTCCATTCTTCCTTTCCAGAGTGCATAATTATTTTCATTGAATAGAGGTACACCATTCTTGGTATGCTCCATGGCCTCCTTAAAATTTATTCGCGCATTGAAGGAAAAAAGTTAAATGTATTGTTGGAAATGCGAGAGGGGGTGAATTAATGCTAACCAAATTAGAGCATTAGTTAATCTTAAATTATTGTTTGTACAATGATATAAGAAAACAAAAGGAACACAAATGCACATAGTTTTTAAGGTGGAAACCCACTCCAGGACAAAAACCACCTAATGCTTTTCTAATAATTCCTTAATATTCAACTCCAATTGAAAATAAAGCTCCAACTTCCTAGAATCTAGAAAAGCATTCTTCTCCATCTCCCACTAGATGGACTCTCCAACACCCAAGATTCTTCAGTATTCAACTAAACAGATGTCCCAACACCCAATGAGCTACAACTCACCCTATCACCACCCTACCACCCTATAGAAGAATATTAAAAGAATGGACTCTCGTACTAGGGAAAATGGTCCACTTTACAATGATATAGAATGATGTATAAGAAGAAGACACACTAGATCATAACCCCAACTATGACACAACCACCTAATTTTGATCCTAGACCTCCCGACATTGCCTTTTCAACTCTTGGCAGATAGACACTAGAACAATTTTTATAATAATGTATCTACAATGACTTAGTACAATGATACCTTTACAGTGACTGTATGCAATGCTATCCACTTGAAGACTTCATGTGATGAAATTCTTGCTTCTATTTTGCACCTTGGTTGCTGCTCTTTTCATGCTACCCTCTACTGCACCTTGCTTTGCTTTGCTGCCCTAGAGAGTCTGGTCTTTTGCAGCCACTGACAACACATGATCTAGCTTTTTCTTTCCTTCTAGGAGCTCAATATTGAATCTGGTGTATCTCTGTTATTTCAGATCCCCAATATCTAATTTTCGGTCCTCTAGTAGTCTGCTGATTCATCTTTCCAATGCCACAGGTTTGGCCCAATTTGGATTTTTCAAGGGAGAGTTATGCCCAATTTCTCACAATTTCCCTAATTATGGACTATTTCAGTAGAGCAAACTTGTATGGAATGTCACATGTCATTGTTTCATCATTCGGCTCTAAAATTGATAGAGAGAAAGCTACAGTCTGTGCACTATCTGTTACTTTTTATATAATTCCAATCCAATACTCAGAGAGAGAGTTATGACGAATTTCCCAAGGTCACTTCTTTGAGATGAATTTCAGGAGCCTGCAAAAACACTGACTTCCAAAGATCATATCTTCGACAATATTGCACACCTTGATCTGAAATTTTCACAGGAAATTCCTCGGGATTTTGGCTTTGCCTCATAAAAATTTCAGCTTCTGAACTTTCTTAGAAAAACGTTAGAGCGAAAATTCCACGATGACCTGTTTCAAATGGCGAAATCCCTTGCATAAGGAGGATATGAGGATCACAATTTATATAAATGCTTAGGTTGAGAGGGGCTTCAACAAGTGAACATGGGAGGGATTTTAGGAGCTTAAAAAATATTAATTATGACTTTTCAATGACCCATACCACAACCCCATAGAGTTTTAGCCCACTAACTAGGGTTACAAACTTCAAACATGAATATCTCTCAAACCGTGAAGAATTTCGTGGCGTGCCATATATCAACGGAAACATCTCGACAAGTAGAAACCATCAAAATAATTCTTGACCCAGAATATATTAATTTGGTAGGTAAAAATTCCCATGTAACATTGGGGTAGCCCCTGGTGCTGCTTGGGTTGACATCAATGACAACTGCTGATCAACATATTGAATCCTATTGGTTCTTATAAAGTTTATTTTTGTTGTACATTTTTCTTAGGAGGCCCATTTAGACCTCAAAATTCCCCTCATGTGAGGTATTTTGGAACACTTGAAAGCTTCATGAGAAGATAAATAAGGTGTATGACCATAAGACCAAAGAAGATAACTTTAAGCTTGAATATTTAGTCCTCCGATGGGATGCAAGGAACGAGGAAACAAGGAAGCACGGAAAGTTTGAAAACCTATGGAAAGGGCCCTAAAATATCTCAGCTATTCAAGGACAAAATGATTTTCTACTACAGGAGATGAATGGAGAAGAATGTTTAGGAGGACCAGTTAACTGTAGGATTCTTAAGCATTATTATTCTTGATGTTGTTTTCAGATTTCTCACTATCATTGTAAATATCAGTTTAACTTTCCTGCAAAGTGTGAAGCAGAGAATCACTGAAGCTTGGGGCTCGAAGTGAAGGCTATAAAGTTTCATTGGTTTTCTGTTGTTTTTAGAATCAATTCAGTCAAATTCAAGTCAGTTTTGAGTCAATTTTAAAGTCAATTTTCAATTGGTTTGAGTTTTTCAGAGATCAGTTTAAGTTTCCAGTTTTCAGTTAGTTTTTATTATTTGACTCCATTCCCAATGGATAGGCACTTGGTCTATGATGTTCTTGGAACCTCCGAGGAGCTACCATCCCTAGCTGGAGCCAATGTTAGTGTCAGTATTTGTATCCTTCCACCAGTGATCAAAATTAACTCTTTCATGTCATGTTAGGGGTCCCACTCAAATTTTTTGTCATTCCACTAGGTCATGCAAAAATTTGGACACTTGGTGCAGATTTTAATCAAGGTTCACTCTTTTAAAAAAATTTCATCTTATCACTTGCTCGCTCATTTTATCACTATGTTGAGTGTCCAATATTCATGAGTCCATTTATTCAATGTTTCCATTAGGTCTTAGGGATTTCAAGGTACATTAAAACATCATTTCCATTGCATAAAATACCAGCAAGACTAAGAGTGATCAATAAATTCACTTTACCATGTAAATTTGAAATGTAAATATCTAGTTTTTATTCCATTATGTAATTTTATGTTTTCTCAATATGTAATAAGTTCATGGTTCTAATATAGATACCAACTCAAAGGTTTCATGTGCCAAGAAAGCTTAGAAGTTTTAAATTCTAAAGTGTTCTTAATCCATCAAATGATCAATCTCCAAAGATCAGAAACAAAAGTGAAATGTAAAGATTTCAAATTTTAAAGTGAATGAGAAGAAGAAAAGTGGTCCCAAAGGCAAATTCATTCAAATCATCAAGTATATATCCCATCATAAGACAAATAAAGCACTCATTTTCTCTCCCAACCATCAAGCTCACACTCCCTCAGCTTGAAAACAAGTTTTTAGGGCCAGCATTCAAATTTTGGGTGGTGTTTTGCTCTTGGAGGCAAGGCGTTGCGCTCCTGGTAAAGGTGTTGCAATGCTAGAGAAGTACGTTGTGCTCCTGGTAGTCAAGAGTTGCGATCCTACAGCTAATGCTGCGCTCCTATCCAGTTTCACTCACAACCTTCAAAACTTCATGCAAGTGCTCAAAACCACCAAAAAATGGTTTCTCCACCTCATGACAAGTAAGCAACACCATTTTGTGCCCTCCTTGCATTTCCCATTTGCAAATTTAGATTATTAAATCTCTCATTCAAATTTGAAAAGTGTTTAAGCTAAGAAACCATAGATTTCATTCCTAGAGCCCTAAATTTTTCCCTAGACCCTGCATTCCCTTATTGTATTACAGTGAATCTTATCCCTATCCCCACATCACTAAATCCCTGTCCCCAAACTACATTTCCCAAAACCCTAGTTCCTAGACTACAAATTTCCTAGGTAGCTTTCCCTATACCTGTAATAAATTTCCCTATCTCATTTCCCTAAGTATTTTAATCCCATATCAGTCCCCTAAGCTCCCTAACTCCCTTCCCTATTCCCCTAATTTTTAATACTCCCATCCCCACTCCCTAAACCTATTTTCCATTCCCCTTTCCCTTCCTTATGGTTTCAAAACTCAAAAACACCATGGAAGCCCATTGTGTTTGTTTATCATATACAAAGCAACGAAGATATCCTTCCAAACATTTGTTCACTATCTCAGTTTTCCCATCGGATTGAGGATGATAAGATGAGCTATGAGCTAGTTGAGTACCCAAACAAGAAAATAATTACGTCTAAACATTTCCACATCCTCATCCTTTCTTGAGAGTGCTCAGTGCATCTGTAACAATATTTAGCTTGCCTTTTTTTTAGATCATTTCAAAGTCATAACCCAACATATTTGTGACCCATTTTTGCTGCTCTTCCGAAGATAGTCTTTGTTCAAAAAGTATTTAAGACTATCATGATTAATGTTTACCTTGAAGTGTCTTCCCATTAGGTAAGGTCACCATTTCTTTAGTGCATGTAGTATTGCCAACATTTCCTTCTTTAAATAGATTTCTATAAATACTTTCCTTTGATTGGATGGATTTCAAAATAAATGGGTCTTCTTGCATTAAAACAACACCAATTCCATTTCCTGAGTCATCACATTCCACAATAAAAAAAAAAAATTGAAGTCTGGCGTAGCTAAGATTAGTGCATGGCACATTGCATTTTTAAGATGTCAAAAGGTCTTAGTTGCTTCAAATAATGGAGACCCTTTATACAAAATTATTGGCTAAACACTTTTTAGGATTTTGATTAAGTTAATTATTTTGTAATTTTGTCATTTTTCATTTTTATCGGATTCTTATTTTGATTTTTTCATTGAATTTGTCTTTTCATAAGCTTTCCAAAGAAACGTGTCTCACTTCATTTGGTCAAATGGT
The DNA here is from genome assembly GCA_034641835.2 of Pinus albicaulis. Lineage (NCBI taxonomy): Eukaryota > Viridiplantae > Streptophyta > Pinopsida > Pinales > Pinaceae > Pinus > Pinus albicaulis. Next base: position 970,695,545 of record CM076571.1, on the reverse strand, counting down.
TTGTAAATGAAACTTCTTTGAAGTTTTGATCATTTTATTGCTTGGGTTAAAACACATGTATAAAGTGTATCAATATTTTAATTCTTGTAGTTAAAATAGTCATTTATTGAAAATATTGACCTCACTTAATTTTTATTATTTTCCACCTTTTTCCCAATATCCAAACACTTCATAACTTAAATTATATTTAAAACCCATATTTTAATGCTTTAGATCTCATTAATCCCCAAAACTCACTTATTTTAACTTCCAAAATTTCAATATTACAACTCCGCCTCCCATCAAACCAACACTTAAAAACTTTGGTAGGACCCCTTACCTTTTCACATATCGAACATTGCAAAAAAATCGTCAACACATTCCTGTGCTATCCTTTCAAAATGTCGATGCGATATCATGTGGGACCCTTACCTGCCTATCGCCACATCACTCACATCGCATATCTTACTGTTTTATCACAAAACATTTATCGCTAACCATCTCCAACTATGATTTGTGATAAGCCTTTGACTGTGATTTGCGGTAAGCCTTTAACTCTGTGATTTGAAATTGACCCCTGTCTGTCGCGTCACTTAATTTTACTTCCATCCCTCCACTCTTCCTCTCTCTCTCCCATGGTGTGCATTTTTATATTTTGTGAATTATTAATTAAAATTAAAATTTTATTATATAATAATATAAATTAATATTATATTTTAACTATAATATTTTTTTTTATAATTTTAATATAATTTGAATTATAATATTAATATAATATTTTGATATTTTAATTAATCAATAAATCATTTTTTAATTAGTTTAATTGTATTTTTCAGTTAGTTTTTATTAAAATTAATAATGTAACTATAATTAATTAATGGATAATTATAACTTAATTTGGAATTAGATTAAAACTAAATTAGATAAATAATATAATTACAATTAATTAATTAAAAACTATAATTTAATTTAGGATTAGAATTTAATTAAAAAATTCTGATTTTTAGCCCAAGCAACAAAAATTCCAGAATTCTATCAATTTTAATATACAAACTTTGAAAGCTCATAAATGAAGTTTTACTTGGCCAAATGAGGCCCAGGACGGCTCATTAGATAGATAAAATCATGGAGAACATTTCTGAAGTTGTTTCATTTTTAGATTTGATCATCTATTGGCTCTAAAATTCAGCAGAAGATCATACTACGAATGTTTAACAAAATAATTTTTATGAGTTTTATTTTCTGCATTTTAATTTGCCCACAACTTCTTCGAAATGCAGATCCATTCGTCAATGATATCATTGGCCAATTATATCAGCACGTAAATCAAAAGAAAGGTTGTATTTCCTTTTTCAATTATTTATTTAATTAAGTTTTGATTGGATTTATTTTAATTTCTTTTTGCATTTTGATTTTATTTTTACATTTTAATTTTGTTTTGATTTGTTTTTGCAATTAAACAGCTGAAGAGATGTGAAGAAGAAGCTCTCAGTCAATGAAAAGGCTCCAACAATTGAAGAATATGATTTTAAACCAATGAAAATTGATGGAGAAAAACCACTCTTCAACAAACTTTCCTATGAAGAATTCTTTTGTAAATATTATAAATAACGGATTGCAAAATGTATTTCTCATTTTTCATGTATTAGGACCCATCGAAAGTATGCAACATGGGTACTCCTTGGATGAGGAATTAAATTTCGCATCCAACGAGTACTCCCGCTCGAAATTTACAGACTTCTCTCTGCAATTCTGGAATTCTTGATGGCACTATTGTATAGAGAATTTAGAAGTGTAGGGTGAGAGGAGAGGAATCTCAAATCTGGAGATTATTGAGGTTTTTCTTTTACATTATGAGTTATGTATAATGAACAGAGTGTTACACCATTTTTTGGTCATCTAACCTATTATCATTAGATGGACCCAAGTACACCATGTAAGACCAATTTTACCCTAAGTAAAATTTCTTTCACTATGTTAAAACAGGAAACCCCAAAAGGAAATATTAAACAAACCCATATTTATTTAATTTTCCTCATGGAATAATTAATTAAACCATAATTTAATTATTATTCCCAGTCATGTTTAACCCAAAATCAAAGAAATTAATTAGATGAACCTTTGTTTATCTTATTATTTTCTAGGAATAATTATTTAAACCTTATTTAGATAATATTCCTTGTTAAATATGACCAAATCATCCACAAATAATTAAATAAATCACTATTTATTTAATTATCTTTCAACCACTTCCTTAAATAATTAAATAAATCATTATTTATTTGATTATCTTCTAACAACTTCCTTAAAAAGATAAATAAATCATTTATTTATTTATTTTTGACAAATTAAGGGATTTGACCCAAGTCAAATACCTTTTCCCTCCAACAAATATAATAAAATATTCCATAAAAGGTGGATCTAGATCTGGTTAACCCATGCACCAAGATCTAGAATGACCCAATATTTTGTTATAAATAGGAGGGTTTTTCCTACCATTCTTCACCTTTTGTTGCCTATTATATCACTCTGGATCTATACACTTGGTCACTCTTTTCTACCATTTGCTGTGTGAGCTCCCTTTGAGTTCTATTCTTTGTGTGAGTTTTCTACACCAACAAGAGAGAGAAATCTTAGATCTGAAGTGCTGAGGACTTCCAAGAACCCATCCCACTGAGGAGAATTGGATACGCCTTCTTGTTTTCCTCCCAGGTGCCCGATTAATACAAAAATTCTTTCAAAAATTGTTCTTGTCTTGTCTATTGGTATATGGAGCAAACCCTTATTTTTTCTACTTAATGTCTTTCCATGCATAGATCTGGTTTTTTGCAGCTCTTTTATGTCTAACTAACCGCAGATCTGAAGATATTGGCAGCCACTTTTGTTGTTAGGGCTATTAGTTATGCGTAGCTAAAGTGGTCCTTTTTCGTACACTTCGACAAAGGATTCATACTAACAAATGGCGACTCCACACGGGTTTTAAATTACGACCATTGTCATTTTTCATATTCCTGCATATCCAGCTACTTCAGACCCTAGGGTTTCTTTTCAGCTGTTTATCTTTCCTATTTTTATGTTGTTTTTCTCACATAAAACCCTAAAACATTAAAATTTCTAACTTTCGTGTGTTTTTGGCCCTATTGCGCAGGTAAGCGACACCAGCCGCAACTGAGACGACAACTTTTCTGAAAATCTGCCGCCGAGACAACCGAAATGGGGGGTCGCACTTTTTGGCCCATAACTTGTGACCTGGACCTCCAGGTCGCACTTTTCTGCCCCTTTTCTGCGACCTGCACTGAAAACAGGTCAGAAACTGCGACCTGCCATTTTTTCAGTGATTTTTCTACAATTTTTCTGGGTTCTGCTGCAGCTTCTGTCAGGGTCTTCCAGCCTCTGTCTCAGCCCGCTTTGACCAAGTTCTGATCTGTTTTTACTCATCTAAGTGGGAACCTAGCCCCCTAGGGCTTTAGTACCCTCCACTTTTTGTGGAAGAGTTTTAGCTGTTTCAGCCGTCTGTTTTTCAGAGCTTCAGCCTCCTTTTTTCCAGATCTGTTACCTCCCTTTCAAATCCATTGAAATTAGCTCTTCTGCCTCTCAAATCACCTCCTGAAGATTTGCTTGGACCTACTTTTAGGGCCACCACCTTGCCCCCTTCGCTTTTCGCTGATTTCCTTCCTTTTTCCAGCCACCTTGCCTCTCTCTTTTGGCTGTGATCTGCACCTCTTTTCAGCAGCTTTATCCTTTAGATCCCTGTCCCTTTTGACCTTAGATCTATTGGCCTCTTTTCCGTGTGTTTTGCCTAGATTTTTCCCTTTCTTTTCAGATTAGTTTTGAGAGACCCACCTTCTTGGGTTAGATAGATGCACAAGTAGCTGTTATTTTTTTGTTATTTCAGCATTATATATTGTTCTCTGTAGGTTTATTGTCCGCTACGCAGCACACTTTTTTCTTGCTCTCAAAATGAAAAGGGTTTAAAAATTAAAATTAACGCACGCCACACACTGACCCTAAGCGAAGAAGCGTCTGGTTAACACCGCCTGGCAAAGACTCTAAAATAAATTGTCACTGCACCTTGTCTGCCCTTGACTTCTCTTGATTCTGTCCCTTTCTGCCCCTGTCGGTTTCCTTCTTCCTGTCATCATTGCGCCCCCTAGGCGCCTTTCCTGGAGCCTTCTTGGCCTTCACCCTCAGTTTCCGGTTGGTCGACCTGCTCCGCCCCGCTGTCGTCGAGCCAGTCCTCCTTCGAGTCCGCACTCTGACTCCTCTCCTGATTCATCAGGTTCTCCTTCTCCTCCAGGTTCTCCCCCTGCCACCTTCACTATGTCTAGTCCAGGGCCTAACGCTAGCGGTTCTCCCGGCCCTAATTCCGGCCTGACTACTAGCAGAACCGCCACAGGAACTACCGCCACCTTGCGGCCAGTGCATTGCAGGCCTCGGCCTCCAGTTCAATCGGTGATAAATGACCCTATCCGCCACGATGTTGGACAGCTGCCATACCAACCAAGCTCCCCTTGAGCATCCCCTAAGTTCGAAAGGCCAAGCTGAAGAAGATCCAACCAATCATGTTCGATCTTTCCACATGTGGTGTTCCTCCAATTCCATTACCGATGACTCCATCCATCTTCGTTTGTTCCAATGCACGCTTACCGGCAAAGCTTCTAAATGGTATGTTGAACAAGCCACCTCTTCCCATACCACCTTTGCGACCCTTGCCCAAGCCTTCTTATCTTATTTCCAGCTCCCTCTCCGATACGATACTGGCACGGAGCTCTTGACTTCATTCAAGCAATCCTCTTCAACCCGCCTTTCCGCCCATGTTCAGGAATGGCGAAGAAGACAAAGCTTATGTCGAGCCCCTCCCTTTGAAGATCGGGTTTATATGGACTAGTTCCTTCGCACCCTTCTGGCTCCCATCGGCAAAGATGTCGCCTCCCATTTTCCTCAAACCGAAGAAGCCGCCCTCCAAATAGCCTTGAAATATGACCTGATCTACGCTCAATCTGGTTATGTTTATACCGTTCTTCCTGACCTCCCCCAGAGCCGTGGCCCCTTCAACGCCCGAGGGAGCAATGCTCGTCCGTAGATGGTATCGTTGGAGCCCTTTCCCATCTGTACGCTCAACCTCCTATGGGCTATGGTCTCCCTCAGGGAGGGGCCAGCACCTCTAGCACTCTTCCCCCTCACGGTAGCATGTATCCAGGATACGGCATGCCTCCTCCTTTTGCCAAACCTCCTGCTTACCTCAATTTTGCCCAACCTAACCATTACCTTTATCCACAGCCTGGTGCGCCAGCTCCTCCAGCATATGCGCTTCCATCTCCATTGCCTCCTCCAAACCCGCAACAACACCTACAGCTCCCTCCAGGGCAAGTATTTTCACAACAGGGCACGACTAATCCCCCTTCTTCTCAAAGAAGGTGGAGAGGCAATCCAAACCAATCTGCCCCTGGTACTCGTGGACCTAATCCTCAAGGTTTTGACCCTAACACTGCCAACCAGCAACAGGGCACTCAGCCCAAGCTGGACAGGCCGCTTCGCACAAATAAGCCTTGTTCGTGTTGCAGTGTTTATGGTCATTACACCCACGTTGTCTCTTACCGGTCAGATGCGGGATGTGGGAGTCTCAAGCCACGTTTGCACGGACAACACGCCTCCCTCATGCTCCTCCTAATGTGGCCACTACCCGACTCGACCATTTTGTGTTCTGGTGTTTGCCTCGACGAGGATCGTGGCTGCCAAGCTTTTGTGAGCTGGTGCTCTCCACCTTCCCTTTCTGGTTCCTTCAATTACCAGATCCTTATGATGCACTCCGATCCTAACCCGCCCGTCGATCTTCACCTTCAAAATCGGTCTCGCGAGTACCCCAAGCCTCCTACTCAGTCTGCCCCCGAGCCTCCTTCTTCAGGTTCTACAGAGCCTCTTTCGACATCCAGTGGCCCCTTACATATCCCTCAACCCAAGGTTGAGGTTCATACCAAGATTCCTAAGGGACCCCTACGTCGAAACGCTGGTTCTGGTCGAGCTACTCATTCGTATAGTATAGTAGATGATTTGGCGCAATCCCCTACTGCCATTTCCACACTGGAACTCCTCCAGTCGTGCCCTTCCCAAAAGAAGGCTCTGCTATCTGTCGTGGGCGCTGTAGATCCTACTGATGACCAAATGATTGTTTTCGACACCACTCAATCGGACCATCCCCCTCTCCCTCCTTCCGTCGCCTTCCAAATCCCAATCAAAATCTGGAACGCCAACGTTTCCCGGTGCATAATTGATGAGGGGGCATCCACCTGCGTGATGTCCGCTTCGGTTTGGAAGCAACTCGGATCTCCTGAGCTGGCCCCTTCCACGATCACCCTTCGAGCGTGGGACGGCCATGCCTCCCGACCCATTGGCCTATTTCGTAATTTTCCTATCACTCTCGCCGGTAAGACTGTTTGCGTTGACGTCGAAGTCATTGACGCCCCGCTAGACTACAACATTCTGTTGGGGCGAAGCTACACCTATGCTATGTCTGCTGTCCCATCCGCGGTTTTCCGCAAGATGTCTTTCCCCCATAATGGAAAGATAGTCACCATTAACCAGTTGACATGTCGTGAGCAAAAATCTCGGACCTCACAGAGAGCCGGCCATCTCTTCTGTGACGACAAGCAAGCCGTCGATTCCTTGACAGTGTCTCCCCAGTTACAAGATTCCTCCATACTTGGAACTTTCCCTAACCTACCTCCTCTATCTCCACGATCTTCATCATCCCGGCTTATCGAATGTTTGCATGATGCAATTGTCTCGGCGCCGCCACGCGACACAGCACTCGGCTAGTCGGCAACCTCCCCCTCGCCATCGCACCCTGCTCCTAGCCATTCATCTCAGCCAGCCGGACCTCCTCCTTCTGGCCCTCCCCCTACAGCTGGTATCCCTGAACCTCTTTATCCTCCCGGATCGGTTCCTCCTGGCCTCAACCATCTTGAAGCCGTCCCTCCTGGTCATTTCCCTGCTGGGCAGATCCCTTTCCTAGTTCCCCCTCCCGGCGTATATTCTGTCCCCATCATGGCCACCCTCTCCCTCCCTGTTTGACCCTCGTGCCCCGTCCCTCGTACATCGACCCTCGAGCATACCCCTCCCGGTCACCCCAAACCTTACCTTTCTTTGACACCAGTTCAACCGGTCCCCCTCACTTCCTCCGGGCCCCCAGCACCTCCACAGGACCCTACCCCTGTGGTGCCAGCCCCCGGAAAGAAAGGCAAAGCTCGTAAGGGGGCAACCCATCAGGACCCGGCTGCCCCGACAACCCCTACCCATCCGCGACCACCAAAGCCCGCTATCCAATGCGCTTTGTGCGATATCGTCAGTCACGCCACCCATATGTGTCCTGAATTGCCGCACCTCAAGATTCTGGTCAATGAGACGTTTCCCGACTCTGACATCCCCGAAGTCTACGTCACTATCCCGGACTCTATTCCGAAACTCAAAACCTTGCGCACAAACCACCCTTGTGCTTTGTGCGATTTCCACGGCCATTACACCCACCTCTGTCCCCACCTTGACGAGTATCGTTCCTCCTTGGACATGTACCGCCAATTCAAGGCCACTTCTATAGGACCAGAGGATCTTCCTACTACCATTCACATTCCTCCTCCCGCTATCGAGCCAACAGAGTCGTCAACCACCATTTTGTACCTGTCATCATCCTTGCGAGATAGTTCACCTACCCTTCACCCTGTATATACTCTCGGCTCCTCAGCCGACCTTGGATCTGTTGACATTGAACATCTGAGCCCTTCTCCTCCTGATGACCCGTCACACATCACTACCTCCTCGGGTGACCCTTCTTCCTCTAGTCTTCCCATCTTCCAATCCGATGAAGACATTATGGAAGCCATGACCAACCCAGACTTTCCATGGGACGATATGCACCATTGCGCATACTTCCTCCCACAGCAGTCCCATGACCAATTTGATGTGGAAACCAAAGACTTCATCCCCAATGCAGTCGATTGGTTCAAAAACCCCATCCCTGCACCTGATGCTTTCGAAGAAGGAAACATGGCCAATATCTCTCCTACCATCAAAATAGACATTTCAATCACACCAGGTATCGAAGAATATATCACCTTGGGTGCTCAATGCACCCTGGAAGAAATCGAAGCTTACACCAAGCTTTTCAAAGAATTACACGATATTTTTGCCTGGTCCTATTCTGAAATGCCCGGACTCGATCCTGCCATTGTCGAACACCATATCGACACATGGCCTGAAGCCAAACCAATCCGTCAAAAGTTGAGACCCATTCATCCTTCCAGACGTGACGCTATCAAAGCCGAAATCGATAAGCTCAAGCAGGCTGGCTTCATTTACCCCATTGAATACACCACTTGGGTATCCCAAAACTAGTTCCCGTCCTCTCGAAACAAGGCACCATCTCGGGTATGCACTTGCCTGGGAATGCGACTTGAATGACTTGTCCCAAAGACTTCCTCCATCGTTCATTGACAAATCAAAGACGAGTGTGCGGGGCATGAGGTTCTATCCTTTATGGATGGTTCTCCGGATGCAACCAAATTGCTATCCGTCCTGCCGACCAACTCAAAACCACGTTCATTAGTCCGTGGGGAACTTTTGCTCATCGGGTCATGCCTTTCGGCCTCAAAAACGCAGGCGCCACTTTTCAACGGGCCATGTATTATTGTTTCCATGACTTAGCTCATATTATCCCTGCTTATTTAGACGACCTCACTGCACGATCTAAGCATTGGGCGCAGCACCTCCACGATCTGCGTATCATTTTTCTCCGATGTCGCAAGTATAATATCCGCCTTAACCCGTTGAAATGCGTCTTTTGCACATTCCGCGAGGAGCCGTCTCTTAGAGAAGCTAATGTCTGTAAGGATGTTATCACTCTTGACCCTTTGAAAGTTCAAGCCATTCTTGAACTTTATTACGTGTACCCTTAAGCTGACTCAAAGTCTCCAAGGCAAAGCTAATTTTCTTCGTCGGTTCGTCCCTGACTATGCCACCACCGCACATGGGTTCCTTAGACTCCTCCGATCTAATATCCCATTTTTTTGGGATACCTATGCTCATGAGTCTTTCGATGCCCTCAAGCAGGCTCTCACATCCGCTCACTTGATCCGCCCTACCAACTTTGATCGGGACTTGATCCTGTACATCTCTACTTCCACCTATTCAGTCGCTGGAGTCCTTATCCAGGAAGATGACAATGGTATCGAGCATGTGATTTACTACGTCAGTAAGAACCTTGTAGGGCCTCTTGTTTCCTACTCATATGAAGAAAAATTAGCGCTGGCTGTTGTGTTCTCAGTCCAAAAACTTCGTCATTATATCCTCATGCGCTCCACCAAGGTTGTAACTAATTCCAACCCCATGGCTTTCCTATTGAGTCGTCATATCCTCACTAGGAATTACGCCCATTGGGTCGTTATTCTTCAAGAATTCGACCTCGAATTTGTCACACCAAAGAGTAAGAAAGGCTTAGCCCTCGCTGAGCTCATTTCTGAATTACCTACCAGATCGCAAGACCCCCCAGTTAATGATGATTTTCCTGATGAACACTTGTTTGCCATTAATTAGACGACCCATGATATGAAATATTCTTACTTACTTACGGGACAAAGTTAGCCTCACCTATGATCGTGAGGCTGCATGACGTGTCCGACATCAAGCTCCCGATATGTATGATAGCCGACCTCTATGTAGAGGTTAATCTGTCCTTTGTCATTGTCTCACACACTAACCAAGTAAAACCGGAGTCCTTGGCCTGCTATGGTAAACTTTGCGGTGGCCACCTCCTAGGTCTTGCTGCGCCACAGAAAGTCATGTTGTGCTTACATTATTTTTGGCCCTCCCTCTTGATGATTGCATTTAAAGCGATCAAACACTATCCCAATTGCCAACATTTCGCCCCTAAGGCACGAGCTCCCCCAGCTCCCCTCCATCCAGTCGTCTCCACTAGTCCCTTCTGTAAATGGGCCATCGACTTTATGGAATTAATCGCACTTCATCATTGAAGTGACTTACAAATATATCATGTGAGTCGGCCTATTTCTTATTTTACACAGAAATGGACAGAGGCCATGCCTACATTTAACAACACGGCAGCTACCGCGGCCCTCTTTTTCTTTAACCACGTTATCACTCGATTTGGAGTTCTGAAACAACTGGTCTCTGACCATGGCAGACATTTTGAAGATGAGATATGGCGCGAGCTATCCTCACTGTTGGGTTTTGAGCATCAATATTCCTCCTCCTATTACCCCCAAGGTAATGGTCAAGTTGAAGCAGTCAACAAAATTCTCAAGACTATGCTTCAACGGATGGTGAATAAGCACAAAACCAACTGGCACCTCATGTTCTTCCCTGCTTTATGGGCCTATCGGACTTCTGTTAAAACCACCACCGAGTTCACTCCTTTCCACCTCATTTTTGGAGAGGAGGCAGTCTTACCAATCGAGTGTGAAATCCCTTCCCTACATCTGGCCATCGAACTTCTCCCTGACACCCAACCTCTAGAACAATGACTTATCATGCTCGAGCGTGCTTCCAAAGACCGCTGTGTTGCCTTGCAAACCATGGAAGCGACCAAGAAACGCACCAAAGCCCAGTATGACCGAAAATTCCAACCTCGCACTTTTCACGAAGGTGACCTTGTTCTAGTCTATGACCAGGCCCATGATGTCCTTGGTCATGGGAAGTTCAACTCATTATGGCTAGGCCCTTACATCATCAGTAAGGATCTCGGTAAGGGGGCATACCTCTTAGAGGATTTCGAAGGCCACCCCTTCCTAATCCTCGCAATGCCTCTATCTTAAAATATTACCCTTATAATTTCCATACGGAAATGCATGTTTTATTTTCTTTTAGATAGCCGGCATATTTTCATTTTAGTTTTTACCACTTCACCGAGTTGTTGTGACTGAAGGGGTCACTTCACCTCTCCTTAAAATCGAATTTCCTCACTTACGACACTTGTACTTAGGGCACCATCTTGCCTCCTTACCTATCTTTGTTCGTGTCAATTTTCGTCATGAGTTCCCACCTTGTACTCATGTTTCCACGGTCCCCCATTGGGGCCTTTACTATGTGGCAGCACCATCGAGTCACCCTTTTTTAGAGCATCCAAGTTGAGTCATCATTCCTTCCATGGAGTCTATACCGAGTCCCTTTGTACCACACTATAGCCCTCCATCCTCCATTTCTTGGTCTCTCTCTTATTTCGCATATTATGACCTTCAGTTCCACTGTCCCCTATCCCTTATGGTATCGTGTCAGTTGCTGCCATGTCATTCATGCCCTTTATGCTCTAACAAGGGAAGTCCTCCATTCGCTACTCAGTCCTTCCCATTTTCACTATCATCATTAGTGTCAGTCTGTTCGTCGCTCTACTCTTTTCTCCCCTGCCTTAGTTGAGGGTCTCTCATTGCCTCACCTATGGCGGACCTCCTTCTGTCGACATCAGCTCATTCATTCCAGAAGCCAGGTCTAGAGGGCGGTGTACCTTGGTTACAGCTTCCACTCTTGTTCAGTGCCTCGGATCAGGCCAAGGGATATCTCTTTTCCCTTTGGCTTGATTGTTTCTCCAGCTCCTTTCAGCATGATCGAGATCCGTATACTTGATGGTCTAGTGATCCAGCAGCAGCTCTTGATGATTCCCCGGGTGTGTGTGAGATGTCTCAACCCTCATGAGGGGGTGGCCCTGCAGGTAGCCCCCCACATGCCCGGATGACCTCTTCATTGCAGCCTTCGATGCAGCTCCAGATATTTGATGATGTTGGCCGTAGCCACTTGCAGTGCCTCTTCGACTTGCATGTATCAGTCAGATTTTGTGAGCCCTTCCCCATTTACAGGGGGCATTTGGGTTGTATTTGTATCTCATGTACTCAGATATTATTGTACAAGTCCTGGCTGTTATCCCAGGCACAACATGTATGTGGGATTCCTCATTGTATTTCTATCTGGCTCATGATTATGCCAGTTGTACTTTATGGTTCAGTCCCTTGTTTACTGGACACACTATTCTTTTGTACTTTGTCTCGGCGGGCATAGGTATGCCTCCCCCGCTGCCTTCAGCACAGGTACCCTCTCATAAAAAAAGACTTTTAGCACATGCGAGTCTCGTCTCCTTAGGGTCTAGTCCTTCAGCACACTATCTACCTCACATTTCTCTCTCTGACATCCCTTTTGTTGTCTAGTGATTGTGTTCTTACAACGTACTTCGGTCATACGATTTGCTCCTGACACTCGCACGCTGGGGGGCAATCTATTACACCATTTTTTGGTCATCTAACCTATTATCATTAGATGGACCCAAGTACACCATGTAAGACCAATTTTACCCTAAGTAAAATTGCCTTCACTATGTTAAAACAGGAAACCCCAAAAGGAAATATTAAACAAACCTATATTTGTTTAATTTTCCTCATGGAATAATTAATTAAACCATAATTTAATTATTATTCCCAGTCATGTTTAACCCAAAATCAAAGAAATTAATTAGATAAACCTTTGTTTATCTTATTATTTTCTAGGAATAATTATTTAAACTTTATTTAGATAATATTCCTTGTTAAATATGACCAAATCATCCACAAATAATTAAATAAATCACTATTTATTTAATTATCTTTCAACCACTTCCTTAAATAATTAAATAAATCATTATTTATTTGATTATCTTATAACCGCTTCTTTAAAAAGATAAATAAATCATTTATTTATTTATTTTTGACAAATTAAGGGATTTGACCCAAGTCAAATACCTTTTCCCTCCAACAAATATAATAAAATATTCCATAAAAAGTGGATCTAGATCTGGTTAACCCATGCACCAAGATCTAGAATGACCCAATATTTTCTTATAAATAGGAGGGTTTTTCCTACCATTCTTCACCTTTTGTTGCCTATTAGATCACTCTGGATCTATACACTTGGTCACCATTTTCTGCCATTTGCTGTGTGAGCTCCCTTTGAGTTCCATTCTTTGTGTGGGTTTTCTACACCGACAAGAGAGAGAAATCTTAGATCTGAAGTGTTGAGGACTTCCAAGAACCCATCCCACTGAGGAGAATTGGATACGCCTTCTTGTTTTCCTCCCAGGTGCCCAATTAATATAAAAATTCTTTCAAAAATTGTTCTTGTCTTGTCTATTGGTATATGGAGAAAACCCTTATTTTTTCTGCTTAATGTCTTTCCATGCATAGATCTGGTTTTTGCAGCTCTTTTATGTTCAACTAACCACAGATCTGAAGATATTGGCAGCCACTTTTGTTGTTAGGGCTATTAGTTATGCGTAGCTAAAGTGGTCCTTTTTCGTACACTTCGACAAAGGATTCATACTAACACAAAGTCTTGCACTACTGTAGCTCTGATTTTGAAAGCAGAAGTTCAAGCATTTTTAAAGACTGTTAGAGACCAGAGTTGGAGAAATGGACTTAATAAATCGGTATTTATAATACTATTATTTTAAATGTTGGTTTCATTTTATAACATGAATGTGTCAATTTACTCGCATATTTGTGCACTTCTGTCAGTATGAGTAATTTGCTTCAATTTATGTTATCATTTGTCTCTACTCTTATAGGTTGAATTCTGATTTCTGAGTAACTATTTACTCAGAAATCTATCTTATAAAACTGATTTATTGAATAGTGATATGTTGTGAACTATTTCCGCATGTTATTGTTTAATTATTCAAGTTACTAATTAAATTATCAATATCATTTTAAGAACTACTTCCTGAGTGTTGTTGATTGATTATTTCAGTTAAGAGGTCTCTAGATAGAATGTGTTTGGTATTCACAATTTCAGTTAATTGAAATATTTCGTTAGCTTGACATTCATTTAAAACAAACATATTTAAATCTCAAATATTTAAAACATCTTGCTCTCTGCTGGGATAGATCTATATCTGTCTAATTGAGATAGGATTAAAATAGTTTATTTTTCTTGCATCTTATAATAATATTGCATTTAGATTAAATTATACATCCTTAAAAGTCCTCTTCCCAAAGAGGCAGAAGTTTAATTGTGGTTTGGCTAAGCCCAAATTAGCTTAAAGATCACTTGCTTGCCTGATCAGCAAGAGAAATGATCTGATGTATCTTTCCCATTGGTAAATAAAAGTCATATTTTAAGTCAATGGAGATTGGGAGAAGGTAACTGGACCTAGTTAAACTAGTCAGAGCCACTATTCCAAATGGAAAACGAACTGATTTAAGGTCCGAACCAAGTGGTCATCCCCCATGTTGTTACAGCGAATCTCAAGGCCTCAACATTTTTGGCACTAGAAGGAGGGATTGAGAATTGTTTTCCTTTGGAGTCTTTGTATTCTAATATTTTATTTTTATTATAATGGCTCCTCTAAAACTTCCAATTTGGAGTTATATTTCTGGACGAGCATCTTCCAATACTCAACCAAAAATAGTAAGACACTTGTCTCAGGTAAATTTTAACGGTAAGATGAATACTTATGAATTTGATCATACTTTACAATTCATTCAAAAATTTTAAAATTCTACTTTTCAAGAAATTGATGAAGTTATTTTATGCAAGATTTTTACTCTTACATTCTTAGTAAAAGCTAGAAACTGGTGTCAATCACTTCCAGTTGCCTCAATCCACACTTGGGAAAAATTTATTACAATATTCCTTTGTAAATTTGATGGATATATCTACAAATAGGTATGTGATGATTTTGAAGATCTACGAAGGTTTGAAGGTGAGCCTTTAATTGATTTTACCATCAGGTTTCATTTAAATTATTTAAAATTTAAAATTGAAGGTAAACCTTCGAAAGAAGAATTACTAGATTGGTTTGAACATATTTGCAACATTTCTTCCATTCGTAATCCATGTGAAATTATTTGAAGCTTTGATCAATCTCCTCTTAATTTCATTGATGTAAGTAAAAATTCCAATATGGAGATACAAACAAATGATGATGAAATTACCTCTATTTTGTATAATCAATTCCTTCAATTTATGCACATTTCTTACAGTATTAAGAAATATCAAGGTGCACCTTCACATGTACATGAATCTCAATAACGAAGTTTGAAAAGTTTCAATGATAAATTGCAAGAAAATATTAGCAGAAGTATTGAAGAAAATACCGTTTTGAAATCTGAAAATCAGATCATAATCCAGCAAGTACCAGCAGCGATTAAAGTTTTCAATAATATGCAATCCACTGTATAAATTTCTGAATTATTTCATGATGAGAAAATTTCAAATTCAGATCAACAAAGAAAAATTATTCAAGAAAACATAAGTAGCCAAATAAATGATCTTAAATCTGAAATTTGCAATGAAGAAATTTCACAAGAGTTTTCAAATAGAGACATTTTCAAATACATCATTTCAGATTCGTATTTTTCCCTTTATCCTGATAATTTTTCTAATAATAATTTATCTTCTCTTCGCATTAAAAATATTTCAGGAAAAAGAGGGGCTGATTTAAATGAATTACCGATTATTTTTTATCAGGATAGAGAATTAATTAATGATCATTCTTCTGGCATTCATGAACATAAGCTTAATATTCTTCTTGTTTAGATACATTGAATTAGATCGAAGGTAATTCTAATGAATGGCTTGAGGTCATTTATGATAGCTACTATGACATTGAAGATATTGATTTGTCTTCTTTATAATTAAATCCTCATAATCAAAGTCTAATCACATGTGAAAATGAAGAACAATCTAATTCATAAATGGTTTCAAATAATTCTCATTTTCAAATAATTAATCATACTCGTGATTTTAGCATTCCAAAAACCATTCCAATCTATGATTTATATGATGATCAAGCTCGCATTCCTATTCAGAGTCATATCCTTCTCTCTAATTCACAAGTGGGTATCAACAATCATTCTAATTGCATTATTCTACCCAATTCTTGTAAAAAGGAAATTGCTTTAAGTCACTCCCAATTGTGTTGTAACAATAATTGTAACACTAGTGTAAATTATGATTCAATTTTGTTAT